>CM056382.1:38203417-38680917 GCA_029718625.1 Synaphobranchus kaupii
ACTTGCATTCAACGCTTACTTGTGTTGTTCATTTTATTTTATTATTTAGTAGCTTAGCAATAGTTCTTTTCCAGTGATCGCAGAAACTGAGGCAATGGCTGTCTGTCGTCTGGCTGGAATATGCACCAAGCCGTTGCCATTTAACGTAACGTTGCCCGTGCCTCGTTGTTTGATACATTTGGCGCGCTTTGCCAAACGTATATGTTTACACAAACGCAGAGCGGACATTAACACGGGGGAAAAAAACGACGGAAGTGGAAAGAACTGGAGTCCCACCAGCTGCTTCGCCATCTGTCATTGTCGTGGTCGCACTCGTCAGGCGCTAAAGGAACTTCCTTGAAACAGGAGTGTAGATTAATGCATGAGTGTTTTCCTACTGGTTTCCTACAGCTTCCGATTGTTCTATTATAATACATTGTGCGAAGTGGTGAACGGTAATTGCTCCCGCAGTAACAAATTAGTTTATTGAAAACACCAAGGTGCTAACTTGCACTCTGTGTGAGAGAACTTCCATAGCCTGCCACTAAGAGATCTTAACCCATTGCCTCATGTTTTCCTGAGGTAAAGCGGAGGTTTAATCTCGTTGTTGATTCTGTACATGCAGAAGTCCAGAGGAAACAGATAATTTCCTCATCATTTACACAGTTATAATAATGACATACTGATGATAACAACTTCAAAGAGAGGAAAAAGTCCTACGCTTGTAATTCATGATTAATGCATGGTGTAATTAGCAACAATTAGTCCTCAAAGAAAACAAATATTTTAAAGGTGAATATTTAACATTTGTAGTAAGCCTCCATTTCTGTCATACATCATATGTATTATTTAGCAGACATGTTTTCAAATAATCTGTTTGAAACCTTACCATTGCAGTCCAGCGTGTGCATTGTTTTATTCATACAATACTTTTTTCACACTCGGTGTCGTAAGGCAGAACAGTGTTAGAGGATGACGGTAGCTCTGAACCATCCCCTGATATAATGCTTTATTCTGCTTGAGCCTTCAAGTCGTTATTTTTGGCCACTCTGGCTGGAGATTCAAGGAGCACCAGAGCTTGACTCGCCTCACCACTGATGCATGAGGGCAAGCACCCTGCGTCCCCGCTACCCGGCCCCAGTAACTGCCCCATTCTCGCCCCCATCCTCTGCCCAGGCCCAAGAAAAAACCCAGTAAAAATTACCTCCAGACGGATGAACCACAGAATATGAAAGTATTTTGGCAAAAATGCAGATTTTGCCAGTCCTCCGCCACACTATCATGGCGGAGAGAGATAAAAAACCTTGATAAGGTGTCGGGGAGAAGTTGTCTGGAGAATGTCCGCTCATCCTCCTCGGTGGTCCGCGGCATTAAGTTGTGTGTATGGGGCTGTCAAGCAGGAATATTACACTGCAGGGTCGTCGGTAAACTAATTGGGTAACAAAGACCATTCCCAGCCCTGGAAGCCAGTCTTTTAACAGTCAGTGTGCTGAGACACTGATAAGGAAGTTCACGTCTAATGCATTTAGTGGGGGAAAGTTCACCATCTTTATCTTATTTACTTACCTCAGTGTAAATATTGTCGGTCTATAAAGTGGATTTACAAAGACCCCATTTCTCTGTAGAGCGTGCTAGTATTAAATTGTTTTATATTACATAATTTGAGCTGGATGCAAATGTGTACAACCCAGGCAAAATGTTGCAAAAGTAGCAATGATTCTTGTGAAAACTGAATGCTACTTTGTGTGTACTGTGAGGCATCCTCCAACTTTCATAGAATTATACTTTTCCCCCTTGGTAAGTAATTTAGTGAATTGAGTCTTGAACCTCTGGGTGTGAGTGTGTTCTATTAAAAAAAGTTTGATGTACAAATGTGTGTTTCCTGGGTTTTTTTTTTTTTTTTTGGAAGTTAAGTGATTAAAGAGGAAAGAGGAAATGCATTGATCTTTCTTTATGGCTTTAGGAGCATCTGCGTTTACCTGGCGTCTGCAGGCGACGCCTCTTTATTGCAAGAAGGTTGCATGAAATTGTTTCCCCGAAATAGCGCAGGTTAGATGGTGCGTAATGGAATGTGCAATTTCGCAGCTTCTGAGAGCAAAGCGACGAGTTCAAAAGAACGCATGCATATTCAATATTTAAAAAGGCAAGCTGAGAAAATATCTCAAGGCGAGGTTTTGTTTTGGTGATCTTTTTTTTTTTTGGGGGGGGGAATTTTTACTTTCGGTTGTTTTTCTTGTTTCTCGCACGACGTCGCCTGCTCTTCCTCCGAATCCCGCCGTCCTCCAGGCTGGGAAGCTAACGTCCTGTTTGTCACGTACACGCGTGACTCCGTACGCGACGGTTATTCTGAGAGCTGCCGTCCACTTGTTTTTTTCTCCACTCACCCATATAAGTGAGGGCCCTTGCCGAGTCCACGCCACCTGCTCTCCTGCCCCCCGAAGAAATGTAATATCCATACCGGCGAACAGAACTGGCAGCGGGCTCCCTATTATGTGCTCTCACAACCACGCATAGCTGCAGGAGTCATCCTGAGGTCACGTGCAAAGATCAAACAAATTGGCAATTGAAATCAAATGGGAAATTCAAATGGCAAGAATGGGCGACGCACTGGGATGGAATGCTCTTTGACTGAAATCCAAACCCTAGAAGGAGGGAGAGCATGCTGTTATTACTTTGCCTCCGGATACAAATATAGAATAAACTGCAAATGATAAAAATTCACATCATTGTCCCTCCATGTGCATAAGTGCTAAACGTGTTCGCCGGCAAAGATGAGAATATTCTCGAACTAATGATTTTCTTTAATGAAATGCAGTTTATTTAGTTCATAAGTGTGTTACGTGACGGTTTTTATGCTTTACAGCTTTTTGTCTGCATGATGCCACACGATTGAGGCTTTGAGCAGTACTATGTGTACAGTTAGTCTTTATTGTCTGGATTGGGATGAGCATGAACCTGGCCATTCCCGCACACAACTCTTGAGTGCAAGGATCAGGGGAAATCTTCACCGGAGGGCAGGTTGAGCCTCGACTATACTGGACGCGTTTGGAGTTGGAGCGTCTCTCAGTGCCTGGGGGTTCGATGGAATGTAGGACGCTTGGAACAAGCTGGTTGCTCTTCTTTACTCTTTCTCTCTCTCTCTCTTGCTCAATGTAAGGATGGCTGCAGTAAACAAATGGACGCCCCTGCCTTATATCAAAGGCCAAAGGCATGCAGTTACACGTGCCAGAGTAAACAAACACAAAAACAATGTGTAAGGAAAACAGTATACCTCATTAGATACACATTGTGACACAACCTTGCAGAATGCAGTAAATAGCATACAATAGGATTGAGAGAAAATTTTAAGTGTGCATTTGAATAGCTTCTTTTCTATTATTATTATTATATTATTATTATTATTATTAATAATTAAATTCAGAATTTTAAGTATTAGAAATTCCCATATATACCTTTAAATAGGGTTTCCAAAAAAGGTGTTCTGCGAATTGTGATTAGAAACAAATACATTTTTGTTCATGTTGATATTTACAACAAAACAACAAGCGCTGCCCCGTATGTGCAGCTTGATAGGCCAGTTTCGGCAGATTATTGGAACAGAAGCGATTCTCAATTTTAATCGATAATTTAAACAGGAAAAAAGTAAATTTAACAAAGTTGAAAAGGGGAGAGAGGTGGGGAGAATAAAAAAGGCATTCTTTTGCACTCAAGCAGTAAACTAACTACAGCAGCAGAGCACGGGGAGAGATTTCTTCTGAATTATCTCCACCTCACATTTGCTCTTAGGCAAGCAGTTTAAAAGCCAAGCGATTGAGCCAGTGATCCAATTTGAAATGCAGAAATGATTAGAGCAGCTTGCCTCATTTCATATCGAAATTCTCTGATTTATGACAGAGCAGCAGCCAAGATCTATCTCCAAAGGGAATTAGTGTGCAATTTTTGCATATTTCTGTTATTTAGCCTCCCAATAGCAGATGCTAGCTTGAGAGAGAGAAAAAAAAAACAGCAGCACGGAGGTGTCTTTTCATTCGAGCAGATGAAACCAGGGCTATTCGGGGGGAAAAAAGAACCAAAATAACGTGGAATGAGACAAAATGGACCTGCTGCAAGGGGCTTTGTTTGCAGTGTGTAGCAATTCTCTTTTAGAGTCACATTTCGCTGGACCATATGCAAAAATATACAACCAAATGAGTGTCTGAATTTAGATTTTAACCATGCATGGAAGCATATCAGCATTGTGTGCAAATGTCAGTTTTGGGCATTCCTTTAACAAAAAAAAAAAAGAATCCCTAGCAATTCATCTGTCCTTGAGGCTAAGGAAATATTAATACAGCTGGCGATAACGAAGGAGGGGGAAATCTCCCTAATGAAATTTTCCAGTTGACCACTTGCAATTTGTTTCATCATGGCGAACAACTAATTGCAATAGACTTTATCAAGGTGTGAGTATGCTTTTGCTGTAAACAGAGCCTTAAAAACGGCACAAACCTTTTATCCCCAGCAAACCCTATTAATAACTGTGGAATATCATGTAAACTAGACCTAAACCAGACGTAAGCATTCAGTTAGGGTGTCCATTCTGGAATCATAACAAGAAACCCATCTTAAATGAACTAGTTGTGACTGAAAATAATTGTTCCTGAGTGTCAAGCTGAGGGAAAAAAAAAGGTTTGAGAAAGCATGGTCTCCGATTTTACTCATTGCAGCGAAAATAGGCTGTTAAATCCATTATTTATTAGAGAAAGATTAACCACCAGCAATTGAACTAGGTTCTTTAATTATTCAGAGTGACATTCAAAACAATTTGATTTGTATATTTACAATTTCACTTAAAATACACAATATTTTCCCAAGAAAAGCCAGGATCAACTATGATGTGACACATAACTTGCCGTTTATAAATAATGACTAAGGACTTCAAATGATTCTCACCTTTGCTCATAATGACTGCAGAGCGCTATTAATTGTTGATGTTTTAATGTTAAATTTATTGAATAATGATACACAAATGTATGTCGGAAATAATGAGTCAATTATCATACATATTTTAGCAACAGGCAGTAATGCTGCAATCAGGCTAAAATATCTCCTTGTTATAAATCCTGCTAATTTTTTTCTGCAAAATTTGTCGGTCATAACATTGGTAGTTTGTAGGAGAATCTCTTTCATGTTTGAATTCGTATTCCGAAGCATCCAGTGGTACTAACGCTACAGGAAAAGAATGTAGTTGTGCCTCTGGACATGGCAGTGAGGCGTCATGTTTGGGGGAAGCAGGCAGGGGGCTGAATAAGTGTACTTCATTACAGTAATCATCAGTATTAGCGTGTACTCCATGTTTCATGCCTCAGTGTACCATTTCACATCTGTTCACAATGCAGTCCCTTTCCGCAGCCAGTGCTCACCTCACTACCTTTGCCTGCTAAATTTATTCGCCCGGCTCCCCCTCAACACACCACACCTTTCAGAGTAGACTCTCCCAGTAGCGTGGCTACAACGCTTTCGAAAAGTACCCCCGCCAGTGTTTTGGAAATGGGACTGGCCCAAGAGCATTCCAGCTGTGCCAAGCCAAACGCTTTGTGGGGGCGATAGCTCATTGTTGTTGATGTGACTATATATACCAGTGTGTTTTGTGGATTTCTTGAATTAAAACACTGACACCCCCCCCCCCCCCCCCCCCCCCCCCCCCCCCCCTTCTCGCTGTGTGTTTCCTCGCTCAGATGATATTTCATGTTCTGTTTGTTCTGAGGAAAATTCAACATGATTCCACCTCAAATACTGTCTCCCAGTGCTCCAGATGAAAAACCATCCCTAAACAAGGAAGTGTATGGTATGTTTTCTACATAAAGATGCCTGGAGGCCTGGACATGCTCGTTACAGCAATCCTCCATTTTAGATCAGTATTTGCTCCTCACCAGAGAAACATGCAGGCACTGAGTAGAGCACCTCCGATGTTTTAAAAGGCTTAGGAAATTTAGATTTCAACCAGTCATTGTGGTCAGCATGCAATATAACGCGACATTGCATCAAATTGATTAAAAATACTCAAATATCTTTTGTATAACATTGCTTGCAATTGAAAGACATTTCATTGAGGAGAGAAAAAACAGGCAGAAGGGGAGGAATGAAACTAAACCCTCATATCAGAAGGAGCTTAACAGATCACCCTCCCTGACCGCAGAGGGTTAAAAAGTAGCCCGTGGTTGAGAAATGGTCAGTGTGATATCATTAGCTTGTTGTTTACAAGGAATCCAGGGGTTAGAGAAGCTGAGTGTCACAAGCCACTTTCTTCTTTACCTCCTTCAGCTGATCAGAGGATCATGGTATCAAGGAAGGATTAGCAGCGACTTGGGATTTGTGTGATTGGTTAATTTATTGCGGTGATGGCAGGTCTTTCATCTAAGGCAACATTTAATCAGCCCAGCCACAGAGGCTATTACAGGTTAGCTCTTTTCTTGAGTCAGTCCGGCTGTGCCATCAGCTCTATCACAATTCCCCTGAAATTTCCAAATTATCTGGAACAGGCTTTAGCTTCTCAGTAATAAAAATTAGAACAGATTCCTGATAGAAGCTTTTGCTCGCGCAGGGCCAATTATAAATAGTACAGCCCCTGCTTTGGAAAAGGCAGACGGCAGGGAGGGAGAGAGAAAAAAATTCCAACTCTCAAAGATGTGCAGGGAACTTATCGTCAGCCCCCTGCTCCGCTCTGATCCAAATCCGTGCGGCTGAAAATTTATATTAGATTTTATCACAGAGGCCCAAGTCTAGAAAAATCAATGAAGGTTATCTTTTATGTTGCTGCAACTTGTGGAAATATTGATTTTCATTTTATAGCGAATTTGGAGCATCAGTTTGTAATCACTTCCGCGCTGACTACACTGTTTTTTTCACTGTATCTTTTACACGTCGGAGGCTAACAGACCCTGGGAACAAGGTTGGGGAATATTGAAACCAAGGCTGGCGAGGGAGCCAGTGGTTTAACCACAAAACAGTAGCTAAGGTGACTAAAATGTTTTCTACGAGAAGGGGATATGGGAATTACCATTAGTTGAAAACCTATTATGACTTCCTTAAATCATTTGGCATATTGTGCATTTAACAAAAAAATAATAAAAATATGTTCATATAGGTTTTATTTGGTTGGCTGCATGAGAGTGAAAGAAAGTCCAAGACTTTCTTCGTCTTTTACATGCACAGTAATTTTGTTTTTGTGTTGTAATCCTTGCTGGCATAACCAAAATATATTTTGACTTAATACACCACCGCAGTCCTTCATCACTTGGAGTTTTATTCCTGGCTCACAATGCTATTGTGTGTCTCAGGACTGTGATACTGATGACTAATAATGAATACACCCCGCATATCTGCTGTAACCCGTAGGGGTCAGTATTGCAAGCCAAATGCAAGCGTAAGCTTTTTTGCTGGATTTCCCCTCCTTTTTTCCTCTGCAATATATCAGCATGTCAGCCCCGATTATGATAAAGCCAGGTATGAATTTTCAGGGGATGGTCTGATGACATACAAGAATACTTTAAGGTACCTCCACTCTAACGCTACACCAAGTCACAGTCCGCAAATGTTTGTGAAATCCTCTTCTGCAGTGTTAGGTCCCAGGCTATAACCCATGTGGTCGCCAGTGGGCTTTTAGAAACATAACCGTGTCGGATCTGGTACAAATCATTTTTTGAAATATTTCAACTCTTTGACTAGACACCCAGTAAAATTTCTTCAGATATTGCTCACATTTAAAAAAACATCTCTTTTCACCAAATGTTTAGAAAATATTCACAAACCTTTGCTGCGTTTCATTTCGGTTAGTCATCATTTTGGTTGAAATTCTCAGGTATCTTCAGGAGCATTTTCAAATGATATGAGCATAGAGAGTGCTTATATTTCTAATGTGTATTTGACCCAGGTCTGACCTGTATATCACTCATATTGCTAATGACATTACGATGGTGGGACTGAGAGTGAAATCCAGTGTTCATATAGTACTGCCGCTGAACAAAAACAAAAAAACTACACTCTGTTTGGTTTGGAAGTCATGTCCCACCATTTGTGCAATCACCTTTGAAGATATATCTCTGTTTTTTCTTCCCGATTTTCCAGAATCCATAATTTCTGACAGCACTACTCATTTTAGCCTGAATTTGACATTCTTTTTGGTCATAATCCATAGTCCAGTGTAAAATTCTTGTTTTGCTGCCCTAGGCCATACTGTAACTCCCACTCCTTACAGCTGCCAGTACATTTTCAGTCAAGTGCATAACGCTAATGGACTGAACATAACAGGACATTGAAACTGGGTGCACATATTCTTCCATTGAGGTTCTAAATACAGTGCAAAAGCAGTGCCATGTAGTTCAGGTTGGAGGATACACCCTATTAAGTGCACTAAATACAATAATGCACAATAATATCAATTTTGGCCAACAATCCATTGCAAGCTGACAGATGAAAAGAAATGCCTTCAAGGAACATAAAATATTTGCCACACAGTATGCAATGTGGCCATCAAAGCATGCGACCCAACATATTGTAATTTTCTTGTAAAGGTATAAGGCTTATCTCATAGAAAACCTACGTGCTACATTTAATGATTTCTCAATATAGCTGCTGTACCATGCGAGTGAGCATATTTTCATTTACATCAGAAGGATATCATATTATGAACCTTTTTTAATGAAGTTTATACTACAAATAGATCCAGAGAAGTATGGATGCCGTGGTGTGTGACCCCTGGCCAGTTTCCATTTCATATTCAATATCAAAACAAGTAAAAGTTCTTCATGTATGGCTAATCAAATAGATTTCTTTTCTACATTTTTGAGTACAATTTTTATTCCTATTTGATCCCTGCATTACCTTAAAACCTTGTAAAATGTTGTTGGTCTGTTGCATATAGTATACGAATTCCCACCATTTTACACATGCATTCTATTGTAACCCGTTGCTTCTTGCCTCATAGTTGCATTTAATGGGAAATTCAGACTGAAAGAGGACACTCTTGCCCTTAATTTCATACTGAGAGAAGGTTTAATATGGACCCTCAAGAGGCTGCTGTATGTTAGTGTTAGATGACTCCAGGCTGACAGAAAGGCACGTCATTTATATGTTACCCAGCTGCTATGCACCTCATTATGGGGACAGGGTGGAGAGAATGATCTCCTTCTCTTTGGGAAAATAATTTTATGCTTGTCACTCTTCCTGTGTCTTAGCTCGGCTCACATATTTATGCATTTACAGTATGCGGTGATTATCCTGGGTAGCTAAGCTCACCCTTCCCTGTGTGACATCATCATATGCCAAACCTAAACCTATAGCTTTGAAAACGAGGGACCGTCCTTTTGATTATCAAACGTCTATTTTCTTCACTTGAAATGAACGCGCACAAATACACAGATATGTACACTCTCAGAAAAAAAGGTATGAGAAAAGTGCCTAAAAAGGTACTTGGGTTTACCCTATAGGTCCATAAAATTAAATTTTTTTAGTGAAACATTTTTAGTATCCAAATAGAACATTATTGTACTTCCAAGGTACTTTTGTGATATTTGTTCTGTAAAGAATAAAAATGTACCTCCACTGCACCTTTATGTTTGAGAGTGCATGTATATACAGTCAAGCCGGAAAGTCTCCCCGCCCCTTTCACCTTCTCCACGTTTTATTACGTTACAGACTTATACTGCAATAGATTGAGTTCATTTTTTGCCTCAAACATTTACACACAATAGCCAATAATGACGAAGTGAAAACAGATTTTTAGAAAATATGCAATTTTATTTTACTGACAAAAATAGGTTATTTAGGGGTTACATATCTGTACACACCCTTAGCCTAATACTTGGTTGCTGCACCTTTGGTAGCGATTACAGCTTCAAGGCATCTTGGGAAAGAACCTACGAGCTTGGCACACTTGTTTCTGGACATTTTTGCCCATTCCTCTTGGCATATCCTTGCAAGCTCCGTCAGGTTGGATGGGGAGCGTCGGTACACAGCCATTTTCAGCTCTTTCCACAGATGTTCAATTGGATTCAGGTCTGGGCTCTGGCTGGGCCACTCAAGAACATGCACAGACTTTCTCCGAAGCCACTCCTTTGTTCTCTTGGCTGTGTGCTTCGGGTCGTTGTCATGTTGGAAGGTAAACCTTCGCCCCAGTCTGAGGTCCAGAGCGCTCTGGAGCAGGTTTTCTTCAAGAATCTCGGTGTACTTAGCTGCATTCATCTTTCCCTCTATCAGGACTAGTCGCCCCGTTCCCGCTGCTGAAAAACATCCCCACATCATGATGCTGCCACCGCCATGCTTCACTGTAGGGATGGTATTAGCCAGGTGATGAGCGGTGCCTGGTTTCCTCCAGACGTGACGCTTGGTATTCAGGCCAAAAAGTTCCATTTTGGTTTCATCAGACCAGAGAATCTTGATTCTCATGGTTTGAGAGTCCTCTAGGTGCCTTTTGGAAAACTCCAAGCGGGCTGTGATGTGCCTTTTACTAAGGAGGGGCTTCCGTCTGGCCACTACCATAAAGGCCTGATTGGTGGAGTGCTGCCTGGATGGTTGATCTTCTGAAAGGTTCTCCCATCTCCACAAGAATATGCTGGAGCTCTGTCAGAGTGACCCTCGGGTTCCTGCTCACCTCCCTGGCCAAGGCCCGTCTTCCCCGATTGCTCAGTTTGGCCGGGCGGCCAGGTCTAGGAAGATTCTTGGTGGTTCCAAACTTCTTCCATTTACGAATGATGCTGTGCTCACTGTGCTCTTTGGGACCTGTAAAGCTGCAGAGATTTTTCCGTACCTTTCTCTAGATCTATGCATTGACACAATCCTGTTTCTGAGGTCTGCAGATAATTCCTTTGACCCCATGGCTTGGAGTTTGCTCTGACATGCACTGTCAACTGTGGGACCTTATATAGGCAGGTGTTGGCAATCCCCAATCATGTCCAATCAATTGAATTTATCACAGGTGGACTCCAATTAAGTTCTAGAAACATCTCAAGCAGTATCAGCGGAAACAAAATGCACCTCAGCTCACTTTTGGGTGTCATATCAAAGGGTGTGCACACTTGTGTACATATGATATTTTACATTTAGATTTTTTATAAATTAGCACAAATGTCTAAAAACCTGTTTTCACTTTGTCATTATGGGCTATTTTGTGTAGAATTTTGAGACAAAAAATTAACTCAATCTATTGTAGAATATGTCTGTAACGTAATAAAACGTGGAGAAGGTGAAAGGGGTGGGGAGACTTTCCGGCTTGACTTGTATATATATATATATATACATATGTTTATTTATTTATCTCTTTGGTTATTTTAAAGAGAAGTGATAATTTATATTAATATTCCTGAAAATTCTAAAAATTCTATAGAGAAATTGTGAATTATTTTTCCTGAAAATAAACAAATGTACATATAATTATTCTCTGAAATGCTGCCTTAATGTATATAATTTAGTATTAATTTTGTAAAATTAATAATAAATATAAAGGTGATAAATACCCATTTTCTAATGAAATTGAATAGCATCATAAAAAGCAATATACTCCTCCACTGTGAAATTGACTTCTTTTCCAGTTATGATAGTTGTAATTATTACCACACTGGTAGGCTATACTATACAACACAGACATTGCATTGCTCCTCAATATTTCAGCTAGGCAAGCAGGAAGACACTACTTACTGAATAAGAGATGGCTGCTGTCTGGAGCTCTATGAAAGGGTTAATCTGATTTTCATTTTAGATAGTTGTCGTAGCAACAATCAGGCGGTCTCCTTTAAGTCCTTTGACAGTGGTATAAGATGTACAGGTTAGCTGAGATATAAGAGTTTATTGTATGCCTAATTTGAGATGTGAAATAGGAGCTGACTTAAATTGCGTGGGCCTTTCTGTTCTGTTGCCAATGTTGGATAAGGGAAACTGCGAAAGAATAAAAAAACCAGCATACAGAATTCACTGTTCAGAAGATACGTGATCTACCCAAACGCTAACCAGTAGGCTACTTTGTATAATAGAGAAAGCTTTCTACATTTTTTTAATTATCACTTTCTATTTGATATGCAGTCTAATTGTGTTGTAGTTTGCTGCTTCTTTATTAGAACGTGACACAAAATATTGGAAATTGGTTCTCTCCCCAATGCCATGATCTGCAGTAGGGCCGGGATGGGTTGTGGCTGAGTTACATGAATGTTATGCAGTCCTCAACTGAAAATCATAGCACAATCTTTTGAGCAATATGCCTGCCTGCCTGTTATATTGCTCTCTGGCTTAAACAATAAGGTGTGGCTGTTCAAATTGGCGGTCGACGGCTGTTTTAGAGAAGACTCCACTGTTTGAAGCTGCCATTACTTTATACATTTCCACAAGTGCCCAACAATTACTTCTCTTCACCCATGTAAAGAATGCCTCTTTCTCATCACGATAAACACACTTATAACACGCATTATGCAGTCTTACAATGCCCTGCCATTTAAACTGTTTAAAACATATTACATGTTCCAAAACCCCCAATTGTCCTTAAATCTTAAATATTGATGAAAATGTAATTTTAATAAATTTAACATAATATAGTATTGAATATACTTATTTTAGTTCAACATAGTAATTAATGTTATTATCAGCATTTTTTTTTGCAAAGAGTTACTGTGGGAAATAGTAGCCAAAATGCAATCTGTGCAAGTTACAGCAGTAATTTGCAGGTTATGAAAATGAAAATCTGCCAAACAAGCAAGCTAACAATTTACAGTATCATTGTGTCTACTAATTCATGTATTATACAGATACTGTAGCTTTCCAGAATATAAACTACAGTCTCCATGGATCGTGCAAAGAATTAGGTTTCTAGCTTGGTTTACACTGTAACGTTGAAGATTAAAACAATTTAGCAAGCTAATTCTCTGATGACGGGAGTCTTCCAAGATAACAGCAAGCTTATGTTTATGTTAGCCAGTTCATGTTATGTCTTATTTCCCTCATATACTCAATAAAAAGGTGTTGTGCAGCTTGTATAATGTTATCAATAAACAGACAAATTGAGCTAACAGTGTATAATCATATCTGCACTGTTCTATGAAGTTAAAGATGTAGACTAATCCACCACTAGAAACTGTTATTTAAGAAAATGTTTTCTCAGTTTCACAGTAGTTTCAGGCTGTGCAAATCCCCTTCTCTCAATTAAACAAAGGTTAATGTGGTAGATGTCTTAGGCTTTTGCAAATATTCATAAATGCCCAATGTTACAGGCAGGCTCATAGTCTGTGTTTTAATACTCCAAACAAACAATGTGATCTACATACCGATAGCTTCATAATTGAATATGTCGTTTTACTAGACTATGGTCAACAGTATTCAACAGGAAATGGGGTATACAAGAATGGCAAAACATATTGAATTATGACTTAACAGTGATGTGTTATGGGTGAAATGACCATGAACTATTATTGCAATGTGTCCACAAGGTCTTCTTGATTCTTGAGCACTGCTGATAACGCCCAATGGCATTTTGTCTTGGAGACCATTTTTGACCACAAAAACCCTTTTTTGCTTGAATTTTAAATGCAGTTCATTGGTTATACTGACTGTAACACTCTTTGAATATTCATGCAATGCAATCTTATTGAGCATTTTGTTCATGTTGACCTCAGCTCCCTTTGAGCACCACTGTGCACAGATGCTAATGTTCAACCTGCAGAAACACTTTCTGACCTACAGTCGTGATGAGCGGTGAACTGCAGCCATGCTGTCCTTTTACAAAAATGTGGGTACAAGCTCTCCTAGATTATGAATTCTGCTCACTTATACTTAGGTGCAAAGATGCAATTATTGCACTTTGTGAAGTACATATACAAAAATGAAAATTCTGTATAGTTCATAGAATATGCAAATGTATGGAATAGCAACCAATTAAGTGTCATGATCCACTTAGACATTCTTTTCTTTTTCCTTCTCAACCTTACTGATTGTAGTAGACCATGTAATTACAGCATTTGTTTTTAGAATTTTTTTTTTACCACAGTGCGATGGATGTGGTTGGTGGTTGGTGGTCCATTAGAGTTGAAAGAATTTTCTGCGAAGTGCGTCTATCTGCAGGGTAGAGCTTTAGGTGTGAGATTTCAGTGCTTTCATGACTATGGCTTCAACTCTGGTTCTGGCTCCAAACAAGGCTCCAGCTCCACCCTGCAGCCGGACCTCTCAAGTGCACGACAAGCAAGTAGGAACAGTTTTCCTGAGAAAATGTTGCTCCTGCTTTCATTTATAGGTTTGAAAAGATGCCTATTAGAAATTTGTCAACAATTTGTCCAACCAGTAAATACAGCCCCTCAATTCCTTAGCATCCATCCAAGAATATTGTATTCTAATGAGCAGTATTACACTGAGCATGGTAGTATGTAGGCTATATGCATGTTTGCGTTGGTCAGCTGTCCAATGTAAAACAGCAATTTTGGAAACATGATATCTCCACCGTTTCAAAACCAATCTCAGTGGCATTTCACAGGTGGACTACAATCGCCATGGGCTCGCCAAATACTGATTTTGGTATAGCTACATTAGGCCATTACTATGTTGTGGACACCCCCTAAAAATTTGCATAAGAATTAAGACTTTTTTGCACAAACATTAATTGAATTTAAATTCAACGGATCCACTCATTCTGTTGGTAATTTTGAGACATGTGTGCTTTTTATACTTTCATAGCTGTAGACTGTATTAAATTTATAGATACAGTCCTGTGGCTGTCACACACTGTCCAAAGTGTTGTTATTATTATAGCTAGTTACCCAGTGAGAAAAAGCCGGAATTTAGACGTCTAGAGGGAAATCTAGGTTGAGAGATGTTTTGGTACATTCTGACATAAACCGACTAGGTTAACCCCAGGCTCATGTTTTACATGGATATCCTGAAAATATATTGTTGAGTGTTATGAGCTTATGTTTGGACTAGCTAGCTGGTTAGCACATTAAATAACTGAAATTGGGAAATTTAGGACAGTGGTGAGTGTTTGAAGTACAGTAGACGTATACAGGGCTTTAGCAGGCTGATGTTAGTGTTAGGGCTGATCAATTTAATTTCCTGTATTTTGAGGCTTTTGGCAAATGCAAACATTTTTTATTTTATTTCAATTAAAACATTAATATTCATAGAACTGGAGTGCATTCAAATAAATGGACAGCAAATTTGTGTAGATAAAATGTTTTCAGAAATTACATGGATGCTTCACTTGCATATCCGTTAACAAAGCTGTGTTTGTTTTTAACACAGCTTTTAATAAAATACAGTAGTCTTAGTACTGTACTGTGAAACAAACTTACATAACATTTTTGGACTGAAAATTTCTAGCAGAAAAAACCACGGTCCATTGAACTTAAATACTTTAGTTACATGGCGGCTATGTCCACTCAACTGAAACATAAAATGAACACATTTTAAATTTACCCTTTTTCAGAATGAATGTTATGTTGCTGAATTGCCAACCTGTTCTAAACATATGGCCAAAATTCCACTACCTCTAACTGAATTTTTGAACCGTAAGGGAACCATTTTGCCCATATTGGCAGAAATCACATAGCAATGTTACCGTGAGTGTTATTAACATTTAAACCTTTTCTTCAAATTTTTTATGCATTCAAACCAGCCTTTCCAGGTTTCATTTGTGTTTTGTCTCTCTGTTTTTGCATCGTTTTTTCTCCTTAAGTCTTTGAGAAGTTTTGAGAATGTCGACTGGGGGATGTTCAGAGCTTCCTTGCTTTTACTGGTTCCGTCATATGGCATGCATGTTATATTTGACTCTAATATGATTCAATGTCTGCAGCATTTTTTGTAGACAAAAGAACGGATTCTTGTTTCATGTGATCTTGTTCACATAGATTTCAAATGCAGTGCCTTTTATTATGGCATTTATTCTGCTGAAAACAAAGGAAACATAAATAATTATGTGGCCTTATTACGTGCCTTTTTTCACTGAGCTGAAAATCATTCTTAGCATTGGTTCTTCATTATTACCTGCAGAGTATTAAACCACATCTGAACAGAACTAATTCCATCGTACAAATGGTTCTGCATCCATTATGCTTACAAGCAGGTTGCATTGTATTATGTGCCTTACAGATATATACACCCAGACATAGTGATTTAGGCATGAAAAAACATCTTACTACATTAATAATTCAGGATTTATAATTTATTCAGTGTATTACCATTTATGCACATTGTCATCGAAGATATGGGTGGGCTGGGCTAGGGGAGAAAGGGCCAACAGGAAATGAAGTCAGACAGGTGTTTTCTTGCAGGAAGTGCTGTTACGGGCCATGAGGTGAGCTACCTGTGTATGCTTAGGGGTGCACATCCACCTTGTGCAGAATCAATTACAAGATACACTTGGTGCAGTGTGCAGTTCCATCAGTTCACATTTGGTTGTATTAACACAGCATATAGCATATATGTTGGACGGAAGGCCCCCTTAGTCTCTAGTCCTATGGATCTTTGTCTTTTGCATGTTAGAACTGCAAAGTCATGATTTCTGAAGTCCAGTATGAGACAGAAATTGATGTGCTTGCATTTGCATTGCATTTTCATTTGCATGGTTTGCAGGGTTAATGCTGCCCCACAGGCTTATGGCAGCAGCCCCAATGGGAGGCTCTACCACAGTAGCACAATGAATGTTCTCCTTTGGAATCCAGAGTTAATCCATTGGTCCACTGATGGGTGGATATTATGGAAGATACGTCACACAGACGTGCCACAACTGGACTGAGAAGATCGATCAAACCTGCAAACAATTGATGCCAAATATGGTTCTATTTTGATAGACAGTGGATTGGATTCAATTAGCATTTATCCTCAACTCTGGCTCACAAATAAAAAAAAATATATATTTTTTCATTCGCAAGTTAATTTTGGCGAAAATGTGTTTGGGGAGCTTGGTGCCAAAATCAGCCCTTGTGTTTATTTGTAAGTCAAAGCTATGGACAAATTTTGATTGAATCCAGGCATTGTATCTAGCTTTTTTGAACAATTTTATTTCTTTCACATCAATTTATACAAATGAGTTGTTAGGCAGTTCTCTACCATGTAACGTCATACGTGGCATTTGCATTTCTCCTTGAGAGCCGTGACCACTGGAAGGTAATGTGTGGAAGGCTCAGGAAGGCATGCGGTGTGAGACGCATTAGGGAGATGGATGGTGTCTAGTGGCCACTGGTTTTCAGATGGAAAAAGAAATGAAGTGTCGAAATTGCACTCCAACCCATTTTCTCTTAGCTAAACTATTTCTGTAACACCCTAATGAAGGAAGGCCTCGGGGTTAAAAAGTAATGGCCTAGAAAGACTGACATTTTGCTCAGGAGTAATGGGCTACTGTAGCAGCTGTACCAGTCTTCTGCCATTCCCTTCTCTGAGCAAAGTGAAGATGCACTCCGCCTTTCATTACCCTTTGAAAAAAAAAAGAAAAAAAAAAGCCATTTGAAAATAAAATAGAATAGAAAATCAAATGAAATTAAATGGAATATCCCGCAATCGTGTGGCGACTCCCCACCCTCACTCCACACCTGGGTGCGAATACGTTTGGGCCGAGCCGCAGTCTATCTCATTGTTTTCTCTTTATAGAAATAACATAAAGTGCCACGTCTGACCCGAGCTCAGAAGAAAAATGACGTTACACGCTCAGAATAATTTGCTGCTGTATTATAAAATGTAACCTCAATCGCCCTTTGAAATGGATACCGATTCTTTAAATTCTTTCCTGCCTGTTTCAGGAAATAGTGAGATCCCCGGTGATAGCGTAGCACAATGTGCCTAAAGTTCACTTCTGAACACTCGCCTCCTGCAGTCTGAAAGTCATCTGCATTCTCTTTATAATTCCCAGCCAGCAGGGATCGTCCTAATCTCAGGGATCTGATACGGTATCATTGGGAAAAATCCTTGGTGATAATTCCATTATTCAGATTGGAGACAGGCCTATGGAGCAGGACTCCATTCTCTCTCCCAACCACCTCCAGTCCGGCCTACTCCACCACCACCCCCACCCTTCTCAATTCTCAAATCTTCTCGACTGGGGAAGGGGACTCAGGACCAGGCGTATAAAATGGCCCGTTTATGGCTTTCAGAGGAGAAGAGGAGCGGAACTTGTGGTTATTAAAGTTTCTTTAATCACCAAAATGAGCAAATGATTAGTGTTTGTTATCTTTCCCCGTACAGAAGACGAAGTGCTCCATCCCGGTGGTACTGAGTGCCGGCCCCAGGTGGCTGCTGGATGTGACTTGGCAAGGGGCGGAGGACAACAAAAACAACTGCGTAGTGTACAGCAAAGGTAAGCCCGCACGCTCCCAATACCCCTCTCCCTCCGCGGCCCACCAAACACAGCAACAATAACCCTCTTTCCTTATACTTTTTCCCTCTTCCTCACACACATTCCTCAGTTGTTGTTTTTTATTCCTTTCCATATTTTATGAAAAGTCAAAAGTGAAATCAGGCAAAAAGCAAGCATTTTTGTACGTGGATAATTTCTTCTCAATATACTTACAATAATAATTATAATAATAATGCAGGATTGTCACCTGTAGTTGCTTTTTGTGTTTACTTAATCACAGTTCTCCAAGCCTAAACTACATCGCACAAATAACTAGCACATCCATTTTTAATGTGACGTGACATGAGACACACGTCTTATTAAAGAGGGATGAGGCTCTTGTGTGTGGGACAGCAGTCTAAGTTCAATAAAAAAGACAAAAAAGGAATAACAATACACCCTGCCAATCATTTATGTTCATTCGTCAAATTAATTTTATTTATTCAAACATGCCTTGTCATTCCAATACAATTGCTCCCTCATTCCCTATAGTACAATAGGCTTCTAGACTGAGAGGGACAGAGAGAGAGGGAGAGATACTGTATAAGGAGGATGTGTGGAGAGAGAAAGGGGGAGAGGCAGAGATAGAAGGAGAGACAAGGAGAGAGGGTGAGAGATACAGAGATGGAGGGAGAGAGAAAGAGAGAGAAAGATGTAAAGGGAGAGAGAAGTGTAAACAGAGACAATGAAGGAGGGAGGAGGGAAAGAGTGGGGAAATTGCCACATGCATCCAGTCACACTGGGCAGACCATCCTCTTTTTGAGGTGAGGACGCAGAAACTGACACATCAGACTACATCCAACACCCCCCCCCCCCCTCCTACCACCCCCAAACCCCTGGTGCTATAGATGGTTGGGACAGCCATCATGTTGTCAACATCTGTCACATGGTGGCCAATTATATATTTGTCTTTGTACACTGCACGTTATATGTAATTTGCACACAATGTTAGTTGTCGCAAATGTCAAATCTGGAGTCTGCCTGCAGTGGAGTCATGAAAGCGATGGCTGTCAAGCTAAACCACACTGTCAAAACTATGAAAATTAGTTACTGCGGAAATAAGTTTTAAAAAAAATCCATGTGAATTTGGTGTTATAAACAGACACACAAAAACAGACACAAATATGGATTTGCACCAACCTCTCTACGCACGGTAGGAGGTTACTGAATGTATGTTGTGTGTGTAAATATGGCACTGACACAATCATTTGTAGGCCTGCTGTTTATCTCTGCATTTTATTTCTTCGGAAACACGTATCGCAACACAAAGGCCGTAATTGGTTCTTGACAGGCGTATCCCAAGACCCATAAATTAGAAATAAATAAATAAAGACGACTTCAGATCAGAAAGGACGCAAGTGGTTTCGTTCATTGGTTTGTAAACGATTACCCCATGATGAGGTTCCCGAGCTGAAACCGAGTTCCTTCCCCTCAAACTAAATGAGGGGCAGAAACTGGGGGATTTGCTACCCTGGATTTTCAGTCTCCCAATTCACGTCTACTAATCACTAGACTGCACTGGGGAGTTATCCTCTTAACCGGCTACTTAACTTTGTGCTCTTTATCATCAAATCATTAAAGTTTTGATAAGCTGTTAAAGAAGATTATGCAGTTCTTTTTAAATTTTTCTAATCTGCTAGCCAGGAGAGAAAATATATGAAACAAAAAAGGGTAATAACAGGATTTCTCGACTGTTCTCTCAAAACCGTAATTTCCCATCTCACATCATATTTACTTTGTAGAGTACTTTAGGCATGTGATGACTTTAGTTACCCTGTCCAATGGTGCCTGAAATCAGCCTTTGTCACCATTAGCTATGATACCTGCCAGTTTGACGACCTGCCAATTTTTTAGCTGTTTAAAAATCGACTTTTGTGCAAATATAACCAATATCCAAAGCATTAAGATTTTTTTTTTTTTTCTTGTGAGCGTGTCTGCATCCCCTCCTGTGATAGAGGCATCACTGTTGCAATGCCATAAAAGTGTTCTCTGAGACTGGTGCCACTGAACAATAATTGGACAGCAGTCAGCATGTGTATGTATGTATAGATGCCTCTGTGACTTAGCTTTGACTCTGCATGTAGCTGAAGGAAAAAGGAAAGAAGCCTCAATATAAAAAAGAAGCCTTTCTTTTTTCCTTTTAATTTTTTTTGTTTTTGTTTCTGGGAAGGCCAGCCAAGTTATTCACAGCCACTGTGGCAAATCCCTGCTTATTTCCCGTTTTCCACTGTAAATTGAAAATCAAATGTGGCTGGCTCCATTCCCAATGAATCTGACTTTCCACCAGCCCCATCTTAACGGAATGAGCATGCCGTTACCACCTGGATCCCAGCCAATGTGTGGCCAAGACAGCCTTTGATTTAGGGGCGAGATGGGCGATATCTCTTATCTGCTATTGGAAGGAGCCGTGTCAAGCGCCCCAAGTTTATTGTTAATGTTCACTTTCATGAAAATGCCGTCCCTGCCTTGTGCCGTGACAGCAGCCATAATACCGGGTCCTGCGCCTGGCGATTGTCATTTTAAAGAAAAAAGAAAGGGAACGTAAATCAAAAGGGATGGAATAAATGAATCAAGAACCTAACAAATCTCCCGTTGTACACATTCCATCGAGAGTATTAAGAGTACGAGGTTGGCTGAGCGAAGCCCAGTGCAGGCTCAGCCCTGTAACTAACGTAACGAGCACCCAATAATTTTGACCGTATGACCCAAGCAAACCCACGGTGTCTGTAATTCCTTTGGAATCTGATTTCTTACTGTAGACATGTTCCTGTTGATGTGGGGACTACAGGGTTCTGTCTCCACTGTTCTGTACACATTTTAAGTCAACTCAGTTTTTCTATTGTCTTCCATTTGCTTTGTTGAAAATTGCTTTACGTGTTTTGTTCCCTGTTTTTACGCATTTCTTTGTTTGTTATTATTGCTCTTATACAGAGGTGATAAGTCTCCCATACCACCATTAGTGTCATAGAGAGAAAATTAACCACATTTTAGTATTTAGATGCTAAATTAGAAATGGGCAGGAAAATTCTCAGCAGAACATGCCAAGAAATAAATAGGTGTATTACTTAGTGGTTCCTTTATAAATTTCATATTTGTGTCCTTCTGTTCAGTTGTAAAATTCCAAATGATTGTGCAGGGTTTTCCCCCGTACACATATCATTTATATATCTATTAATTTTCATTTTAATTGCATTTTTAATTGGGAAAAAGGTAAACGGAGTGTTGAGTTAAGGCACAGTTTTATAGATAAGGTTTAGAGGAAAAAAAGGAAAACTTGGTAACGGAGGATGTAGCCGTTTGTCCCTGTGTACCGAGCATCAGCCTCTCCCCTTGTGCTGTTTGTTTTATATTAGCATCACAGCCAGCTCCGGAGCTCATCCTTCAGCCAGCCATTACTAAAACTCTCCACTTCTGTGCAAGAACTCATTATCGAGAAATCCACCTGGAACTCCCACAATGCTCTTCTCCACACTTCACCAGCTTCTTTTAACTACTGGAGTTTAAGGAACTAGAAGCCAGTGTACAGATTAATTAGACATTACAGTGACGTACGCAGGGAAGTCAGATTTTACTACACTAAAAAAAAGAGGGAAAAAAATCACATTTTAATTAATGTGAGGGTTGTGCGAGGAAAAAATAAGCAAATATACAGCAAAATAATCAGTTCTCACACGCATGCAGAACATTGTCATGATAGCGGAGTTTAGATGAGTATAGAGGAGTTTGTGCCATCATTAAACTTTTCTTTTCAGATGGACTCATTTAGTGTAAAAGAAACTATGAAAATAAGCAGGAATGTACGTAAGTAGCCTATTTGTTAAGAATTTGGAATATCAATGAAGTAGCTTAAGACAATTTATGCATATGAACCGTTACAGTCGTTTTTCTGCATTAATGGTCACCAGGGGCTGAATCTTAGTGCACCTATGAGCATACTGCATACTTTGTGCATTTCTACAATATTCTCGAGCTCCTTCAGGTAGATGCCATAAAACAATGTCTATACTGGGGCTCATCAACTGCTTTTTCAAGGGGGCTCCGACTAAACAGGGAGCAGTTACAGGTTCTGAAAAAATAACACGCATATGTGTATTGAAAAACAATGCCGTTGTAATTAAATTCGCAAGCATTAAGCAATTCACAGAAAAATAGAGGAGTTTAACTAGAAAAGTACATTTTATTAAAATGTTCCCCCTCAATAATCACTAAGGGTCTTCAGGGGGCCTTTGGGCCACTAGTTAAAGAGCTCTAGGCTGTGCCATTATAAAATGCTAAGGCACAGCACAAGAGTGGTGATAACCAACAATAGAAAGTATGGAAGTGGTCAGAATTAATATAATGTAAAAGAATCTGTCAGATTTAGCATTACATGCACATATCACACACTACTCATTACCAAAACTGCTGCTACTTGTGCCTCTTAGTGTATGGCAGCTATTGTGCCCGCTCTTTGTTATCTAATATCAGATCCCACTTACACTCTCTCATTCTCTGTCCTGTAATGTTATGCCTTACTATTTAAAGGTCACTTGATTTTTTGCTTAAGCCTCTTACGCAGACCATAGTTAGATATATCAAAACTTGTCTCTGGAGAAACTTTGCCATTGTGCAAGTGGAAATTACCACCAGAAATGACCAGTATAACACATTCGTTTCACATAAGCCTGTACTCTGCTAAATTAGGACTAATTCACGCCGCCAGTGTTATTTTATGTTCAGCAAGTCCTTTTCATCAGATATTTTCCTCTTTATATTTCTTTTGTGCATGCTTCATTAGCATAAAAATCTCAGTAGTCTACAAAGTAGTAGTTGAACATCACTAAGACCAGTCAGCTGGCTGATGCTAATAAAACCTTCCGTTTTATTGATTTATTTTTTTATGTATACAAAGCTGTTAGAAAATAATACAAATTGTTTTTGATATGCCGTTGTGTTAAAATTGCCTCGATTTGCTGTACAAGCTGAACTGTGTGTATAATATAGAGCACGGTTGTGTAGGGGTTCTTTAAACAGTTAAGGAGATTTAATTGTTTAATTTCAACCCTCCCCTTTAAACAGACTGTGGGAAATAGGAGGTGCTAAGGTTATTATCTGTTATCTTGAACAGAGAGAAATAGTGTGACTGAATAATAACTAAACAACTAACACAATGTAAAATTTCATTATCAGTGTATTAAAACAAAATTGTACCCTAAAGGAGTCTGCACCACAGCTCTGAGCAGCAGTGTAATTATGTTTAATTAAAATACAACAGAGATCAACAGAATCGTTTTCATTAGGAAATTATTAATGATTCCGCTGCAGCAATAATTGATTGCGCTGAGCCACGCGATAACTCCGTATGGTCAGGCTGGAGTGACGGAATATCAGTCAGTCAGCTGAGAGGCAGCTGGGGGTATCGGCTCGATGGGACGTAGCGGGAAGTGGGGTGGGGGGGGGGCACCCTCGGCTTGTGGATGGTGAAATGATGCTTGCCGTGACACACTCTGTGGTGTGGCATTGGGGATTAACATCCGCCCCTCTGTCGCACCCCTGTTTGCAAGCAGCAGGGGACGGTCGCCCTAATTCCTGCAGGCTGCATTCATGCTCTTCACCCTCTCATTGTCCGCGCCTTCCTGGTCAGCAGGTGGACACAGCCATTGGCCCATGTCACAGCTCCCTTTCCGCATTCATCACAGCTTTAATAGTAATAAATAATAATTACGATAGGGAAAATGCATCTGGTTCTGAAGGCATTGCGATTATTGACATTACCCGAATATTTAAACATGACCGCAAAGGGAAAAAGAAACAAACGTGAAGCTTCGGCACGAGAAACAAATGGGCATATTTGCATAAATGTCCCACCGATTGCTCGGCGTCCGTCGTTAGAAATGGTGCGGGACGTGTCATTTGTGTCAGCGCAGCAGTATAGCGCGAGCTGCAGCCGCGTTCTTGTAACGGAGCCACCGAGGGTGTCTCATTAATGAGGATCACAAAGTGGAATAGCGTGGGATGTTCTTGGGAAGGAGATTTCTGAGCGTGCCATTCACACCGCATATTCAGACACCTTGTAAAGCTTAAGTGCTGTCGCTGCAGGCCTCGTTTCGCCTTGTAAGGGCAGTGTAAAAATCATCGTGCGACCGTTAATTATGCTACCATTCTGCTCAGTCGAGGCTAATATGAGTGATCTATTTCAACCTTGTGCCATCATAGTAATCTTTTTAAAGTACATGGTCGTACATGTTGTATTAAATTGGAATGGTGAATAATGAACTGTTTGGTAAATGTCTACTTTGAGGTAGTGCAGTATAGAATATGTGCACTTCATTGGAGCATAATTCCTTTTGAAAAGTGCTTTTATATTGTTTTTTTCAAAGCAACTTTTCTTTGTAAGTTCAGTGATAGGGCTATTATGTGATATGAAGCATATGTCTGGCAAGCAGGAAATTGTTAAGGTTGTCGAATAAATATTATTGAGTGGTTCGTTGGTTCAAGGCTGTTTCGTGCCATCGAAGGTGGGGATACAGATTCTAATGCATTGCTATATCTATGGTTGGTTGTATGGGACAAATATCTGACTACCTTGAACAGTGTTTCAATAGAATATGTACAGTGTGTTGTGTGTCTTGTTGGTATTTGTATTTTGCAGTACAGTTTACCATGTGCCCCAAATTTCAGTTTTTGTCCACTGAAATTTTGAATGATGAATGGACCCAACAGACCTCCTGTTCCTTCAGAAATAAGGCAATATCTGTATGTTCTTGTAACATTTGCTAGCTAACTATGTTAAAGCCACTTTCTCTCAATGTAACCATAGCCTATAATCTAGCCAACATTAACTAAGTATGACCAAAAGTCTGCAACAGCAGAATACAATTGGCTTCATCACACAGGCTGGTTAAACTTACATCAGCCAGGGTCCCTGGGTTACTACTGATTTTATGTCCCTTAAACTCACCAGGCACCTACAGGTTACCAGTTGCTGTCAGTGAGTAACATGCCTCTCCTTTGAACAGTGCCTATAGTTTTGTGCAGCAGGCATACAGTTGAAGTCGGAAGTTTACATAAACTTAGGTTGAAGTCATTAAAACAAATTTTTAACCACTCCACAGATTTCATGTTAGCAAACTATAGTGTTGGCAAGTCAGTTAGGACATCTACTTTGTGCATGACACAAGTCATTTTTCCAACAATTGTTTACAGACAGATTATTTAACTTTTAATTCACTATATCACAATTCCAGTGGGTCAGAAGTTTACATACATTGGGCCCTATCTTACACCCGGCGCAAAGCGGCGCTAACCCAAACGCAAGTGTCTTTGCTATCTTACACCCGGCGGTAGGTTCATAATAACACCTAACGCTCACGCCGTTTAACTAGCATGTACTCTTGCGCCGTTTGGGCGTGTTGGTCTTAAGATGAGGAGTGGCCAGGATTTTTTTTGGCGTATTGCTATCTTGAGCCAGCAGAAAGCGCTTGCGCTAGAACCACCACTAACCTGGTCTAAAGTCATGTCGCAGTTGTATACATGTTATTTTAATGGTGCATATAAGGGCGTCTACAAAGGCGTGTGCACAATGCGCGTACCCTCCTGTCTGTTACACACAGGGGCGCGCACAAGCATGATTAAAATATCAAGATTACAATGTGAAATAGTATTATTGTGTAGCCTATATCAAAAAATACATAATAATAAAAGGGTCCATAGCCTACCTTTCCCTCAGCGAAGGGGAATGCCATGCACATTAAATCGCTTTCAGCCCACTCCATCAACATCCAGGCGATGTGCGATGGTACGGGACAATGGCTATCCATTAAAAAGCAGCTGATAACACCTATAGGCTAATGCGCGAATTGTCATTTACACCTAATGTGTGAATTGTCATTCAATGGAAAACTCGCGCACGGCAATAGACGGACATTTAAGTTCTGAAAATGCGCTTCAGATGTCATTACAATACAGCTCTGTTTATCTATGAATACAGCCTGTAAGTAAATAGAATGGTTTGTGACTGAAAAAAGTTCAAAACCTTGTCCAGTGAATATTGCATTTTTTGTTTTTCAAATAGCCTAGGCTACAGCGGATTCGCTGTGCATAAGTTTTTTTTCGATAGCCTATGGTTAAAAAACGGAGATTGCGAACCTGACAGCTTTATTGTAGGCTATTTAGTGTCATCATTAAGGCAAAATAACGGTATGTATGTTATTAATCAATATTAGCCTACTATGCAGGTAGCCTAATGAACTTTGGATGAAGCTTGAACTTCGAGAACTCCATGAAAACAGCCTCTTGGAATTGATGTTTGACACTTTCATTGCATAATCAAATGAAATTCGCTGAACAAACAGGCTAATTTGGCGTTTTCTAAGGTGAGACTGAAGCCATTGATAGCTTATTCTCAGCTGTTGCAGGTCCTTTTAACGAAATTTAACCGCATATATTTTGTAAAATAACAGCCCTGTCTGGAATTACCGGGAACTCATAGGCTAATGGTTAGTCCGAATAATATTGATCATACTCCATTTAGCCTATTCCTTGATCACACTAAACACCACGAGCATGTCTGTTTCGCCATCAAGAAATCCGCCAAGGTGGAAAAGCAGGCTTTTAAAGGGAATGGGATATGACATTTTGATTGGTTTATTGCATGTCACGCCCAAGACACACATATAATTAATGAAGCGACTAGGTTCAGCCCAGTTGCACCTTGCGCCCTGCTTAGTGCCAAAAAAACACGCCGTTAAAATAGCAAAAGTGGACTTGGACACGCCCAAAATTGACTTTACGCCATGCGCTTAGACTAAGCGCCAAGATCGCCAAGATAGGGCCCATTATGTTGACTGTGCCTTTAAACAGCTTGGAAAATTCCAGAAAATGATGTCACGGCTTTAGAAACTTCTGATAGGCTAATTGACATTATTTGAGTCAATTGGAGGTGTACCTGTGGATGTATTTTAAGGCCTACCTTCAAACTCAGTGCCTCTTTGCTTGACATCATGGAGAAATCAAAAGAAATCAGCCAAGACCTCAGAAAGAAAATTGTGGACCTCCACAAGTCTGGTTCATCTTTGGCAGCAATTTCCAAACACCTGAAGGTACCACGTTCGTCTGTACAAACAATAGTAAGTATAAACACCATGGGACCATGCAGCCGTCATACCGCTCAGGAAGGAGACACATTGTGTCTCCTAGAGATGAACGTGATTTGGTGCAAAAAGTGCAAATCAATCCCAGAACAACAGCAAAGGACCTTGTGAAGATGCTGGAGGGAACAGGTACAAAAGTATCTATATCGACATAACCTGAAAGGCTGCTCAGCAAGGAAAACCGCCATAAAAAAGCCAGGCTACAGTTTGCAACTGCACATGGGGACAAAGATCTTACTTTTTGGAGAAATGTCCTCTGGTCCGATGAAACAAAAATTTAACTGTTTGGCCATAATGACCATCGTTATGTGTGGAGGAAAAAGGGTGAGGCTTGCAAGCCGAAGAACACTATCCCAACTGTGAAGCATGGGGGTGGCAGCATCATGCTTTGTTGCAGGAGGGATTGGTGCACTTCATAAAATAGATGGCATCATGAGGATGGAAAGTTATGTGGATATATTGAAGCAACAGCTCAAGACATCAGCCAGGAAGTTAAAGCTTGTTCGCAAATGGCTCTTCCAAATGCACAATGACCCAAAGCACACTTCCAAAGTTGTGGCAAAATGGCTTAAGGAAAACAAAGTCAAGGTATTGGAGTGGCCATCACAAAGTCCTGACCTGAATCCAATCGAAAATTTTTGGCCAGAACTGAAAAAGCGTGTGCGAGCAAGGAGGCCTACAAACCTGACTCAGTTACACCAGTTCTGTCAGGAGGAATGGGCCAAAATTCCCGCAACTTATTGTGAGAAGCTTGTGGAAGGCAATTTTAATTTAAAGGCAATGCTACCAAATACTAACAGAGTGTATGTAAACTTCTGACCCACTGGGAATGTGATGAAAGCAATAAAAGCTGAAATAAATCATTCTCTCTACTACTATTCTTACATTTCACATTCTTAAAATAAAGTTGTGATCCTAACTGACCTAAGACAGGGAATGTTTTCTAGGATTAAATGTCAGGAATTGTGAAAAACTGAGTTTAAATGGATTTGGCTAAGGTGTATGTAAACTTTCGACTTCAACTGTATGTGAAAGCTTGACTTCTACGTCCAGTATAGTATCGCAGATCACGAAGGAGCACACATGGGATCTACATTAATATTAGCATGTTTGTACCAAAAACTGGACGCAAAGGTACATTTGATCTTAGTATTAATACATTAGCTGAGAGTGTTCAACTCCAAGTTATTTTGTCATAAACAAGACACTAAAGATGATATGACATCTAGCAAGCTGAATAAAGCTCAAGAAAGTCAGAGACCTATGGACACTATACACCTTGGACTTTCTATATTATGCCAATCAAAGGTAAGTGGACATTCTGAGAAATGTCATCAGAAGCATTACAATTACAGGAGTGGTTTGACAAAAATAAGTAACTAGCTTTCTAACCATTTAATTATGGGTAACTTCCATTTTATTTTACTTTGATATAGGTGATATTAACACCATATTGTGACATAAAATCTCTTTCAAAGGGATTGCTGATATAGTGATGTCAATTTGAACAGATGTGCTGTGTAATTATGAGTGACTATTCTTAAATTTATTTAAAAAAATATATGCCTCAGTAAACGAGAAGCATGTTTCTTATTGTTGGGAGTAGAACCTAAGGTGTTCATAGCACTGTTTTAAGAGATGAAAAGTATAACTTAACTGCGTGAGCTGATTTGTTTTAATGTAGTTTCAGCATACGTATCAACATTCTGTATAAGTGCTAGAATTTAGCTATATACACTAAAAGTTAATTTACTGTAGTACTCTTAAATTTTGTTAATTGATTAATTCAATTATGTATTTTCAGTACAGTGTTTACAAACCTTTCAAACGTCATGGTAATTTGAATATACCCACCCATACAGGCGAACCGCTGAATTAATCATTTCAGTATTAAAATGAACTTTTTCTGCCCACATTGCTCTGAACACCAGTAATGTCTTCAAATAATTTTTATTTGAGTTTTTGGCTAATATCATGTCTGTGAATTCTCTTTGTGTTAATTAACACAATGCACAAGGCTGTGTTAATAAGTTGTGAGGGTTAGCAAAAAGGCTTCCCATTGTGCTCTGTAATGAACAGCTGTAGCAGGCGGACACATGGCAGCAACGAAACTCCCCCTCGCAGCTTCGTTGCAGGAGAGGCAAGGAGCGAAAATCAACTTAGATTTTTGGGAGACAAAAACCCCCCAGGCGCGAGCTTTGCAGTAGATGACGCGTCCCACGGAGACGGCCGTTCCTGGAGCTTAAAGGGAGAGCTCTTATCAGTGGCAAGGGAGGTCAATGTAAAAACCGATCAGCGGGGCGAGCGAGCAGTTAGCCACGACTAAAGCAGGGCAATTTCCCCCCTTCAGACAAATAAAAAAAAGACCATGTGCGCAGGTGGGAACAGCCAAGAAACGGAGCTGAGACGTGCTTCACGCCCTGTGCGTTGTGTTCAGCCCTTTTATCGTGTGGTTTTAGGTTAGTTAAAAGCAGATTTCATTTTTTGCCTACAGTAATGTGTACCCTTTAAAATCAATTTTAGGAAGAATCTGATTTTTCACTGAAGAAATAGGTAGGGATATTACAAAATTGTTTTGTGGGTTGGTACTGTGTTCATGCAGGAGAACCTGCTGATAACCTTTATACATACCTTTACAGCTAATCCATTTTATTGATTGTAGACCTGACTTCACCAAAAAAAAAAACACTCCACAGCCCTTAAACCATGGTATCAGTACACTATCACTTTTCCCATTGCATAGTACATAAGCAGACACTACAAGCTACACATAAAGCCTTTCTTATCTTTTATTTTTATGATCATAATCTTTTTGCAATGATCTTAGTAATTCCGGATCTTTTAAACCACTGTGCCCATGGTAATGGAATGTGGGGGGGACGACCTCGTCAGATCAAATAAAGAAAGTGGCACTGCTACGGTAACGGTGTCTTAGGAACAGAGCAGCGAGGCCCCCGTGGTGCTGTTTGGCTAACCCCCTCACCTGCATTCCTCCGAGCTGCTGTGAACTCTGTCCGCCAAGGGGAGGTCGCGCTGCTCGGAGACAGAGATTGGTCCGACTCCGAGCGGGAAGCGATGACAGCAGCCGGGCCCGGCATCAGGAGACGCGTGGGGCGGGAAACATCACGGACATCCTCGGGGTCAGACAGCACTATCCATCCTCAGCCGCAGGTCGGGCGGGAAGCGTCTAGGTTGCTACGGCTTTTGTTCTATCGCAGGAAACTCGTCGCTCTCTAATGAAGCCACTCAATACTGCATCTCAACCCTACTGGTGGGCTATAATTACGATGTCTGCACTAGGTTAGACCTTACCCTTGTCATAGCTGTTGTATTCACTCCCTTTTTAGATTTAGCTACGTTTTGGGGTCAAAGGGGTTTGGACATACAGTAACACAGAAAAGTGGCACTTTTGAACCTCCATCATTATTTTATCCTGGAAGCAATTGCCTGAATTGCTTTTACACTGAAACAAGACTAGCTCAGCCCGGATACCTGTATGCAGCCAGTGAGGAACATGTGACAAGGCACGGCGGATATTGTTCTGGAGCATGCAGGTTGGCCTGCATACCGGGGCGACGGAGTGCATCTGATTCTCAAAGGTGTGTGTGGCAGAGCGAGAGTGAGGAGGGGAAGCGGACGTCATTTAATTAGAGTGATGAGCACTATTAGAACGTTACCACTCCGCAAGCTCCAGTTCACACCAGTACCGCTCATCCTAGAATGTCTTGCTTCTGCCAATAGTTCTAATTTCAACAACCACGTTCAAACATAATCTCAGTAAAATGTTTTCCAAGAGACTTTGCTACAACATTGCTGCAACGTTGGTACAATGTTGGCCTCTAACCTTTCTGCAATGTTCCTGGTATTTATCTGTTTTTTTGTGTTTGTTTTTAATTCCCATTTTAGTAGCATTTTATTTTATGTGTTTCTATGGAAATATAAATAAATGTTAAGACACCACAGCACTGTCAGCAATCCTGGGCGATAACGACTATGAGAAATATTATACATTTCAGCCAATTGACCTGTATCTTTAAACATATCCACAGTTGTTCATTCATGATTTTTTGGGTGCTACAGCTTGTACTAGTAAAAGTGGACTGTGCGTTAGACAGCAAACTTTTTACCATAATTACTCAAAATTTACGCATGCGCTTTCAACATTGGGGGATCAGGCAACCAGCCAGTCAACCAACCAACCAACCAACCAACCAACCAGTCAGTCAATCAGTTACCCACATTCACACGTTTGGGCCCGCACACGCTGCGTCCAGGCACAAATTATTCTGTAATTTCAGTAAAATGTATGGTTATCATTTTGTCGACATCACCCATTGTCAACATTATGAAGTATTCAAAATTCCACATAACTGGTGTAAAAAACAGATGTTGCAAATATGAGCACTGTAAGGAAATATTTCAGATGAACCTGGTCTGGTCTTATAGAGTCTGCATAAAATGCCCATTTCAAATCCCAGAGACCCACCCCGCTCCTTACTCCACCCCCAATCCCCTTGCCAAAAAGAGGCTCCCCTTCCAGTGCCCTCCCCTCCTAAGCCTGCCTACTGTTGAATAGTAGGAACTAATGCTGTGTTCCAATGCCATTTGGAGTCATCCTTCTTCTGGGAGGGATCCCCGCCACTTCCCCTGTAATCTTCCCGCTCCTCTCTGTTGTCAGGTTGCATGCCTGCTGCTCTGACGCTATTCCGCAGCCCCGTTCCCTCTCACATCCACCTCCACCATTTTAATCCCTTTGACCCAAACCCTCCGCACCCCCCCCGCCCATCCCATAGCAACAGCTCCCAGAGATTACGGCCTCCTCCCGGGCGCGTGCCGCAGGAGCGAGGCGGGTACGGGCCCCTGCTCGGCCTGGGAAACCCGGGGACGAGCCCGCTCGCCGCCTTTTACACCTTTCTTTCTTCTTCTTCTTTTTTTTTTGTAGAGGAGTCATGGACCAGACATTATCATGCATCACAAGGGGTAGGGGGTAGGTGTTTTGGGGGTGAGGCCAAGGTTTCCTCGTAAGCATCATCAGCATTTGTCACGAGCGATTGTTTCGAGCGATTTTCGTATTGTTGCCATTCCCCATCCTAGTATTTTTTCTCTCAATAATCATCCTTTGGATTGACTCTTTTGTTTTCACTTGCCTTGGTCATTGTCATCATCATCATCATCATCATCGTCATCATCTTATGTACAAACAGTTTGGATTATATATGGTAGCAGATCACGTTTAAACGTTATTCAAAAGAACAGAACTGCAGCATGCACGATCATTTAGCATGCAGCATTTTTCATACTGTAAAAATGCACAATCATATCTGCACATCAAGTACACTGTAAAGAACATTTCTAGGATGGCTGTTATTAGGTTAAATATTTATTTTGTACAAAATTTTACAAAACATTTAATAAATACTAGCAATGATTAATTATTTACAAAGTGATTATTATGGGTGGGGGGGGGGGGGGTTCCCCTGTTATTGTACAAAGTGTAGATAACTGTACATGTATATAATTGCATTATGACAGGCTGACATTATGACAGTTTAAATTCAAAAGGAGTACAGATATGACAATTGATTAAGTACTATATTTTTTATGTACTGTACAGTATTCACATGTATAGCTTATGTTGCCTTGCCTTTGCCAATGTCAGCTCATATAATCATTTCACTGTAAAACACAACCTTTCTTATAGAGTTTGAACTTCAACAAGTACTGCCCAATAGTTACATTATATGAGTCCTAGCTGCACGTGCTTCCTTATAGTCTGAAACAGTCTCTGTGTACACAGCCTGTAAATACTGTCCTGTAGAAGGTGGGTTTACTGTAGTGCTTAGTTCAGTGCAGTTCCAGTAAGGATTGATATTCCAGTGCTGTGGATCATACATGAATTCTGCGAAGGCGTCTCTTGTTTCGAAATGCATTGAACGCCCAGTTGATTTAATGGTTGCTACAAATTGTGAGGTTGCAAAAGTAGACAAAAAAGAAACAGAGACAAATCACTGAGCGGCACTCTCAAGGTTTCTGCTAAACCTATTCAACTTGAGTAGAAACGGGAGAACAGTGAAAAATATATACACACTCTATCCTGTCAAAAGGCTTTTGGCTTATCTTGAGTGACTGTCAAGGCTGGGAATATCAGGAAATGGACAGAAATATATAAAATTAATAAGCTGCTGGATGTTGTCGGGAGTTATGATGCTTCATAAATCCTGGTTTGATCATGGCGGACAAGGCTTAAATCCGCCGCTTCCTAATGCGCGCAGCAGTGTTTTGGCCTGGATTTTATTCTGTTCGCCAGATAGAAGCCCTTAGCTGGCGAAATAAGATTTATCATCTCGCCCTTCTTTCATGACTGACAAATATTTAAAAAAAGGAACCCTAAGGGAAGCTGGCAGCCATTACTACCTTTAACAGAAGGGCACAGCCACTGCAAGGTGAAACCGGGGCCAAAAGGGAGAGAAATGCTATTCAAAAAAAAAAAAGAAAAAGAAAAGAAATTGGTACTGGCTTATCAGTTGTACTTCCTGTGTCGGGTGAAAGGTTGCAGAGCTTTTGTTTGTTTGTTTGTTTCTTATACCAAAAGGGATGGATGCTATCTCTCCTGCCATCCAAACAGGTCTGCTTTGTCGAGTGGGAGAGGTAATATTTCATGTCATGAATTAAGCAAGTGCGTCTCGCTTTTCTCCAGTCGTTGGCCCGGTAAAGCATCTATCATCTTCGCGGAAAAGTATGTTTTTGGAGGGCTTTCTCTTTTTTTTTCTTTTTGCGTCTCGGGTAGGATCGGTATGAAAACGTGACCCCAAGGGAGTGGCTAATTAAGCCGTCATCGGTGGGAGAGCTTGGTGCCTTTAAACTGTGAATCTCCATTTTCATCGTGATGTTCGGAGCTAATCATATTCCCATTTAGCTCCCAGCGTAAGCCCACTTGGATGAAGTTGTCAGCAGAAAGAAATAATAACAATAAGACGATAATAATGTTTGTTGGACCAAATCAGAGTAATGTCATTCCAAATTGAGACTTTTGTTCTGTTACCAATGGGCCATGCTTTTTGAGCACCAGTTTCAATAAAAACGCCCCGCACCAATACAACCCACTTATTGCAAAGAGCGTTTATTTCATTCATGTGTTTCAAAGTATATACTAATGCCTCACTGATAAACGTGAAAATTTGATGAGGGTCCTATAACTGTGGAAAAATAAGCCAAGCAAAGCGAGTCTTTTAATTATTTTTGCATTCTCCAAGTTCTTTTCTTTTGTAGAGGCTCAATAAGATGTTGTTTGTGTAAATGTTCAGTCGGTTCTTATTGTCTCAATTCAGTTACAAAACGCATCTGTTTTTTTTTTTTTTTGCAAAGCCAGCACAGAAAAGGCAGATGTGGTCCGCCCTGGCATCAGGGACCTAAACCTCTGTTTTTTGGATTCATACAGTGGCTCGTTGCTTGCATGAATCATTGTGCAAGTAAACACAAAAGATCTGACATAAAGAATTCCGCTCACCAATATGTACATTATACATTTATTTGTGTCTTTTCCAAAATTTGATGAATTTCAGGCATGTTTCGCATATTGATGTTCATTACAAGGAATCGGCTCACTCAGCTCTGAATGAACAGGAAGTCTCACAATGGCTTCTATTTTGCGACAACACATATCCCTCATTATGGATCTGAAATGGACGTTGATTTGCATAGTGCAGCCCCATTACCGGGCGAAGCAATACTATTTTATTATTTATTTTGTTATATTTTGCAATTCAGCCCTTTGTGTGCGGTTTCATGACGAGAGACAAAACAAGTTAATGCAGGTGCCATGGTCATTGTGGCTCGGGACACAACTGTATGAGTGTCTGAGGTGAGAGCACTGTAGGCTGCGTAGACGTGTTTTGACTGGCCTACAGTGGCAGCATGAAAATACAGGCCGTATTTACAAACATAGGGCCAACAGCGGACTGTGCAAAGTCCTCAAGCATCATCTGTTAAGTTCAATCATTTTATTAAATTATGAGATTTTAGTCAAATTAATAATTAGACTTATTTTTTTCAGTTTTTTTTTAACTAGTTGGCATTAATGGAGAAAGGAAAAGGGAAATAACAGTGATGGAACGAGAGAACAAGTGCAGCATTTGTTATTAAAATTGAAATATACTCCAAATTGACGGCGACCGATTCATACTCAGTCAATGCGTAATCATTTTATGTGTTCACTCTGCCCATTGTACCAATTGTACCAAAGAATATGAAACATGAATGGTACACGGAGTAAAATCCCAAAAATCTTTTTTTCCAGAATAAATCCTTAAATTGGAAATTGCGTTATTACTGTTATTATTGCAAAGCGGCTCCCTTCTCAAAAGAGAAACTCGGTGCACTATGAAATGAGTGCTGGGTATTTCATACTGTTGGTGGGGGGGGGGGGGGGGGTAATCTTGCTGTTAGACATTTAAACTGAAGACAAAAATGCTCTAACCATGTCAGGGGGTCTATCGGAGGCTTTTGTTTTATGTGCCGTGCCCCGACCCTTCAACTTCTGGAATCTGTGAGCGCGGATCTAGGTTGAGTGATGTTAGTGTAGTGAAATGTGGGAGAGGAAGCGGCGGAGACGAGAAGGGGAGCGATCTTGGTCGGCGGCCCGGTCGAGGAGTCCACCCGCAATCGGAGGATGACGGGGAGCGACTGTCGGAAAAGGCCAGCACGGGAGGCGCAGTCGTCATCTTGCCGTCCACAAGGGGCGAGGTTGTCGGCACGCAACCAACTTGGTGCAATACAGACGGGGGCGTGGAAAGGCTCGCCCGAGCGCGGGCGAACTCATAGCTGGTTCGCGCGTCGCCGGGCGAGAGGGAGGAGATTGTCTCGGGCCTCCTTCCCGATAAGCCAGGTCAGGCAGAGTGTGAAGCTCTGGTGCACTCGTTCTCTTGTTCACATTCAAAGAGGCCTGCAAAAAGAAAGAGGGGGCCCCTCGTAAGCATCTACCGACAGCTTCAGAAAACCGGTCGATTAAAGCCCAACATACAGTAGCATGCACATGGGCACATCTGCTCAGCACACATCTTTTGATATATAACCTGCCGCGCAACCGAACACGTTTCTTTTAAGTGTGCAGATTGTATTAAGACCTGTTTTTTGTTCAATATCCCGCAATTTTGGCGGCTTTGAAACGGTTATCTTGGAAACTCCCTACAGACAGCCAGCCCTTGTTTTACAGCTTCTGGTTAACACAAAGGTTGACATTCCCTTTGTTAGAATAACATATGAAAATATTTACCTTTTAATTGTCAAAGGTTTATCTGTTTTGCCATCGCTGTCAGGGAGACGGTTTTCAATCAGTGTATGTATTTCAAGCAGGAGCTTTTGCATTGTTTTTCTCTTCTTTTTTTTTCATTATACTTTATTTAGTGCTGTAAATGTTTTTTTTTTTACTTTGTAGTCAAAAAGATATGTTTTTTGGCTCTCGACAGCCTTTTTACATCGACGAGAGTCCACCCCCCACCCCCCAAGACTGAGATGTTTAAGAAATATCCTAAATAGCGGCTCTGAAGCCTGGTCTGAGCTTTGTCATCACGCTTGAAGAATTTCTGTTTAATGTACTGTAATGTGGAATTCAGTGGGGACAAGTTTAATTGAGTTTTTACACGAACCAGTTGGGAGTAGCGCTAGAAGGTAGGTGATGTTGAGGTTTTTAATCTCCCGTTCCGGAGAGGCTTGTTGACGAAGTGGTTCTTTCTCTTTGTGGCGGAAAAAAAGGGAAGCCTAAGAAATGATACATCCATGGATAAAAACCAATTGGCAACCCTCAAAGGGACTGGGGTGATAAGGCAAATCCTGCACTTGTACAGAAATAAAAGAATCCAACTGTTCATTAAAACGGGAAACAAAACACGCGATTGAGAAGGCAGGCAGGCGGGCAGGCTGCGGCAGTGGAGGAGTGAGACAGACAAACAGAGCCAGTCGTATCAGAGAAAAGGATTGGAAAATTATCAAGGATTTGCGAGGAGGATTAATAAGGAGATAGGGACAAATAAGGGTTTTTTTGTTTTTTTTCCCTGCTGCAAAATTAGGAAGGATGAACCACAACTATCAGTTGGGAGGAATGGCGTGAAGATACAGACGCGTAATTACAAAACATAACTGAGATCTGGATCCCGCTGCTTTTAATGTTGCACTGTTTCTTTAATGAAAGGTGCACTGGTGAACACCAAAAGCCTACCGTGTAATGTTTAGCTAGTAATTTTGCAAGTAGTAGTTACCAAAAAAATACATTTTGTCACATTTACTCCACATAAATAAAATTGCAAATTAGCACATAAAGTAGTGCTGTTTAAATATAACTCCTGACATTAATGATCAGGTCAAATCTTGACAAACAAATATTGCCAAAATGAGTGGTGTTATATTTCTTTCGGAATCTGGGAAAATGCTAGGATGTGGGTTCACCAGTTGGTCTGTTGTGCTTAGGACCTAATCCAAGCATGTGTATTTTCCTCGTATTTCCCTGAGAAGTCAATGTGGAAATGCACAGTGGGAAGGATTTAACCTGCTTCGTCTCCGTTGGCAGTGGGCAGGGAGCAGTTCCATCTGATAATCATTAAGAGATCCCAGAATAACTGTGTACCACTGAGCAGCCCCGAGGACACACGCGAATGGCTGACCCGTGTCACATGATCTAGTTCCCATCGACACCTTAGTTGATGGCATTCATTGGTGTCTGTGTGAATTCAGCCCGGTTTATATTTTTCAGTGTTAAAGTGTTTGAAACAGGTTTATGCTCCCCTAGCATGTGTGCGTGTGTGTGTGTGTGTGTGTGTGTGTGTGTGTGTGTGTGTGTGTGTGTGTGTGTGTGTGTGTGTGTGTGTGTGTGTGTGCGTGTGTGTGTACGTGCTTATTTCAGACTGTAATTTACTCAGTAGTAATATGACTCTATCCCCTGACTATGATGGGTAATGAGGTTTTGAGCCAGAGACTTAAGGATGACACAAACAATGGGCTAATGAAAGACTGGGGGTTGTAACGACCGTCAAAATAATCATTACTTGTATGATCCGGCAGTGAAACATTCCATTGCAGTTTTGTGTGAAATAAAGCCATTCATCAACAGATCAATAAAAATACACAGCAGATTATTATTGTATTTGCTTACCATAGACTTCCTCGTAAATAATGCAGTGGCCCTCCTGGTAATATTAATTATAATTATAATGTAGATAATGCGCGTGGTCTTTTATTACTGGAGCTGAATCAATTTTACAGTGTTATTCAGCACAAGGTCATGCAAAGTTGCCAGGGCTAGATGGCTCCTTGTAAAATGCACCACAATCGGGGATGTGGCACGCTGGATTAAGAATACTGTAACGTGAGATAGAGCACTGTCTTTGTGCAGCAGCCGCCTTGAACTTTCCTTCCCAATGTCATAATTTCATTATATGCACTCTGAGGCTGACATATACAGCCGTTGTATCTCTGACGCTCACTGGATTTCTATGAGAATCCAACTCAGTTTAATCGTTAACATGTTACATTTCCATGTATGGAGTTCGAGTGCCAAATTATAGCTGGACCTTAGCGCAGCATAAGAACCACTAGCTGCTCAATTATGAAAACAGTGGTGTTTGTTTTTTTTTTGCTAGACAAAACAAGGTGTTTTTTTTAAGTGCCGTTTGGCAACCATGTGTGATGTAATGGTGGGCGGTCCTAAAGGAGGAGCCCAAAGACTCCTCTTTTTTTATAGGGTGTCTGTGAATCTAAATTGAGTCTAAATTCAGAAGGCACCCTGCCAGCCAGTTTCTCCATTTATCACGTTTAGAACTGTCGCATAAGAAGAAAGCCATATACGTAAGAGCCCTGCATCCTTTCAGCTGAGATTACCTTTATATTTTTCTCTGATACTTTTGGGAAAGGATATGGCAAGGGTTTTTAAAACCAGCAAAGTAGCCTGCAAACTTACAAAAAACCCTTTTATCCTTTTCTCATTGTATATTTTTTAAACGACACAGTGGACTTTTTTTTGTTTATGTTTAATTTTAACAATTGTATCCACTAATTCTGTTCAGTTATAACAGTATTCTAATTATGAAAAAAAAACGATGGGTTTCCTGTTTACAGACAGTACTTGTTTGAACAAATAGGCCAATAAGCTTTTTAATAAACATAATGATCATAATTAACTGTGAGCACGCAAAACAATTACTGTATGGAGAAACAGTTGATGTTCACGTCTAAATGTTTCATGGAGCATGCTTGTCACCATACTAATTACATTTAAAAAAATATTTATCAAAAGAGCTAAAATATTGAATGTTACATTTGAATTACATTTCTGAGAGCTGAAAACATTATACCTTAATTTATGGGGATAAATGACAGTCCTTTTCTTGACAATAATTGGGTTTGCATTGTCCTTTCTTTATAGAAAATTGTTGCAGTAATTTTTTCTTTTTTGCTGAAATGATCCTTTCCTTCCTCTGAATGCCTGCATCTGTCTTAAAATGATGTGTTCCTCATTCCACGTCGAGGCAAACCTCCAGCTTTTTGTGCGCAATGTTACCGTAGCTCTGCCCGGAAATCTTGATTATGGATTCTGTGATATTATAAATGACTTCAGACTCCCCTGAATGTTTTTGGATTAATCGGCCAGCGCAGATGTGGGCTTCTTTGGAAGGCGCCATCTTTAACAGAGTCACTCATTTCCATAATTCTGTCACATTCTGCATACAAAGCAGATTCACAGATAGGTAATCCATGTAAGGTTTTTTTAAAATTTTTAACAGGACAGGTTATTAGAGGCTTGAGGTCCGTGTGGAAATTATGTACATTTTTTTTAAAAGTTTGTAACAATCATAGCGTCATGTCTAAAGGTGGCAGACACAGCAACTGTTTCAAGGTACCACACCCCCACAACATTTGAAGTGCTATACAATAGTCTCAAAGGACCTATACAGCCCAAGAATATTCCCAAGCACCTAATACCCCCCACCCCCACCACCCCATCTTAAACTTTGGGGCTCCTGTCACCTGTCAAAAGCTCTGCACCTTAAAGCGGCTCGTTATTTTTCCATTGGTTTTATATTTCTTCCATATCATGGCTCATTAAAGCGCAGCATAGTAGGCAGCATATTTGCATAGGATACTGGGGGGTTTTAATTTGCGTCGGTATGGAGCATGACCGGAACTGAAGGGTGCACCGGTAAAATGACTTTTTCACATGACATTTCTCTCCCCCCCCCCCCCCCCCCCCCCCCCTCCTCTTGAAAAAAAAACATGGAGGCTTAATTGCTCATACAGGGCACAAAGACAGGGATATAGCCTCCGCTGGGAGACTCTCGTTTTCTTAGCACCCAAGAGGCCAGGAGGTGACAGTTGTGTTCCTTTTTCCAGCATTATTCTTTTTGAAAATATTAATAGATTTTTCTTCTGGGTTTAGTTGTTCCCTTGCTCATGCTCAAACTGTAGTTATTTTTTAAATATTTATTACATCACAGTGCCCTCTATTGCATATGTATGATACACACACACACACATGCACACACACTGTAACCACATTGATTTTAATGTAATACCATATAAAGTAATTAAATTACTTGCCCAGGTTTTTACTGTAGTTTGAGAAAATTGTGGCATTTACTTACTGATATTCCTTAGTGTATTTATTTACATTGCCTTTCAGCGTAGACTAAATATTAAGAATATTTTGTGTGTTTTCACATTAGATTAATGCACAAACATATATTTATGTATGCATATACAAAATGTATTTTTACAGCCAGAGGAATACAAATGCATCAGAACTCTGGCATACAATCTGTCCAAATAACTGACCTCTCCGTAAGACGCTTAGAAATACATCAGACAAATATCAGACAAGAAAAAAACGTCTGGATTGAATGCGTCCGGACGCTATGAAGACATGGAAAGCATTGTTATGACATGTGGCAGGGCAGCCTAGGCGAGTCCTAATAAATGCAGAGGGCCGGAGGAAAAGGCTGTTCTTCAGACGCTAGCTCTCAGCCCACATTCCTCCGAGGACCCCCGCACTACAAATCGATTCCCGCAGATGCACTCCAAAACCCCGGCTGTTCATCACGCAGGACGAGCCCCCCCCCCCAAACGCCTGGGCCCGAGCGAGGCGCCTGCTGGCAGCCGACCCCCCCGTTTTTATTTATTTATTTATTTATTTTCCTTTTTTTTTTTTCATTCTGTGCTCAGATATCAATCACCGGCAATGAGCCTGGCCGGTCTCCTCTCCCCCAGCCTCCGCCGCTCGCCAGGCCGCACCATAAACTCTCCATAAAGCCGGGCCGGCAAAAGGACGGCCGCACGGCGATGTGATTTCAGTGTAATTTTGGAAAGCATATTGTCTCATTTTGCCATCTGTCCGTGAGGGAGAGATGGCAACGCAAGCCCCATTTGCCGTCTGCTTCTTTTATTGCGGCGATACAGAACAAGTTTTTGGACCGGGACACCGGGCCCCGGTGCACAGCCCACTGGAGCCCAGACGCGCATTCTAACAGATACCCAGTCTGACGGGTTCGGCTGCCGCCAAGACACCAGTCCAGTCCGGACGCCGTTCCTCAAACATTAAGCCGTTAGAGCCGCTTGCGCTAAAGCGAGTTTGTTCTCAGTGAAGGTGGTTCTTATTTTTTTTCCCGTGCGGAACAGATGACAACGGGTTGTCTGGAGTGGGGTTTCAGCCGATGGCTTTGGCACCCCTCATTTCAATGCCCGGTTCGGGGGCCGCGCATCGTGATGTTTCACCTCCCGATCCGGAGCAACGGGAAACTCGGGGCGTCGGAGTCTCGGTTTTCCGGAGACACCGCCGTTCCGGCGCCACTCGGAGTGTGCGACGGCGGTGTGGTCGCGGACGCGTCCCTGTCACACGTTGTGAATCACGTCTGGTTCAGCTGCTCCTTGGCACTGACATTAATACAGAGCAGATTGGTGGAGATCTGCAGCCCTTGTTGTTTGATCTTTCCTCCTCTTGCCACGTTTCCTGGCAAGTGCCCCCCCCACCACGCTGTGTGGCACAGGCAGGGCTGGCACGTCCTCAACCCGGCTGCCAGGTTCATTTTTCCCCCCTCTCCTCCATCCTCCAACTTCATCCTTCTGCCCAGCCTATCGATGTTGCTTTAAGCAAGTTCCTACGCTTGCTGATGCTGCCTGCAGCTCAAAGAACTCAGAGAACCTAAAACAGTAAAGGCGTTTGCTCGCAATGCAAAACCAGCACTATGTCGGTTCACGGATTCACCAGTTCAGACTCACATCCGAAATTGCAGCTTCTGACAGTAGCTGAATATAATTGACAAATGTAGATATAGCGTTCATTCAAGCACTATGTGTTATGTATTTGATTTCCACTGTGTTTTCAATCAGGGGAGTCCAAGTTGGCGACCGAATCTTGTGATTGGCTGCTTGGGATGAGTTTTCCGCCTCTCAGCCTGCCAGTCATGTTCTTGCAATCACAGCGTTGGTTCAATCAATCTCATCTGGGGCCATATGCATATTCTATTCTATTCTATTCTGTCTTTAGTGTGGGAAAATTCCAACAACTGTGGAAATTTACTCCTGCTCTTAGAAGCAAGATTAGGCAGTAAGTATAATATTCTTTAGTCTTAAATGTACTCTTAGCTTACCTCACAAGGTCTCTTAACCTTTTAAGAGTTGCATTGCTAACACAGAAACATTGGGGTGCACCTTTTCTGAAAGAAGTGACGCGTTATTGTTATTGTATTCAAACATAAATTCTATAAGAATAATAATGCAAGTGTATTTATATAGTGTCATTCATAAAACACAGCGTATTTAAGAAACCTTCTTTTTGTTGGTTACATTCAAGGCATACAAGGCTTGTTAGAATGGTTTCATTATAGGCAGAGACAGAAGGATCACACCTTCTGTGATAGAAGAGACTGTTGTTATTGGATGATGCAGACTTATAAAATGATGCCATCTTGATTGTGAAGGTATTCTTTTTTGTCACAAATCTCATCAGAGATTCCATTTTGCCATCTGTTGTAAGAAGTTCAGCTTTCATGGTAGAAATTACAGCAATTAAAACTGTTTTCTGGTGACAGGAAAAGCGCACCTGTGCAGCAGTGATGATTTAGGACCATACCACTCTATCATTAGTAGAGCCGTAATGCAGACAGTTATGTCCCTTAGCACCCCACATGGTGAAAAGATTTATCGATTTCCTAACCAACCCAAGAGATGTCCATAAGATGCCACTTTTATGTGATTTACCCACGTCACTGCACAATCTGCCTGACCTTCCCAATACACCATAACTCTCTATCCTCAAGGTTCAATATTGACAACTAAACAACATATATAAAATCTAGCTAGCTAGCAATACATGTGTATGAACCAATTTCTAGCTAGTTAGCCAACATAACGTCCACCACTTAGTAAATTAAACAAGACAAGCTTGCATACTTGACCACCTTGCATTAATTAACTAGCTAGCTAATGGGTCAGCTAGCTAGTATACATTCCCATGAAAAGGGAAAAAAGTTGTGCTAACTAATTGGTAGCTAGCAACATAGGCGCGGGAAGATGTTTTGAAAATCACAATGACAAATTTTTAGCTATAACGCAACGGAGATTTTAAATTGTTTTGTATCATTGATACAGAACCTTTTCCCTGTATTTATACTACCTTTGGTAGCCTAGCAAATGCTGCAAATCCATGTTTCGGACCAAGAGCTTAACTCTGGATTCAAGAAAGTTTTTGAAGTTCACAACATTTCTTTGGTATGATAGACTGTTTTACTGGAGATCGCCGTGCCATTTGTGTAAATTTGTTTCACACGTGTGTTTTTCTTGTAGCGCTGTTTCTAAATCGACCGCTGTCTGTACCCGCCTCAATACGTCACGGAACATAGACAACTGTGGTTGGTTATATTGCATGTCAATCAAAGGCACCAACTTGTCAACATGGCCAGCTCTTTACCGCGTTAGGCAAGTCTATGGACCAGACTTTGTGTTTATCACAAAGATTAGGTCAACAGTGACAGTGTGGTTGAAGACACGTATGTTAATAGAAGGGAATCCTACCATGTCAAATTGGTCTGAGCATGTCATTAGTTTATTCAATCGCCCGAAGATGCCAAACAGAACAGTTAACAGTTGATTCTAGAGTAGCCTACGCTCTTTGATCCATCCTCAAAGAAAACAAGTAAAGCTCTGTGTTCACAAGTATAATGTGGTATTGTTTCAATGCATGGCATTATCCTTTTCTCCATAATGTAAAACTGACTCAACGTGTGAATCGCTGTGCATGAATTCACAGATTTTATGTTTGTTTGACCATTTTAACCCTGCCATATCACTCTTACATTCTGTCAATATCATAGTCTAATAACACAAAAGCCACAACAGCACTTTTATAGCACAAGGAAATGAATTCAGTGCCCAAAGAAAGACATTCTCAAGCAATTGTAGCCTTCACTTTGAACAAATACTATATCTGTTATCAAGTCCCCATCCATTTCATTTGTATTTACTTTGCACTGTCATTTGGCCCCTAATGCCTTGAGTCACATTGAAGGAATTGTTTAAATGTCACAGTTGGACATATAAATTAAAAGCAAATATATCTGGGAGGTAAGGGCAGCATCAGTGTATTCTTTTTCCTCTGAAATATTTGTTCAAAGAATAATGTCTTTGAATGCCACGCGACGGCTCTTTACACTGAGATCCGCGCGGGTGTTTGTGTCAGCATGGGTGGGAGGACCTGGGGCTAATTTGGTAATAAGACTGTTTTTACGGCGTTTAAGCCTAATTTGCACAGCCATCTCACAATTTTACAGCCGAGCCGGATATCTTTATGAATCTGTGCCGAATTGGAGTGTTATCTTTTTTCTTCTTTTTTTTTTTGCATTAACCACATCATTTGTGACTAATGGCTTTTGCGAGATCGTTATCGCTCTAATTCATTTCAAAGTTTAAAGATGGACGGGACCGATAAGGTGGAAGAAACAGTTGGGAGTTAACAGTAGCGGCCACGACGCTGCGTTTAACGAGACACATCATTCTGAAGTGTTTGAGGTCAAAAGCAGCACTGATGAAGATTAAGGAAAGCAAACACCAAGATCACATCAGAGGGAAAGTCAGCCTGCCAGGCTTCCAAATAAAATAAGGCCTTAGTTTCAATCATAATGTGTCCTTATCCTTTCTCACAATTAAATGCAAATGTTTCTTCACTGTCACAATTTGGCAAGTTTGGCAATTATAATTTTTCTTAAACAAAACAGCTACACTTGCATTTATTTTTAAGTGAAAGTTAACAATAAATGATGAATTCCAAAAAAATTGCTTCATTTGACTGGGGTTGTATGGGAACACTGAAGTGCACTTAGACGAAGGTTGCTTGCTTTCTCACACTGGATCAAGATTCAGGTATTCTATGGTAGCTAACTAATCTACTGTGGATGTGTTTCATTTTTTGCTAATAGTTTTCTGGAAAGAGTACACACGCAAGATTTTTTGAATCTTAAAATGGAGCCCTAAAGTACATACAGTATGTATGTATGTAGTTAATGCAGATGTGTTATGAGTCATGACATGCCAACTCAAAGGCACATGCCTGCCCAGACATTCTACTGTATATTCTCACAGCACCAACTATCACCAATAAAGAGGAACTTCAGACAACCAGGATGGACATGTTTTGGAAAAACATATACTGTTCCACAATTTTATTTATCTATTTATTGCGAAATCGATCAACGTTTACAGAACAATAGAAAAAGAATCCTGTGTTAAGACAATAACAGGAAGGCCCCATTGAGCATTACAGATTTAGTATTTGACATCATGTGAAATCCAGGATGCTCAATGATGTAATAAATAATAATTGCATTATTTCATCCCGTTGGTTCATTGCCATGATGGTCGGTTTGGTTTTCCTGCACGACTGGTGTGTTGAAATTAATGTGTGAATCGAGTTTCCGCCATAATGACAAATGGGTGTTAGAATTCCTCCAACAAAAATGGCAAGTAGCACACCGCAGCCCAAAGGCATTTGGGAATAAAGTCTAGCACAACTGGAACAGTCATTCACAATGCAGTTTACCTCCTTTTCTCCCAAACAAGTAAAAAAAAGGAGAGAGGATTTAGGAGGGAATGGTGGAGCTCTTTAAAGCGCGGCAGTAGTCTTAGGCCTCCTGGGCGACATATGGAACCCTCCGAGTTAGTGCACAACTTCCCAACTGCTGCACAGAGAAGGCACTAACTGTGGCCCCTGAGAGCTAATTAGAAGCCCTTGTGCATAAACCTTGCTTGAAAGATGCCGTGGGCTGCAGAGTCGAACTGCGGCAAGCATCTAAGCCGCCTGCGAGATAATAAACAAAATTTGCATATAATGTCAGCGTTTGGCATCATCCCTGGGCTAGGCCCAGCCTTCCCCTGACATTTTTTTAAATGTCTATCAAAAGATGTGAGAATTTGGCTAATTTCAAGACATGAAGAGGGGGAAAAAAACATATTTGATTTATTTTCTAATTTTATTTCTGGAGCGTGACTCCCAGTTAATTATCACATTCACTCCTGACTGGCTTAAACTCCTGATTTCCATGAGATAATAGCCACAGTTTAAGGAATTCCTGTGGCGGTGCACAAAAGATATTATTTGCTGAGTAATTATGAGGTATTAGGTATTATTCTCACCTGCTAGACTGTTATAGTGCGTCGTTACACAGTGACGCTTTCAATTAATGAGAAGCGTTTAAGCCACTGTGCATTCAGGAACAACGTAGAGTCTAGTTGAACTGTATTTGTCATGCGGCGTAAGCGCGCACAATTGCGCTGAACTTAACATGGTAATTGCTGCGTGGAGCTCCCGAGTAAGGAAGAAAAAGAATTACCTTGAGGGATGTCGCAGGTCTTTGAGGATAAAAAAAAAGCTGCACCTTTTTCCTCGACTGTAAATCATGCTTCACTTTTTAAAAGGTGTAAAATAAATAATGTCTTAAAGTGCAGTGATTTCAGTGATTTAGGAGGGAAGCTTTGAGAAGCGTATTACTGGAGGTGACAGCTCGGCGGAGATAGGTAGGTAGTGTTAAGAGGAAGGGATAAGAGGCTATGACATTATGTCTGCAGGGTTAAGGTGTCAGAGTCAAAGCGCGAACCGCTATTACTGGATCAATACTTCTCAGTTTTGCACTTATCTCCAGCCTGATGGTTAGCAGCTTTTGCTAGATACACACACTACAGAGGGGCCTGCCCTGTGCCTTCATTTGTTTCAGGGAGCAGAAGCACTTCATAGCCTGGGCTTTGGGTGGATGTGGTGGAGGCTGTATGCTTGGGGGGGGGTTGCTAGCATACAATTTGCCTTCCAACTGATGCAGTCAGTGGACAAGCTAGTGTGTAGTTAGTACAGTTTTGTACATCACAGGAAGGTGAATCTCACTGGCGTTACTTCTAACGTTCTATCTGGGATGACTCATAGATTATGTGTGGTTTTACTTCTTTCTTTTTTTTCTTTTTTTTTTACAGAAACAATTCGGGCGAAGCGGCTTGCTAAAAAGGCAGGATCCCACATCCTGCCGATTATGAGAATTTGTCATAATTAACATTTGAACAATTTGGAACTCTTTGTCGTCCTTTGATCGACCCCAGTGGTTACAGCCATTTGTGTAATGTTTGTATCCTCCCTGGAAGGTCAACATATTGACTTCCAGAGTCAGCATGTGATGGAACAGACATATGCAGAGATGCCCTCCCAGACATTTAAATTCACTTGGCATATTTGGCATCTCAGTCAGTATTCTGCTCTCCACTGCTATACGTTTTTCGTCACACAATGGCACACAGCAAAATCTACATTTTAAGTTGGATGTTGAAGGAAGTAGGCTGTTGCCATGCTATCAAGGGCAGCAACGGCTCACATGGGACAGAGACAGGGTGTCAAGCCTCTGGTGTCATGGTATCCTTTCGATTTGTGGAGGAAATACCGTGGAGAACCAAAACGGAAAGACAAAAAAGTGTTCAAGTTCCCGAATTGAATGTTTGCCACTTTCAAGTCTTTCATAAAACTTCAGAAGCAGGAGTTAATCCTGCTACACATGCGACAAAAAACAGCATTCAACAATTTGAAAAAAGGAAAAAAAAAAGAGAGAATGGAACCAGCCTGATCGCTACATATTCATATTCCTATGCAGGCCTTATCACTTAAAAGGCTTTCTAATTACAACAACAAGACAAAAACTCCTTGGATTCAGTCCAGACTCGCTAAATGATAAAATAAGCTTGCACTCTCTCTCCCTCCTTAATCTCCGCAAAGCACCTTGGAGCCTCATCTCCCAAATACATGCGAATGAATGTGAAAATGCCATTTAGAGATGCAGGTGTGACATTTGATAAGAAACTTCTGGATTAAATATGTTCTGCTAATGAGGAACCCGGCTACCCCATCAGGGCAAACTATTGGTTGGATTGTGTGCGAGCTGATAACATTCCACACGCGAACATCCAAATTCATTATTAATAAACAGCCCCAGTCTCTCTATCATAACGAAAGTCTGGATCCTTCAGTGGAGTGAGGGATGTTGCTACTCATTAAGAAAGGCTGAGGGGGGTTGGTGAAGCAAGGGAGGGGGGCCAAATAGGGGTGGGGAGTATCAAATCTTCTCATATTTAGCTGTTTGGGGCATTTTTTGGAGCCAATTTCAAAGTGTGTTAATGGTGCATTGAACATCAGAACAAAGAGTTCAAACTTTTAGCCGCTCTGGAAAGGACTGCAGTTTGGGGTAGAAGGAAACCAGTGAGTGGGGGGATTGCCTAGTCAGCTAAGCCATTGGTGCACTGAACTATAAGTCCCTGGCCCAAACCCTGACATTTATGACGATTTTGAGAAGATTAAGCCCGTATTAGCGCCTCTCAGCTGTCGGTGGGGTTTTAATGAGGTGCGGGCCGTTGGCATGTCCATCGACGTCACCATCCGAGTATGGTTTTGTTCACTCGCGGGTGTCATTTTTGGCGGTCATCGGTTCCCGGTCATCGGTTCCCCTTGGAAAGCGTGTTGGGTGAGGCCTAAAACAAAGGGCGGTTCCTCAGAAGTGAGCGGAGGGTATTAGCCAGGAGCTCACCGGGCACCGGGGAGTCTGGGCTTCCTCATTGAAGAATGTCAGTCTAAACCAGCTTAGTTCAGCCAGCCAGCAAGTGTCGGAGAGTGACAGAAGCTGGTTACTCGGACCAGTAGCTGTCTGGAAATATTTGATATTTAAATTGAAATTAGAAAAAAACGGAATCCGTTATTTTTTTGAGGAAGATTTGGCAAGCCACTTGATTTTTTATTTTTTTTAAGAATACTAAATTCTGAGATCCTCCACACGGGTCTCATTTTTGTACTGAAACCCTTTTTTAAAAATCATTAGTTAAGCTGCATTTCCTATAAATGGCAGAAACGCAGTTACAAAAGTGGAGGACCGTCGCATAAAATGGCCATTTATGAAAGTATGAGAATTGCATACATTAAAAAAATACAGGTAATTTTATTTTAGCATGTGCAAATTAAGGTTGTGAGTGTCTTCCCTCCATTGAAATGGTCTTTATGATGTTAATTAGTTGTTAGCGTAATTTCCAGCTTCCACCATCAACCATGAGAAGTTCAGAGACCAGCAGTTAAATGGGAGTCAATGCCGTGGCATCATTTCAAGAGTCTAACAGGACAGTAAACGATAGCGAACAGGTGATTCAACCGATACCTGTGGGGATGGAAATTACAAAGACAATTGAAATAGAGGCTGAAATGAATCATCCAGACAGCATGTCAAACTTTAAAGCCACAGAAAACTTGTTTATTCAGGCAAGGTAATAACAAAATGTAGTTATTTAAAATGAAAAACAAAGGATAATTTAGTGCCAGTAAAATGCATGCTCATGGACATTAACCAGAAGTAAACAGCAGTACACAACAGGGTATTGGTTGATATTATTTCATTGAAGTGTCTGCTTGCATAAATTCTGTAAATGATAAGTGTGAAAGTGGAATGAAGTGTCAGCCCACAGGACATTGGCTCAGTCAAGATGACTCTCTGAATTAAATGCAAGTGTTTGGTCCCCCCCTCTCCCCCCTTCACACACAAACATAGTTTGGCAATCACAAAAAAAAAACAATGCTTGTACTCAGAAAAGTAACACTTTCATGTATTTGTAAGTTAAAGAGAAGGACAAATGTTGACTGAATTCAGGCCAATTCCTTGTGGGCTGTGCCTTGTTTCTTCTCTCACACTTTGAATTATAACATTTTGATTGAATCTGTTTTTTAATATTGCAACCAAGGAGGTTAAATGCACATCAAACTTAGGCTCTGAGAGTTAGTTAAGCACTGTTGCAACATAAGTTTCGCCCCTTTAGCCTTGTTGCAGCTAATCTTTACCCTCACAATAGCATTTCCGCTCGGTTTCCCCGACACCAACATATTTACTCTCCCAAGCTGTTGTGTCACGTTAAGATTTAAACAGCAAACATAAAATACAGGAGATAACCTGCACGGGCTTTGGAGAGACTCGACTCCGAACATTATTTTAAAGAGCGGATCTGAGAGCTCCGGCGTGGCAGTCGGAGCGATTATCTGCCGTGATCCCTTCCGACGCACCAAAGTCATTCATCTGCAGATCCCCCCCTATGCAAAGGCAGGCCCTAATCATGCAGCCAATGTGTGTCAGTAATGTGGATGAGTGAAGCCCAGATCCAAGACCAGCTCTGCAAACAGCAGCAGGCAGCGGGGAGGCTTCCGTCTCGCCACTTCGCCTGGAACAAGCAAACAGGCAAGATTTAGGGATTTTCCTTGGACAGCACTTTGTTGTGTCGGCTAACAGACTTTCGGCAGCCATAGTTTATTGCCCTCTCGTGCTTCGCTCTGTTTTAAGGCCTGTGGACTTAGCAAAAGCCACTGTTACACTAGCTGTTCTAGTACGTTATTCTCTATATCTAATGCAAATAATATAAAGATGGCGGATTCAAACGTTGTATACATGTTGCACGTTGGCAATGTAGCAGCTTGTTCAAAACGTGCGATCAAGTGTTTTGGGATTTCCTGTATGCTGTGCCTATATTATCCTGGACAAGTTATATCACACAAACAGTGCAGACTTTGTTGTTAGCAAGCGATGATGTATATTGCACTGAAACAACTCAACTTATCCTACCATCACCCATCAGTCCGTCCTCATCTGAGACATTGAAATCAATGCATGGAAGTTCTTTAACCATGTATTCCATTAACAGTTTAACACAATTGACTGTATCAATTTTTATGTGTATTAAACAGTTGACTCGGTGCACTCTCCCAGTCAGAATTCTATTATAGAGTGTGCACCCTCCCCTTGTTTTGATACAGAAGTAATTTAAAGGGCGATCTTAATTGACTTATTTTTTCCTGCATGTCTTTCGGAGGTTGTGCATGCACCGAAATAAGAGTCTTGTTTCTCTATTGGGCCACACACAATGTACTGAGTTCAATTTTACCATTCATAATGAATGCAGTCTCGCCATTCAAATGCAGCCATAAGCACACAGCAGATAAGAATTTAATTAAATGTAGATTAAAACCAAACAGGAAAACACACTCGCTGATAATTTTTTATCACATCCCCTGGTCATATTTTTCCCTCATACTTTCGACTTGTTCTTCCTTGGGCTACGGCTTTCCAGCATGCCAAAAGTGGCGAAACACCTCACACATCTTGGCGTGCCGCCGTGAGATTGTGTAAAATGCAAAACGCGGGGGGCGGCCACACGATTAATCAGAATCCTTGTGTCAGGGAGGGGGAAACCGGGGTGACGAGAAGGAATTAAAACGAGATGCCGCATCCCAAATTCACACGGTTCTCCACAGGACAATTCTCCCTGTAGGCTGGGGGAGAAAACGTATCACTTTCCGCAAGAACAATATGAAATACTTTGCGAATTTTTAATTATTGTTGGCTGCTAAATAGGCACGCAGCCTTGCACAGACTGAACGCCGTGGCTGAACGCCGCGTATCCCAAAATGTAGGCTACGCGTGATCACTGCGAATGTTATCGGCTCTGATCGTGGGCTCAGGAGAGCCTCATTCCCCCCAGACGGATGCTTTTGCATACTGTACCCAGAATATCGATTCATCTGTGGTGCAAGCCATATGGCTTATTTATACAGAGTTTGTGTGATCCTTGTGCCATGAATCTGATCTAATCCAAAGAAATGGTGTAGCTCGTAGTTCAGATATTGTGCCCATGGACAGGGATAGCAATACAACCTGATTGTGACAAGAACTAGCGCTGAGAAGAGCAGAACGATCATGATTTTTCTGTAGATTTGATTTACTGAACCATTAATTTTTTTGTGCCTTTTTTTCTCTACCCAATCACACTGTGTATCATTTTCAGCACTGGGTCCACTAAAATTGTGTATAGACTAAAAAAACTATGGAGTTATAACAGAAAGTGTGCATATGGGAGCACTGCAAGAACACTATACTATGTGCACAGCAGTCTTACGCTATGATACAATATTTTAAGAATGACAGAAAGACGACTATGAAAAATCTCATGGAATAACATGGCAAATTGGACTAATCATATGGTTACTTATCCAGTCCCATTGGGTCATTCTGTCAGTAATGTTGCAAACGTATATTCTAATTCCTTTCAGTGGTCTTTGCCATCAGTATTTACTTAAAAAATCTGTTTTCCTTCACCGGAATATTTATTTCCCATTCAGAAATGAGGTAAACAGTAGCCATCTGGTTCATTTATTAGTTTGCAGATTTGCTGATTTCAGCTCCATTAACATTTTTTTTATAAACTGTTGCCTTTTGAAATGGCAAAGTAAGGCAGTGGTAGATTTCAGCATGGATAAACGAAACTAAGCTAACAGGAACAAAGCTGACAAACAACAAGCAGCCCTTGTAATATGAGGCTAAAGGTAAAACTGGAACAGCTGGCTTTGAAAATGATATGATTTGTCTGTGTTGATACTCTTCTCTGAAAAAAAAATAATAATAATAATTATATCTTGGATGTCTAGTGAGTGTCATCCTAGTAGAAGGATGTTTGACTTTAGTTTTTGAGACAGGGTCGAGATAGGAGTTCCTGCTTCTTAATAATAAAGAAATAAGTACTTAAATGACACTAAGGGTATCTTTCTGAAAAATAATTAATGCAGGGTAAGGGATTTTTTGGAAATAAGTAGGCTACATATAACGACCCCATCTACTAAGAGCATGCTTGGCGCATCCCGTATTTCCTAACATTTGCTAAAATTGTTAGAGGGAAGTTCAAATGGTTTCAAGCTCCTACTGACGAGTGAATGTCAAATAACAGTAGGATTGAGCCGGAGGTGTTTCTACAGGGGTACACCAAAGCTCTTTTCAAGCGGCATCTGAGAGGAGGCGAGCAGTTCTGGCGGTCCGGGCAGCGCCGCGGTCGGATCCCGCTGCCGCGGCGCTGCCGTCGCCGCCTCGCTTGCCCGGCCCCGCCGGTGCCGCATCTCGGTTCCACTCTATTACCCTCGCGCAAGCAATTGGCCTTTTCTGTGGGGAAAAGAGCAATTTCCTGTCGCAGTCTGTTTGATCAAGTGCTAAACCCTTGTGATCAATAGAAGGACAGATGTCGGGTCCAGATGGCCGGGTGGTGATACCTGGGGCAGCGTGAGGGCTTGCCAGGACGACAGAATGGCAATGAGCAAGGGCAGCGGCTGCTCTCCCTCTCCGCCAGGCACCGAGACACAATGTGACAAACGCAATTAGGCCTTTCAGCCGCAGATTATTTATTTCTCCCACAAACCGACAGAAAATTTAATTAGCGCTTACTTTAAGCAATATGCAGCATTACAGGAGTGCAGAGGCACAGGGCATGCTGGGATTTGAGACCAAGGGCCACAGAATGGGAGGTTTTGTGTTGTTTTGTTGTTTGCTGTCTGTGTTGTGTACAGCACAGTTAACACGTAAGGGATACTTACCTCGTATGGTATCACCTCTTGTTTTGGTAAAGGTGAAAATGACTGCATATTGTTATTATTATTTTAATTATATGTCACGTCATAACATGGATTGCAGGTACATTATACGTCATTGTGTACATCACTGTATGCGCAATGACGTATGCTATTACAGTGGCCTACGTCATTGTGTACAGTCATCTGCATCTTTTGTAGGGACGGTCAGTTCTGACAGTCCCGGCTAAATCAGATGACAGGTGCGTCTCTCAAGATCACTATCCCCTTGGAAAAAAAAACATAACAGCAGATGGATGGGGGGGGGGGGGGGGTTGTAGTCCATTTAAAAGGTGCGGGACATTTTATATGGACTACAACACGTCAAGGCCCTGCCTCCGCGGCCACATGGCAGAGGACAGCGGCACGTTTGGAGGCCCGGCTCCCTCTCCGCAAAGCATCGCCATGGACACGGCCCACTGGTGATCACCTGCTCACAGAGGCACAGAGGGGTGGGGGCGGGGATGCGGGCCACCGGACGGCAGCTGGGGGTCCAGGGCAGCATTCAACACAACAGCGCGCCACCGGAATGTTCTCATTCCATTAACGTCCCCCCATCAAGAAACGGCTGGCCCCTGCCCCTCGCGCTAGCACGGTCCCCAGCAGGGGCCTCGGTTAAACACACGTCGACTATCCGCAACCGGCACTTGGTGGAAAAAATCTCACATAGCCCATTTGAGAGGATGCTTTAAATCCTTCTGCCTTTTTTCAAACTTGTATGTCTGGAATCGATAGGTTTACTGTTTTACTGTTCAACTTAAAAGGCTAACAGCATTTTTTTAAGAGCTTTGTTCAATTTCTTCAGATTTCCTTTTGTAACGTGCATGTAGTTTGTTGGGTTTGTTCCGCTCATAAAATGTTTTATATTTCTGTCTGTTAAATTACATATATTAAATAGAGTTGCTGGTTGTATTTTTACATAGGCACAAAAGTATTGATTAGGGTGATTAGAAATGAGAAAATATTCTACCTCACCAGGTGCATACCTGGATGACAGACATGGAAATTAGTATGTCATTGTTATTGCTTGAACAGGGTTTATATTAATATTTTCACAACAAACTAGTGATGAGTATAATTTATCTGTGAATTATATAAATATGCTTTATTATATGTTACGAATTAAAATGCTTTTTTTTGTTATTTCCCTGTATTGAAATGCAATGTATTTATTGTATTCCAGGTGCTTCCTCTCTTATGCATAAGCAATACAATTACATGATGTAGAGAGATACTTACTTCTGCTCCGTGAACAGGTGCCCCTTCTAATACACCTGTAAATTTTTGCTATATAATATCACCACCAAAAGAGGCTCTTGCCAATATAATTTATGGTTTGGTAATAAATATGGTAAGAAACGTAATTTGTTGAGATTTAAGTATAAAAGAAACATAATTTTCAAAAATAACAAATCACTTGCCATATCATAAAGTATACCTAGTAGAGATTTTAAGTAGTTTTATACTTCTGTCTCTGATATCAGAACAGAAATATGTGTACTATGTAACTGTTGAAAGCTAGGTATATGGTTCTGTGGCTTTGTTGCCTGAGAATTCATAGCAAGGGAAGTCTACAAGAAATTCTCCTGGGAATCCTTTTTTAATTTGCGGATTCTGACCTGTGTGCTACTTCCTCAAGGCCATCCATGGGCGTTCAACATTGGATATCATCTGAGAAATACTTGCTACTAAAATTAGTCAACACTGTAGTCCCGGCCAGTTTCTTTGTGGTGTCAGGGAGCTGTAAACAAACGTTTATTTAAGACCCTTCGATTTTTAACCTGTCATTATTTGACACCCCTGCGTTGCTGTAAGAATGTATGCCGGTGCATTTGTACTGAGTTATAAATTGAGGAGTCACAAATGTCAGACAAAACAGTTACCTCGGTGCATACAACTGGTGCAGAAGGATATGTTTTTTTTAATAGTAATAAGGTATCAAAAAAGGAAATATGCATCAATTTCAGTTAGTCAGAATGAACAATGGAAGTCCTCATTGCGACTCACATGCTTTCTTGACGGCAGTTGCTAAGGTTTATGTCTTGCTCTTCTGGTTGCGGTGAGGTCTGTGTCTTGCCAATGATGGCTGTGAACCATCACCACATCGCTCAGAACTTCTGTGGGTCCATCCCTCCGTTTAAACTTCTGTGGAGACATCATGTCATTTAAACATGAGAAGAGTGCCACCTAGTGGCCACCACAGAACTGCTTAATGGTGACGCAGGAAACGGGGTCCGCCCAGAGCTGTGGTGAGCTGGAGGCTTATGCACGATTCCTCAACGAGTTTGTTATGTTGCTGCACCACCGCTTTCATGTGATCAGCTAACACCGGTTCCAATAGGCTATTTACCCCCAATTGTGGCTCTCAAACATGCCTCTGAAATCATTAGAAAATGTAAACTATTTCCATTTTCCTTTTATGTCTTTCATGTGATGTCTGAGGTGTTATTTATTTATTTTTATTTTCGACACCGATGAGTCAGAAATTATTCCAATATTTGCAGTGATTTACAGGGAGGGCGGGGAAAGAAGAGAGAGCGAGGAATCTTATTTGTTCACTTTTTTGCCTTAATGGTAAACTTTGCTAAAAGGATAATGGCTTGTGGGCTAACAGCTGATTGCTTCTTGTGATCCCAGATGGAAAGAGCATTGTTAACTCTCTGGTAATAAGGTTGAGTGTTCTCTGAAACGTCCTTTTGTATTTAAAAATAGGTTGTCAATGGGCATTGATATTTAATGTGACTTTTTGACAGTATCTTCTCTTTCAATGTCACATTTATATTTGACAAGCATATGATGTATATATATATTGTTTTGGGCATAATTTGTTTTACTGTAAAACACTGCAACCAATTGGAAACAAAGCCATTCCCCCCAACCAGCTTCCAAATGATCTTAATTCACTTGATTAAAATGTTTGTATTCAGTGTATTCAAACAAGTAAATTTTTCCTATATTCATGACTATTGTTTGTAAAAGTATCATCAATGGTTGCACACACAAAAGGCAATTGCACAGAAATGGCCCATGATGGGCATGTGAAAGGTATAGAAAATTAGGAAGTAAATGGCCTGGATTCAATCAACATTTGTCATTAACTTTGACTTACAAGTAAATTCGTTTAACCATTTTTAATCACAAAAACAGTTTGCCGAATTAGGCATGCAGTCATTTCTAAATTAAAGTTAAGATTTGGATTAAATCCAGGTCGATGTATTTGTCAGGATGGTGAAAAATTCAACAAAATTTTTAAATTGAATTTATTTAAATTACTAAATAAAGAATTTCAATGAAAGAATAGAATTTTTAAGACATAGACATCATATTGTCTGCAGTCTGTCAAAACATTCAGGCCACCGCAAGCTTCTACTGTACCTTCTACCAAGAAATGTAGCCACACTGTAGATATAAACAGGAGTGGTCCATTTTTAAAATGAGCATTGAACCGGGGGTGTGGCCAACTTTAATTGACAGTTAAGTGATGAGCCGTTTGTATTCTAGAATAATTTTTGGCTATAAATTAGTCACTGGTCACATGGACAAATGCCATGTTAGTCAATCATGCAGGGAAGCTTCGCTGATATAAACATGCACATTTAACACAGTATAAAAAGCACATTTAACACAGTATATAAAAAAATGCCTGTAATGTATACAAAATGAGACCATATTAACAATAATGTTCATTATTTGGTCAGAGCAGGAGTAAACTGACCTGGACATGATGTGTAATGAATGTGCGAAACTGTATTACTAACAAGAAAATGTTACATATTACAAAAAATTGGAATATGACCTGTGGAAAGTAAGTGTGAATACAGCCTGATTATCCTATCCCATGGACACCAATGAACAAGCACAAGACTGCTGTGAATTCATTGAGAATTTGTTCTGGAGTTTTAGCCTCTGATTTTACTGTGACAACTATATGCAAACTTAAAAAGAAAAGCTGGACTCCAAGCATACTGATCATCTTTTCACATTTAAGGATCCCAATTTTGTTCTCACTTCAGCACTGGAGTAGTCATCTTGTCGACTGTTAGTTTTTATATCAAATTACGTGAATAAAAAGGCTAGTTAAAATTGTAAAGCTTTTTGCAGGCTCTTTGTTTAGGTGGGCAATTCTATGTATTGACGTAAATATTTGAAAATGACTGCTATGGTGAAACTTCAGTGGATATCCCCGAAACAAAAGTTGCACAGCCATTCTAATAAAGAACAACCGTACCCCTTTGCTGTCATAATGGCCTCTGTAGTTGTAATTTGTCCGGACAGATGGGAGAAGTGAGTGCTGATGTGCTTAACTATGCGTTTTACAGCAAACTATTAAAGAGTTCTGCTGTTTACACACAAACATTTGAATACCTGTCTTCAGGCCAGTTTAATTATCCAAACCCTTCTGTTATTTGTATTGCTTTGTTGTCTCCCAGCTTCGCATGAGGCGAAAGGGATTTGTGTTTTCATTAAGATACGGCAATATTGAGGAAGCAAAAACACATTCTACATTTCTTTCAGTAGTATATATGTGTGTTTGTGTACACATCTATGTGTGCCTGTGTGTGTGTGTGTGTGTGTGTGTGTGTGTGTGTGTGTGTGTGTGTGTGTGTGTGTGTGTGTGTGTGTGTGTGTGTGTGCGTGTGTGTGTGTGTGTGTGTGTATGTTCATATTATGTCTTCAAATGCGAAAATAAATGTCTGTGATGCCTGGCTTTGAAATCTCTGGATTTTAGAAGGGGAAGAATGTTTGCACGTTTTATTTTTGCATACGATTCATCCCCCCGACGTTTGATTGGAGAGAAGTATTTGTGGCAGCTTGCATAATGTTGCTTTTTTAAAATTCCTTTATGTGCACATCTTAAACTGTGCGTTCAAAAAAAATAATAATTAATTAATCAAAGAAAAAGGGCATTTAGCCAGAGTAGCCGTGGTACAAGGGCTAGCGAGAGGTGGCGAATATTGTATTGAGGGAAAAAACGGGGAAAGCAGTGGTGTTTAATTATCTGGACTATGTACAGGATGCTGTTTTGATTGTTTTAATGAAGCAGCTGGCCTATTGTCTCTCCTTAATTCCTCCATTGTTTTTAGAATATGTCATAGTTCTTTATTCTTTTATCAGGTGTTCTGCAGGAGGATGCAGACAATAGCTCGCATTCCAACTGCATTGGCCACTGCACAAAGGGGGCTCACTGCAGACAACGAGCGGGCGAACGGTGCAAATCACAAGCCGCACTTTTCAGCCGCGCTCGGTTTGAGTCCTATATGGGCGTCTCTTATTTAACTTAAGCATACCTGCACAAGAATTTCACATACATGCCCGTGCATGGGGTTCTACCGAGGCATTTTGATATCGAATATTCAGATTTACTGTGGGATTCAATTTTCGAAACTAAACCAAATATTTTGAGGGCACGGTTACGTTTATTTAGTAAAGCTAAGAGATTCGCCAAATGTACCCCGAGACTTAATATGGTTCAGGGCAACACTGTGAACATTACAGTGTTGCGGAATGCACTAACTTGAAGAACAGGGACTAACTTGGGGGATGCACTAAAACCTCTCGGCTCAGTTTTAAGTAAAGAAACAATAAACTCCTCTGTGTCTTGTGGTTTATGGCAAGATGCTGCAAGGCAAAGGGATCATAAAAACCACTAAAAAATAACAGGTGCTGGGTGTAGGCTGGTGGATTTACAAACCTGTCATATGTAGAAGATACAGTGTGACTTCGCAATGGCATGGTATAACATACACAAACATCTATGACATCTCTACGACTATGTATTACATTAACCTATGAAATATCAATTAATTCAGTAAGCTGTTAAAGGTTATGAAATATTAGAAATGCACAGGGTTTCCCACATATTGCAGGGCATATTATTGTACAGCTTGTGAATTGAATTCTGAATTTGTCTAGTAAGAAAAGCCTAAATAATTTCCTCAGTGAGTTGCAGTGATTCCCCCCTCCCTCCCCCATTGTCAATGGCAGTTAGTATCTACCTTGATGCTAACTCCAGCCGACAGCAAGAAGAGTTTTGTTATTTTAATTAGAAGATAAAAATTCAAAGACCCTCTCCAGGCAGTGTGTGGTGTGACACAATCAAAACCCAAAGTGAACGGGCCTGAAGTGTGTTGGTAGTCAGAGAAGATTCACCTGGCAGATAGCTCCAGCTCTTTAATTCAGTTCACTCCTTAACTTCCTGGCAAAAAAATAAAAATAATTAAATAAACTAAAATAGTGACTTTAAAAATGGCATATTTTAATACCGCTGTACATTTCTGACACACATTAGAAAAAAGATTCTAGTCTAATTTCAAGTCATACGGCAGCAGCTCTGCAGTCGCCTGGCCTGATTAAATGCAACCATGAGATGTGACTGGGGATATATGCTAAGTGGGATAATGGCGTTGCCTCAACAGGAAACATTTAAAAAGTTAAATATTATGATGAATATGTATATTATATGGAAAACAATTAAACAAAAAAGATGACTCCAGAGAAATAGAGAAATAAATAAATAGAATTGGGTTTTCAGTAGGGTATTGTAGTACATAGAGACCCTGTGCAATCACTTTTTTTTGTTACTTTTAAAGTGTTTGTTAATCCTCAAGAAAAAGAAGAAAATTTTATGAAAGGGAAAATAGTATTTCCAAGTCAAATATTTCTGAACAGGATAGCTGCAAGAATGAGAGGGCATGGTCCTTCTATAACAAATATTGACAAATGCACAAAAGGCCACAAAATAGACTCACTCTATAGTGTTTAGTCGGCTAGCTCGCAAAGCATGGAGAACTGCGTATGTAACATTGATGTTGCCCAAACCAGACGAATCGGCGGTAGCATCAGTGATTCAGCTGTATCAGCCAATGCAAGTTGATCCCAGTGATGGGAACACAGCCACCGATGCCTCTGGAATTGAATATCAAGCTGTAAGTAAGGCAAATCAGAATGGTGGCTAACATTTTCTTCCTGGATAGCTAGCTATCTGGTATAGCAGGCTATTGATAGACCTATCTGGAAACTTATTCATTTTGTCAACTAGTCTTATACCAAATTTCCAGTGTCATAAACCAAGTTATATAGCTTACTAGCTAGCTAAATTCAGTCTGATAACAAAGTCATACCGTATCACTGTTATGAACCTTGGTGACATTTCACTACTCACCCTAGGCTGTATTGACATGGCATAGCATTAGTCAAGTAGGCTAATTTAGTTATTGATCTGAGCAATGATGTGTTCCTCCCTGCTCAGCTATTGTACAATACACTTAGTCTATGCAACTGCGTATACACTCGATGATGCCTGTACAGTCCCTATGTTATAGTCTTTACTGGTGAAGCGACAAACAGGCAATGAGCCAATTTTCTGCTGGTTGGTAACAAATTGTAATGATGTAAGAAACAACCACCAAAATGAAATTCTCCAGTAGTGGGCAGTACAAGAACATCTTTTGCTTTCAGAATAAACAAACTCATTCAAAATAGCGACAGAATAACAAGTGATTAATCTCATGGGATTCATTTTCTTTGGTTGTTTATGTATAATATAAAAGTACAAAAAATGTGATTTACACAGGGTTTTTTAAAAATATCACATTTGCTGAAGGCTTCTTTTAAATGAAAGTAAGACGAAATGTTTCTCAGGAGCGTCCCTACATAGTGTCCCTACATAGCAGCTTACAGCGCTCATCCAATTCAGGATGCACAACCTTAAAAGCATTGCTGTACTTTCCAGGATAGCCTCCACCTCACCCTAATGTTTAAAGAGTGATTTCGTTTGTGTAGACATCTTTAATCAGTTCCTTGACATCTGGATGCTTTATATGATGCCATTCATTTTTTGTGGAACCCTTATTACCTCAAACAAACCAGTCTCTAAATTTGAAAACAGTGTGACTGAATGCACAGATCTTACATTCTGTCGCTCTGGCAGAGTGTTTGCACATCTTTGAAAGCTAACAGTGCAGTTTAATTAATTGTCCAGCTTTTCTCTAAAACAATGTCCTAATTCTGCCATTTAGCATGAGCATATCATGGTTTGTTGTTATCTCACCAGCCAGATTTTTGTAAATAGTCATATTAAAAACTTTAATCTCTTCAATGGAAAATGAAGTGCAGTTGAAAAGCCTGTCATGTTCTGAGATAAATATTATCTAAGCTAAAACCTTCTCTCTCTCTTTCACTCTCTCTCTCGCTCGCCTTCTTAATGAATACATTTTGACTCCAGCAGAATGTTTAATCCAAAGCACTACAATTAAACACTCTAAAACTCGTCCCAGGTGTCTCCAGATATTCCATATTTACTCTAAACAGTCAGATTTTTTGTAGTTCTTGGAAGTTTCTATTTAGAAGTTTTCAATTTCAAGTGCCGGTTGCATGAGTTGAAAACCATCAGAACTGGCTGGCTGTGATAAGCACAAATATTGTGGTTGTTCTATTTTGTTTAAAATGATATAATTTCACTCGTAGTTATATGTTCACAAATGCGTTCATGAGAATGCATCCCGCAGCAGAGACTTGCTGGATGACTCATTCGGTTAAAGCATAACGCTGTGGTGCATGGATGAGTCTCACAGACTCGGATCGAATCCGGACCGCGCCAGTGCCGACTGTGGCCAGTAGCTCCATAGGGCGACGCTCAGCTGGCGATTGCGTTGCCCAGGGTGTGGGAGGGTTCAGGGCCCCTGTAGACCAGCAAATCAAAGCTGCACATGACAGGTCTTCCTGCGACTCCACTCCATGCAAGTTTAGCTGTAGTCCGCGGTGTGAAAAGGAGTAGTAGTGACACCACATCTTTGGGAGGAGAACCACGGATGGCAACCTTAGTTGGCTGTGGGATTCGCGCATTAACGAGGCTGTGGCTGCAGATGATTGGACATCCCCGACTCGGGTAGGAATTGGATATTTGCAGCTCTGCATTGGGCGGCAAGTAAAAAAATGCATACCTCTATATTAAGAATGCATACCTCTATGATTTATCATAGCTGCCCCACAATCTAATGACCTCTTCCTTCTCTGATTAGATACACTTCAGAAATACTTCTTTTTTTTATATGAAAACAATCAAAGCAACCCAGTACATATATTACATTAGTGCACCAGGCCTTTTTGAGAATTTCTGGCTTTTAATGGCTCTTAGAATGGCTCTTAAATTAGGCAAATTTGGCAGTAGGTTCCAGGAATACAAGTTATGCTCGTGTGAGAGTATATCTATTGAGACTTCATTCCACAGGCATTACTGCTACTTACTGTGCTACTTCCTGTTCTGTAAATATAACTTCATTAGTCTCTGCTCTGGTGATGTGCATGCATGCACCATACCTTGCTCTGGTGATGTGCATGCATGCACCATACCTTGCTCTGGTGATGTGCATGCATGCACCATACTTTGCTCTGGTGATGTGCATGCATGCACCATACCTTGCTCTGGTGATGTGCATGCATGCACAACACCATACCTTGCTCTGGTGATGTGCATGCATGCACCATACTTTGATGGCCCTGTAAGTCACTTTGGATAAGAGTGCCTCTGCCTCTAAATAAAGAAATAATATAAATCACTAAAATAATAATAATAGTAACATATCTGATATGACAAATAACACTACTTTTTCTCCATATCGCTGTCATACTTAAGTTAGCTGTAGCCCCGTGATGTTTTAAACGGGGTGTGTGTACACATGGTCCCATTTTCAGTTTTGCACAGCATTGCATTTTTCTTCCACCCATATGTGACATTGTGTTATTTCATAATAGAATTACTTTGAACAGAGAACAAGATCCTGACAATGATCAGCTCCTATGTTAGGGAGGGGAAAAACGAGCCTCATTTCATTGTGCCATGGATACGGCTGTTCCTTCCGAGGAAAAGAATGGCTGAAATCTGACCTTCAGGTTTTTAGAACATCTCTCTGTCTTGCATTCAATACACTATCCAAGATAGTATCTGTGTTAAAGAACATAAACCTAAAAAGATTACTTGCCGTTTTTCCAGTCATTTTGGAACTGCATGTGCAAAGACAAATAAATGCATTTATGCTCTGCTATCTATAACCAGACCAACAAAGGGTGGCTCAGTGAAAGACTTTAATGAGTGAGTATTAAATACAATGTTGCTTCACAATTATCATGAACACGAATGGCAGAAATTCACATGCAAGAGGAATGGTGCAGTGTAGTGCAGTAGGCAAGGCAGAATCCTGAAAATGAACGTGTAATTAAATGTCGATAGCCCAAATAAAGTCTTGTGTATTTTGGTTTCCTGCAGCAGATGGTCGAGGCAGAGGTTTAGTGACATCACTGATCCAAATTTGTCCTACTTTTAATTTGTCATTCTGTGTTGACTCATGTCTTTGAGAACCAAAGATGTTGTTTCAGGAAATTTATGAAAGCGATTGAGTCAGTGAGACATCCTAGGCTGGGAATAGCACACATTATGCAGCACATTAATAAATTAATAAAGATTTTATGAAGTAGCAACTTTAGTATATATATATATATATATATATATAAACAAACAAGGGACCTGTAGTACTAATTGTAGTGTGCATATGTGAATATACGATACAGTAATGTACAATATGTATTCCATTATTTAATTGAAGAAACATGTCTGAATGTTATCGAATCATCCACTCGAGCTTACCCTTTCTGATGTTTTTGCTCTCAGGCGGACAGCTTTGGTGCACCACAACGAAAAACATGGTGGAGGGCGAGGAGCTGGTCGCATTTGCAGTGGACTTCGACTCTCGGCTCCAGGCAGTCAGCCACATGTCCCTGACCGAGGGCATGTACCCAGCACGGCTCCTGGACTCCATACAGCTCCTCCCACAGCAGGCCGCCATGGCGTCCATACTGCCTACCGCCATCGTCAACAGTGAGTACCACCATCGCTCCCTCCTCTCTCCTCCGAGACGGAGGGGATTCTTCTATAGGACAGTTTAAGAAACTGTCCAGATTAAGAAACTTTCATAAATATATATTTTTAAATTAGCTAGGTAATGCTTAACCCCACAAATACCCCTGAGCTAGTCCTCAGGAGTCAGTACTGAACTCAAGCTCTCTCAGTTCTCCATTCCAAGGACTTGCTGTTGAACCTTCAGTCTACCATAAAGTGTATTAATGAGACATCTTGGCTCAGAACAGTTGTTTTAGCATTATATTTAGTGTATTATGGAAGGCTTGACCTAAACCTGAATTACTGTTTAACCCTCATATTACCTTTGGGGTCAATTTGACCCATTCACTGTTTGACAACCAGTTAACCTTATTTTTTTCATCTTGACACTATATGACTTTTCCTAATTTGTTGGGGTTAAATAGTAAACATGCAATAAACATAATGGTATGTTTTCATACCAAGTCCCATACCAACTTTGTATACAAAGGTGTTGTGTGGGGTCGCTGTGTAAAATGTAAGAAAATATACAACCTTTTTTATTTTTTAATTCTGATTTTTGTGGCACTTTCCCATACAGGTTTTAAACCTTCACTTATCTCAGGCTCTAAAATGAGATGTTTCATCACAGATTTTTAATATTTAGAGATAAAAGGCTAGTCAATTGGGAGACACACAAGTGCAACAGAAAGTGTCAAATGTTTTCTATTGCAACAGTTTTGTGTCAGTTTAAACTTTTGGGGTCAATTTGACCAAAAACATAAAATACTTATTTTTGTCTTATGAATATGGTTATCAAGAGTTATTAGTGACTAAGCGTGTTATTTTTCTAGTATTCCCCAATTTGGAAGGGCCAATTGCAATCATAAGTCCATTACATCATGCAACATCCATCAATTCAGGAGAGTGCAGACATGGATTGATGAGGCCCGATCTACCAGTGGAGTTGCTATTGCATAGTGAGGCATGGAATATCTCCCTGGGCGACTCTACTGCCGATAATTCATTAACCAGCGGGACACCCAGCCAGTCTGCACAGTCAGGATTCAATTCTGGACCTTGCATCACTTGTTTAACAACCAGTGCCACCCAACAGTTTATTGGTCAGGGTCCTGACTGGTTCTGATCAACAGAGAACCTGCAGAAGGCAGTTTGGTTTTTTTGTTGCTTCTTGGACATGTGGAAAAGAATGGTCAGTCTCTCTATTTGTCTGTCTGCCCATCTCTCTCATTCTCTCCCTCTCTCTCTCGATGTTCCCACAATTTCTGACCATACAGAGGACATCTTTCCCTGCAAGGCGTGTGGGATCTGGTACCGGAGTGAGAGGAACCTGCAGGCCCATCTGATGTACTACTGCAGCGGGCGGCAGAGGGAGCCCGAGACACTGGTAGAGGAGAATGAGGCCAGTCCTCACCAGACGCCCAACATCTGCCCCTTCCCACAATGCAACAAAAGCTTTGCAGGGTCACGGGCACTGGAAATGCACTTAACCACACACAGTGGTGAGTGGAGTGGCATAATCGTCTTATCTTTGTCAAATTTATCTCTAGGAAAAGACTATTTCGTGTAGGGTTGGGAAATTAGACTGAAGGCATTTGATTAGGCCAAAACAGCTCTTAATTTATTTGAAATAAATGTCAATATTATTATTATTATTAGTCGTAGTAGTAATAGTAGTATTAGTGCTGTGAAACTTTTGCTTGTATTGGTATAAAATGATTGCTGGCCTTATTTTTCCTATTTCATTCGATGGTGATGATCAGCTTGAGATATGTCAGTTAATATTCAGACAAAATAATAAACATTGGCTTGTAAGCATGAGCTAATATAAATAATGTATAAACTTTGCCTCAGCAATATACACATTCACCTGCTATGCTCTTCAACTTTCCGTTTGTCAAGTTTTTAGCGGAATATCGAGGGGGCAAGCTTGACATTGTGCACCATATTTGATCGTCGCCATTCTCAACATTAAGGCAGAGCAAGGAGAGGAGAGGTTCTGTAAAGTCCCTTTTATCTTTTTCACAGGTGTCAAAATGGAAGAGACTCTCCCCCCTGGCACCAGCTTGAAATGCACAATCTGTACCTACACAGCAGATTCTCTTATTACATTCCAACACCACATCCTCTCTCACCTGTCACAGGCGGCCTTCAGATGCAATCACTGCCATATCAGCTTCCAGAACCACAGGGAACTCTTACAGCATCAGGACTTACACGGGCATGGCAGCAAACTTCACAGAGAGAGCGACAGCGAACACTCCCCGAGGGGCAGCGACGAAAGCCTGCAACAGGCACGGGGCGAGCTGGTAAACAGGAAAGACGTCCTCCAGAGTCCCAAGGGTGCCCAGAGCAAGGAAATTGGCTCCGACGTTGAGCTGGAGAAGGCGGAGAAGAAGCCCATGCTGTCGTCCCATAAGGGCGATGCCCACCTGGGGAGCAAGGCCAGCTTCTCTTACACCCGGATCAAGTCGGAGCCTTCCAGCCCCCGCCTTGCTTCATCACCGGTACAGCACAACATGGGCCCCACCTTCCCTATGGGACCCTTCCTGTCTCAGTTCGCTTTTTCCCAGGACATCTCCGTGGTTCCGCAAGCTTCTGAGATACTCGCAAAAATGTCAGAGCTGGTGCATCGCAGGCTACGGCACGGCGGGAGCAGCTATCCACCAGTAATCTACAGCCCACTGATGCCAAAGGGGGCAACATGCTTCGAATGCAACATCACTTTCAACAACCTGGACAACTACCTGGTCCACAAAAAGCATTACTGCAATAGCCGCTGGCAGCACATGGCCAAGTCACCCGACTTCTCCAGTGTCTCAGACAAGGCGGCTGAGGCAGTGAGCCCGAACGGCGGGCACGGCTCGGTGGGCATGTTGGCTGCCTGCCAACCGTCGGAAGCAGACAGTCAGCTGATGCAGTCGGCCTGCTTGAACTCGTCTGTCCTCGATATGATTAATGTGGGGGGCAAAGTGCCTGATAAGGACCTCCCGGGACAGGCCAAAAAAGTCTCCACCCCGACCGGGGCAGAGGAGAGGCTAAATGGCAAGCAGGCAGATGTGAAGAGCCCCAGCACCTCCCTGGTGGAAAACGACAATGACCCAAACAAGACCACTTGCGAGGCCTGCAACATCACCTTCAGCCGCCACGAGACCTTCATGGTCCACAAACAGTACTACTGCGCCACACGCCACGACCCGCCCATGAAGCGCATGTCCGCTAACAAGGTTCCCGCCATGCAGAGGACAATGAGGACCCGCAAACGCAGGAAGATGTATGAGATGTGCCTCCCTGACCAAGAGCAGAGGCCGCCCATGAGTCAGCCTGCCTTCCTAGGCATTCCCACGCTAGGGAGCCCCTGCACTTCCCAGGAGGCCGTGGAAAACCTGGCTGACCGCTACCACCCACGGTGCGACATGTTCCCTGGCATGGTCCCCAAGCACCTAGAGGCCTCCCTCACTGTCACAAAATCAATCCTGGCTCCCAAATGCAATACAGTAGACCAACAGGAGCTTGATGCACCCATTGATCTCAGCAAAAAATGCTCTCCGCATCCTGACAAGGCATGCAGCTCCCCAAAAAGACTATTGGACTATCACGAATGTACAGTTTGCAAGATAAGTTTCAACAAAGTGGAGAACTACCTAGCCCATAAACAGAACTTCTGCCCTGTGACAGCAACCCAGCACAGTGAAATTGGCAGTCTGGACCAGACAATGTTCCCAGAAGTGAAAAGTGAAGGCAATAATCCCGATGATGTCTATGATAAGAGCCCTGGGAAATGTGATAAAAATGGAAGCACCAAGCTGATCGCGCAAAACGGTAGTGTGTTCCCCTCGCATTTAGGTTCCCTGCCGGGGCTCAAGGCTTTCAGCGAGGCTCAGCTCATTCCAGCGAAAGAGGAGAACAAGAATTTGTTTCTGCCCCATTGCCTTTATCCCGGAGCAATAAAGAAGGTGAAAGGTGCTGAGCAAATATCGCCATATTATGGGATAAAACCTAGCGATTACATTGCCGGGAGCCTGGTCATGCAAGGCGACCCGAGCGAACAGGAGCAGGGTACAAACGGAGCGAGCGAGGTGGGAAAAGACCAGCCGGCACCCAATGGCTGCCCTCACCCCAGCAAAGAGCCTCTGCCACTGCTGCCCAAAAACAGGGGCATGGTGATTGTCAACGGTGGACATAAGCCAGAGGAAAGGCCTGGCCCCGTCCCCAGCCAGCAGGAGAATGTGCCCCACAACTCCCAGCCGCCGGATGGCCACTCGTCACCCACCTGGGCGCCTGAGAACCCAGCCGACTCCAATGAGAATGTGTCGCCCTCTGCGAAATCGCCCGCAGAAGAGCCCCCGCCCACCTCTACAAAGGGCGTGAACGGATCGTCCCCCGGCACAGCCGGCAGCGGTAAATACTGCCGCCTCTGTGATATTCAGTTTAACAATCTGTCAAACTTTATAACCCACAAGAAGTTTTACTGCTCGTCACATGCAGCAGAACATGTGAAATGAAGTTTCCACCTCCCCCCCTCCCTCCCTCTTCTTTTTTATTTTGTTTTTTTATGTTTTTGTTTGTGATTTATTTGGGGGGGGAGTTACACTGTTGTGTCTGGAATAGTGCGTCATGCAGTTTTAAATGCTGCTTGTGGACAATCAAGAGAAGACTCTTCTTTCATCATCTTAAGACTTAATGCAAATCATTGGTTAAAAAAAGAAAACATCAAGTGTAATATTGGTGCCATTCACATGTATTTATTTTACAATCAGTATTAATAGGAGTAGTGATCTTAATTTAAATTAAAATGAAATTTATATCAGAGTTGTTTGTAATGTTATTGTATAGTCATTCTTGTGTAGCACACATTGTTTACACTGTAATGTAGATTCAACGATACAATAGTCACAGAATACAAAGGAAATGCATTTTAGACACAAAATAGCAACAAAAGCACTTGTGTACTCTTATTTGCTGTAACGGTTTTTTGTATATGCCTAACTGTAATCTGCAGCTGGAATTTGCAACTTTTTTGCCTTAACCCACCATTTTGGGGGAAATCAGGCACACTCCTGCTTTTTACATTTTGGCATATACACAGCTTTGCATATGTATGTGGCTGTTTGTCCCCGTCTCTTTTATTCAACTCAGAAATGGATGTTTTAATGAGGATGGCAGCGATCTTGTATAGTACTCGTATTTCTGTTTTCTGATATTACCTTGGTCTCCCTTTTTAAAACATTGCTCTCAATGCAATACTTTGTAAAAGAGGAAACATTACTGAAAGCAGTATTATGAAAAGGGGGACTTGTCAGATTTTATTTGAATCCCATGGGGGTAAAAAAAAAAAACTAAAAAAAAAGTTGTACAAGAACTACGTTTATTGATGTTGACAAACAGGATGGGTGGGTGGGAGGCTCCACGGGGATCGCCAATGTAACATGATCATTCCAATGTCCTAATTATGGGAGAAAAAATATTTCTTAAAAAAAACGTTTGTTGCTATGCATGTATATGGATGGAATACAATTCCAGAACTGTTGGAAATTTTTATTTTGATGTGGTGTCATAATTAAAAAACTTCAATCCTCAGGATAACCACAGGTTGTGATCTCATCTTTTTCCCCCTGCACTTCCAAGTACTTTTGAGAAAAAACTAGACTAATTTTCTTGTGTTGGATCATCAAAATGATTGTTCCAAAAGTAAGTCTAATTGGGTAAGAAAAATAAACAGTTAACTGATCTGAATTCATAAACACACACTTTTTTGGTTTAAGCAGCTTCTGGGGTATTTCCAAACTACAAGTCTGAATTGTTTGACAGTCTGAATCCACATGAAAGAACACTTTAAAGGGGAAACACCACACTTCATCCACAAGTAATAAAGGCAAGTTGTATTATAATTACACTTGTGATCAAGTTAAAAATACAACTTCATTGAACAAAAATACAGCTGTCACCATAAAATAAATTGTCTTACAAAAAAAAAAAAAGAATTTTGTTTGTGAAAAAATCTTTCCCAAGACCAAAATACAGCACAGCTGTTCACAAAGAAAGGCTTGAATTAAAAACAAAACACTCCTTTCTTTTTGGACCATTGCAATATTTGGCACTTTGTCATTGGCTCTGTTTTTTAGACTGTCTCTGTGCTATCATCTTCATTAAATGTTTGCTAATTGCAGAAGGCCTTTTGTAGATCATTCTGCGGTCTGCCCCATGCACAAGAATGTGCTTGGCTGAGGGGTACAACTGCTCCAGACACTTCTTCTGAAGCATAGCTACAAGCTGAAAAGAATACACAGAGAGCATTAACGTAGCAATGCTTACAAAGTTTTCACTGAACTCACTCTTAGATATAACTGCATAACAGCGTTACTGAAAATGGGCGGTTCGCTCACCTGGTTGAGATGAGCGGGGAGTTCTTCATCAAAAGAATCACCGGTAATCACGCTCACTGATGTGCGGCTCGAAAGAGGTTTGTATTTAGAAATTTCCCTGTAAAATAAATAAATAAATAAATAAATAAAGATTAACCAAAGTGTGACCAGCAACTTTGTGTATGGAAGGAGCAGACAGGGTTGCTCCTCCTCTGGATATTGTTAGCTACCCGTTTCTCCAAAAGCCTTTGGATCGATTAGTGTGCCTTTACTTTCTACAATGCAGAAATGTATTAAGATGGTTTTCCAAAGTACCACACTAATGTGGGTTTAGCTGTGTGCATGAGCTGTTTAACAGTAAATATCCTGCTACTGCTAAAGCACGTTTATGTTTTACCCAATGTGCACGTGCACCGCCACTACTGATTTAAAGGAGAATGCCCTAGTTAAAGTTCTATTAGAAATTTATTTCCTAATGATTATTTTTTATAATAGGATGAGACTATTATACACTGCCCGGCCAAAAAAAAAGTTGCACACTGCAATATTTTGTTGGACCGCCTTTAGCTTTGATTATGGCGCGCATTCGTCGTGGCATTGTTTCGACAACTTTATGCAACGTCACAACATTTATTTCCGTCCAGACTTGCATTCATTTTTGGCCGAGATCTTGTATTGACGACGGGAGAGTCGAACCACTCCGTGAAGTCTTCTCCAGCACATCCCAAAGACTTTCAATGGGGTTAAGGTCAGGACTCTGGTGGCCAATTCATGTGTGAAAATGATTCCTCATGCTCCCTGAACCACTCTTTCACAATTTGAGCCCGATGAATCTTGGCATTGTCGTCCTGGAATATGCCCATTGATGGGATAACCTGGTCATTCAGTACATTCAGGTACTCAGCTGACTTCATTTTATTGCTGCATAATGTTGCTGAGCCTAGACCTGACCAATTGAAGCAACCCCAGATCATAACACTGTCACTTTAATGCCAAATTTTGAATATAACACAATAAAATCATTTACAGCAGGGCTGCCAACTCCGGTCCTGGAGGGTAGTTATGCATGTTGGTTCTTGTTTCAACCAATTACATTAGTTTTAGTTTTCTCACAGCTCTATAAGCTATGCTGGTTCGCTCCTGTACTTGAGCACAGTTAAATCTTTAGGATACACACATCTTTAGGATCGGTGGGGGGGTTGGAGCCTATCCCAGCATGCATTGGACGAGAGGCAGGAATGCACACAGGACAGGTCGCCGATCTATCACAGGGCACACACACCATTCACTCACACGCTCATACCTATGGGCAATTTAGAGTCTTCAATTAGCCTAACCTGCATGTCTTTGGACCGTGGGAGGAAATCGGAGTACCCAGAGGGAAATCCACGCGGACATGGGGAGAACATGCAAACTCCACACAGAACAGCTCAAGATATGATTGAGCTAATTAAATGATTAAGAGCAGATGTATAAATTCTTTAAAATGGATCGGCGCTTGTTGTGCACCCCCTGGTTCATGGCTTTTAATAGCAACAAGCAACCAGAGATGTTCTTGCAGTTTTGTCCAGGTTGTCAAAAACGTAGTTTTGTTATGCAAGAAGCATATACTGTGTGGAACAGGCTGGAGAAGTTTTAGGAGCTAACCTACAATTATTGTAGGTGAGTAGGTTGTGGCTTTTTTTTTTTTGCTCCTTTGTATGAGCTTTAATTTGTTGTCTGAAATAAACTGTTAATGGTAATTTGCAGACTCTGTGGGGTCAATTGCAGCGTGCCTTAAATTTTTAGTACGCAGCTGCTTATTAATCCAAAGTACAGTACTAACACAGGATTTGCTTCGTATTAAGTTTAGGAAGGTCTTGTTCGCAGCAATTGGAGTTCAGTATCAGTTGATCCCCAGAAAGTCTCCTGCTAGTCCCGAAGTTAACTGTTTACGTTTACCCCGCTGTTGTGTGCATGCTCCTGAGCGGAATTCAGGGAGATTTAAAGGTGTAGGCACCAGCTCTCTGGTAGGCACAGAAAGCAGAGAACGGAAAAGTTTTAATATTTAACGTGGAATAATTTTTTTTAAATTCCTGAAAAGTTTTATTGTAGTGATTAAAAATAGCCCATATAAACAGGACAATGTCTTAAAGCCACAAAAATAGTTTATGTAAAACTTTCTTTTAAATAAACTGTTACAAAATTAACATCATTGGTCTTGTCCTAAATGTTGTACTCATAACTTCATGATTTGAGTCCTAACTCAATAACTAACCTAAATGTTGTGATTAACAAAATTATTTGCCTCTCTATTGGCATTAGAATAGCATATTAAACTGATAATTAGAAAATTATATTTTGTCAAAAGACACCACTATCCACACTTGAATTGCTTAATACTTGTAACTGAATATAAGTATTCAATTATCAGTATACATCACATACCCGGTTAATACCGCTTGGACCCAACACACACACTGCAATAATGACATGCATTAGGGAAATGATTTCCAATCTGAAACATGTGCAAGTCATTGAATATAAGCTGTTGAGCAATGGTAAATTGAAGTATCAGTAGCTTCATCATCGTTTCAGTCTCTTAAATGGTGTCCTTAAAAAAAGATAGGAATACAATCGCGTGGCGAGCCATCACAGTTAATTGTGCAACGCATGGCACACTGGCCGTGGCTACTGAATTTCGCTATTTTCATGACCAGGGCAGAGGAGCGCACAGATCACATCGGACTTTAGTGGAAGACGATAATGTTATATCTATTTTGCATTGATATCGCAATAATTATCACTGTAATAATGCATTTATTTCACAGGGGAAAGTCTAAAATCACAGATTTTAGACCTATACTTTTAGTCCTATTGTTTTTTTACAGGATATTTAAGTGCAGTGATTGCATCAGATTGCATAATTCAATAAATTCTACAAGTTGTCTAAACTAAACTGTTAGGCTATATAGAAAAAAATGTGCCTTTGTGTGGTAGCCTAGGATATTATAATAAAATGAATAGCCCATGCGGAAACTAGCGTATTTGTATTTTTAAATGACTAGCTAAACAACCGTTAACGAATTATCCCACCTTACGACATTATGCACTGATATTATGCTCAAACATTTCCACTAATCAAGCATTCAATCGTGCACTTGGACAACGTTGTGTGAATAAAAGAAAATCAGAAATACGAGTTAGTCCATCTGTCCATGCTTGCCAAATACTACAATACTACAAATATTAGTGTCCACATCAGCATCGCACAGCTGCGTTATATCTTCTCATTACAGACCGGTGTAAGAAAAATAACGGAATACAGTAGCCTACCCCCGGGACCACAATGCAGTATAAGAACAGCCATAAACAATTAAAAACAGAATTACATACAGAAATCAGCCTAACATAAAAAAAGAAAAAAGACAATGTACAATAAATGCAAAGTAGCCATTTTTCCTGCTTGGGGGATTTATATTAAAGTCAAATTGGATGGCATGTGATCCACAAAAACGGTTTATTGGCTTTTGAATAGGTTATGAATGATCATGCATGCATTGCTTGGGAAAGCCCTGAAATTAGCAACTCGCCATCGACTGACACACCCCACACAGCGGCTCTCCTCCCACTTCGGCGCACGGCAAGTCAAACGGGCTCAGGAGCGCGAAGATCCATGACAAAATTGCCAGTTTGTCAGTGCGACGGCTCACCACACACCATGCACCGGCCGTAAAATAGAGCCCTGATTGTTTGAGAATCAAGTAGTAGCCTATAGTTTGTACAATACAAATTTAATGGAAGGACAGTTCTGAATTTAACCAAAGACAACCATTTTGGAGACAGTAACACCGTGTACAGAGTATTTATTACTTGATCAATGCAACAAAACATATTTTTTTCTGTGAATACTTCAGTATATGTCCCAGTATATGCATGGCGAAAGACATGGATGAAGTAGGCTATAAAGTATAAAGAGTTGTGAACTTCCATAATTTTCTGTATGAATAGTCTCTTGTAAAACTTGGTCAGAAGCAGGTTTACAATGTACAAAAATGTAGTATCCTCTAGGTGGCACTTAAAGCACGCTGCAATTTGGTCTTGATCTTGATCTACATCCAGACAATACAGGTATTTGGTATTTGGTTTACCTGGTTATCATAACACAGGAGCTTCTTGGATCATGACACAAGCACTACTGCCTTATTATGACAAGCTACATAGCAGCCCCTAATTTAGTGTTTTTAATATTTCTGTTCTTTCTTGAGAACTTGTAATTTTGCTGAATAATCAATGAAACAAAATGTAAAACTGAAATATTGATATGTTGTGCTTGAATAGCCAATTGTACTTTTAAAAAGTTTGGAACAAGTTTGGAAACACTATAAACCCATGATAGTCTCCAACTAATGGTACACTAGAATTAGGGCTGGGCGATATATCGCAACGATAATTATCGATTGTAATAACGGCCGTTGCCAGCATGTAGGGTATTGCCTTTTTTTCACCTTTTTTCTTTAATTATACCTGATGCGGTAGTAATCTAAACTTCAACACCCGTGTGAAATTCGTCCGGGAAAAAAAACGTCATCACTGTTGCACCTTTCATGCGATTGAAAAAACACATCACATGATCACGTGAAAGCTGTATGACCTTGCTGCTGGTTGGCTGTCTTATCAACACTCAATAGATATCAGTGGTGATGTTTTTTTCCGGAAGCATTTCACGCGGCCTCTGAAGTTTGGATGTGTACTGCCGTATATTGGGTATACTTAAAGAAAAAAAGAAAAGAAAAGGGCCCCACAACGTCCGTTATTGCATTCGATAATTATCGATGTTGTATATCGCCCAGCCCTAACTAGAATCAACCCTTTGATGAGTAAAAATAGCAGCAGCCTCACCTGCAGGCACTCACACACATGATGCTGTTTGGTTGAGTTACCTTCATTAGGCCCATTATGAAAGTACAGCCTGTGGAGGTACCGGATACCGGATTCTTTTGTGGGTCTCTCCCTCCCATAGCTTGTGTTCAATTCTGACTTTTGACTGTGTTTGGTGTGACTACTTTTTGAATAGCCTCAAGAAACAGGGAGGAAAAAATGCCAATTTGACCATTTTATCTTGACATTTTCATCCACTTGGCATTGTGATGCCACACCTTCCGTCGCTAACATCATAGTGTTTGTAAAGTATTAAAATTCTGCTTCTAATATGAAGAAAATGTGATTGTGTGGTGTAGTTCATTTTAAGGTTGGTGACATTGTCAAGGCCAAATGACAGTAGCCGGAATACTTTACTCACTTTACTTGGGCTGCACTCTCATTCAGGAAAAAGTGTTCGTCCACTGCACTGCTCTGGTGAGCTGGGTTGCTGAGGAAGTATTTCTGGTGAAGGAAAAGGCAAGACAATTTAACGGTCATGTACAAATCAATGAAAGAATATGACCTATGGACTTCAAGGTGGATGCAGCACTTTTGCAACAATTGATTTCTTCATGGACAATTTGCGGGGTGCAAGTAACAGCTTGGTACTATAAAGTAAATTGTGAATTCTTTTTAACATTTTAAATCTGAAAATTGGAGCGTTCCATCCGTTGTATATATTACCCTCAGAGGCAGGTCATCATGACAATCACGCGACAATGAGTGCATTGCATTTGCGATATTCCAGTGAATAAATACACTACTCACAAAAAGTTAGGGATATTCGGCTTTCGGGTGAAATTTCAGGATGAACCTAAAATGCACTATAACCTTTACAGGTGAAATTAATTTGACCTTCTCTAAACTTTTGAATGCACATGTCCAACTATTCAATGTTTCAGTACTTTTTGCACAACTTGCTGTTCTCTAACAAGGAGCTAAACGGCAAAATTCACAACAGGTGTTTGATCCATGAATCGACCAATAAATTTCCTGGTTCAATTAGAATTGGTATTTAAACAGTCCTCTTCATCATGCTGTTCACATTTTGACATCATGAGACCAAGACGACACCTAACAATTGATCAACAGAACCTCGCCATTGCGAGGCTTCAAACAGGATGTTCTCAGAGGGAAGTGGCCACTGAGCTTAGAGTGTCACAGAGTGTCATCAGCAGGTTGCAACAGAGATACAGAGAGACTGGAAGAGTCACAGAAAGGCATAGAAGTGGACGTCCTTTGGCCACATCCCACACTGATGACCGCTTCATTGTGAACAGTGCCCTGCGGAACCGGATGATGAATGCCACTCAACTCCAGGCACATTTAAGGGAGGTGGGAGGCACCCAAGTGTCACGTCAGACCAATCGAAACCGTTTACATCAGCGTGGTCTGCGTGCTAGACGACCTGCAAGGGTACCTGACCACACCACCAGGCACAGGCGTCATCGTCTTGCATGGGCCAGGGAGCATTTACGCTGGACGAGGGACCAGTGGGCCTCAGTGCTGTTCTCTGATGAAAGTCGATTCACGTTGAGCAGAAATGATGGCCGCCAACGATGTTGGAGACGTCAAGGAGAGCGCTATGCATCAGCCACTGTTGTCACCAGACGACCCTTTGGTGGTGGCGGTGTTACAGTGTGGGCAGGTGTGTCTAGTCAATACAGAACTGCCCTACACTTTGTGAATGGTACAGTGACAAGCCCATACTACCTGAATAACATCATTAATCCAGTCATTGTGCCCCTGCATGAACAACACAGGCCTAATTTCATCTTCATGGACGAAAATGCTCTAGCTCATCGAGGTCGCATCATTAGGGAAAGGCTGCTGGAGACTGGGGTACCTCAAATGGAGTGGCCTGCACTTTCTCCAGACCTGAATCCCATAGAAAACCTATGGGATCAGCTGACTCACCGTGTAGAGGCTCGTAACTCTGTACCCCAGAACCTCAATGACCTGAGGGCCGCCCTTCAAGAAGAGTGGGATGCCATGCCTCAGCAGACAATAAGTCGACTTGTGAACAGCATGAGACGTCGTTGTCAAGCTGTAATTGATGCTCAAGGGCACATGACAAGTTATTGAGACATTGACATTTTTGTTGTGGTATACCCACCACTGTTGTTGGCTTTTGTTTCAATAAATTGTTTGAGATGAGGAAATCACCATTGCATGCTTCTACTTAAATGCCCTACTTTCATGATACGTATAATATCACTGTAGCGTGAACTTACATTTTCCATAAATTTCACCCGAAAGCCAAATATCCCTAACTTTTTGTGAGTAGTGTATATGCTAATGAGCGGAGCATGGGAAACTGCGTGATGTGAATCAAACAAACCTGTTTTCAGAATGGGGATGTGAAACGGCATGAAAGTCTTCCTACAGCAATGTTAATTATTTACCAATTAGTAGCTGGCATGGAGGGTGCTGGGTGTGACCTTGAGAAGAGGGGTTTGTTTGCCAGGTGTGGCTCTGGACCCTGACTCTTCTGCGTGTGTGCGCTATAACCTTCTCTGGTCCGTCTTCAAACCTTTCTTTTTCCCTTGAGAATTCAAGCACAATGCCTTCACTTGATGTCCTTATCTCCCTGGCAACAACTGTAATATTTCAAAAGCTGAAATAAGTCCCTCATCTCTATTGCCATCAAAAAAGTGTGAGGCAGGAGAAGGGGGAAAAAAAGCGGTATTTTAATGAACAGTTCAGGCTTTAACCTGGAGCAGTCATCTACGCCGCACAGAGATGGAATTTGAATAAATAGCCAGAGCTAATTTTCATCCACCCGCTCCCTATCAGGAAAAGAGAGGGGGGTGGAGGGGGTGGGGGTGGGGGGACGGGAGGCCTGACTCCCTCAATTATCATAATCTTGTGTACAAATACAGGTGACGGTGACATTGAAAGAGGTGGCTTCCTCACCCTCGCCGGTTGTTTCAACATTTTATTGAGTTTCATCGAGTAAATATCAAGTATGCCGGTCGGTCTGTCACCCCCCCACACAAAACAAAGGTGCTTGAGTGCGATGCACGAGCAACACAGTCAATTAAGAAGGGGCACAAGTGCTATCGTAGGTAGGAACAAACCCCATCGCAAAGCGATTGAACAGTCAAATTAAAATGTCAAAAGGAATTTCAAGGACCAATAGCCTTCTCATCAGGACATAAAAGGAGCACACATATCCACTAAAAGCTAGTTGAAGGCTTTTTTTTGGTGTGTGGCGAGATGCTACCGCTCACCACAAATAAATGCAGCTGATTACAGTTCTCGGCTGCCTGAGGGGGAAATTTCATTTGCATGGTCGTTTGCTTTGACATCCAACGCATACTGTACAATCTTACAGCATCTAATGTCAGCTTTATAGGTGGCCTGACTGAAAAAAACGACTCCATTAGTATCAATATTAACTATATAGTGTGAGTAGTTGTAAGGCAGTAGCTAGGCAGTGACATTAGATACACCAACGTTGACTCGCAGAGGATAGGGTGAATACACTGTTCTTCAATTTTAGGTCCCAATTACCTTTGCTCATGCGGGGTAAAAGTGTTTTTTAAAATAGCTATAATAGAAAGAGAGAAAAAGAGTGTCGACTTTTATTTTGTGAACATTTATTTAAAGTTAAAACTACAAAATGTCTTCAAAAGTGAAATGGTCAAATGGTCTTGTGACATCATTATGGATCAGTGTGGAGAGGATTACAGTAGTTAAAACTGCTGCACATTCATCTCAAGTGTTTGTTACACAGTTGGGAATGTGTTTATTCCCTATTTAATTGTGCATGCATAAGCTATATTAAATCATATAATTTGCTTAACGTTATAAACCATACAGTGGCTAATCCATTTATTTCTCTGTGAAACCATGTGTAACAAGATACTACCAGAGCATGCATGTTTTATTTTGCGACTTGTGTACTGTCTGTTGAAACGTATAAGATACCCAGTGCCATTACTACAATTAAAAATTTTGTGGACTGTGAAGACAACTAAAGGTTATTACAGTTGCTAACAAACTGTCCTACATTTTTTTTTTTTTTAAATGCTTCCCCCAATGTGGAATGGTTAATCCTATACGCAAGTGCTCAGTTCTGCAACATGCAGAATTTGGGAGACCGCAGACAAGCAAATGTTCTCCTCCGCCACTTTTTATCACAGCACAGTTCGCAAGTCGGGCTCGCGCAGACATGAATGAGAAGAAGAGGCTTCATGTGCAGCTGGATGGGCAGAGTGGCAGGCACCTGTTCAACCATCCCTGGCTGATGCTGGAGTCAGTCACCCCCGCGGGGGTGCCGACCACAGCCAGCACTGGTGTAGTCCAGGTTCAATACCAGGCCATGAGGCCCGCCCACCCACGCACTGGAACAGCGCTTTAACAGGATGAGACACCCGTTTTAAACAGGACAGGTACAATTTTTGAGGCGACTACTTTTATGAACTTTTTTCCATCTAGTGGATAATCACTGTTGCTACAAGAGCCACCAGGTTATTCAGTCGAGTCAATGAGGTACACAGCCCTTTTTAGTTATGCTTCCTTTTAAATGTGGATGATGAAATTTCAGCTTAGGCATTTTCATCTCAGCACCAAAAATTTGCTGAGATTCAAATATTTCCCTGCATATGTTTTGTCAATAATACCCCTTTAACATTTATGGAAGAAATGTTTTTAATTCAGTGAATGTAACCAGATTTTTTTTGTTTGAGTGAAATATGCATAGAGAGCATTGGAATTGTACTGGGGTCCAAGCCAAACTATGGAAACAGACCAAAAAGCCATGAGTCATTTTAAACAACGTGGAAACCCATGGAAACACAGACTGTATTATGAAACATACAATGGGCTTCTGACAAATTGTAACTAAGACAGCCACTAAGCATTGTTGGCAAAGGTGCAGTAAAAAACTAGTGGCCTATAATATAAATCACCGTACTAAAATGTGAGGTTAGTATATGAATCATTATGTTGGCACTAGCACCACCATGTGGCCATACTAGAAACAGTACTCCATTTACACCCACATACTGTACACACACGCACGCACGCACGCACGCACGCACGCACACAGGAAGCTTTGCAAATAAGAGTGCTACAGTCTATTTAAGACAATAAGAGTTCTGTTCAGTCTAACTGCAGTATCCTTTACTATAAATGTTTTGCTAAAAGAAATAGAGTTCTAGAACACGGACTTAGAATTTTGAAAAACATTTTTAAAAAACCTACTCAGATGTGCCCTCTTCACCAACACCAAAGCTTTCTTACCATATAAACTTGGATGAAAAGTAAAGGCGGGAAACCCACCTGCCGCTGCACCATATCTTCGGAAACCCCTTCCCCCTTCATGGCCGGCTCCATCAGACCCAGAATAATGAGCATCCTGCTCAGCCCAGTGGCTGCAGAGAACTGCATCACCTGGAGTGAGGGTACCAAATTTGTGTACCTTCAAGAAACAGACAGACAAATCTATAAAACTGGTGAAATGTGGAGGTAGACACACTCAAGTTGATGATGCACATACAGTAATCTATGATCACATGGTGTGGTATAACAGTCTGTATATAATATGAAGCCAAGCAGTAAAGGAAGGACCAATAAAACACAAGGCAAGTTGGTGAAAATGAGACTCCTTAAGAAAGTCTTGGTGATGACGTACAATACCAGCGCTAAGTTTCAATGAGAAATCTGGTAAACTCAGAAGGACAATCAAAAGAGCTCAACTGGGGCTAATATTGCACAGGGTGCATTAGCCTGTAGTGTTTATTTATTTTATTTAACCTTTATTTTACCTGATCCTTGAGATCAAGGATCTCTTTATCAAGAGAGTCCTGGCCAAAATGGCAGTGAATTTAACTCTGGTTAACGGTGGAGGAAAAGTTTCTTGAAGATGAACATAGAAAATGGCTTTTCTACAGCTTGCAACTTAGCTGTCTACAGTAATTCATTCTCCTGTCACACCAAATAACCAAATATGCTCACTGGAAAAACATTTCCTCTCCTGTGGAAGAGTAGGCGTCTAACTTACAAGCATATTGTTAGTCTACAGATTCAACAAGTCAGGAGCACGTCTCGGTTGGCTAATCTCAGTATCACTCAATTATACAAACTGCATGTAATTCTGTATGCAATCTAGGTGTTTTTTCTTCACATTTTTGTACCCACCTGCCATTTTTTTAGTTTAAAACATTTGAAATGTGGTGCCCCACATGCCTGTGACCAGAGCTCTTGAATTTCTGTGTTTTTCTCATGGTTATGAACGGCATGCATGGTGATTTTATGCACGGCTGTGTCGAGTGTGAAATAGAATTAGCTGGCTATGAGGCGTCTGTTCAGCCAGCAAGGAGTCATTAGAATACATTCTGTTATACTATTGCAGTACAGCTAATGGTCAGCTTATTGCCACATCTTCCAGGGCCCTAAACTGAACTCAAAAAAATAATTGTTGGACAGTGGTTGCATGCAATACTATTAAGTACACTCAACAAATAAAGTTTTGGATTTACTTTATAATTTTCAGTGGATTAACTTCATAAAATTATGTACAGTGGCTGCACACAATATTATTACGTATATGATATGTCACAGAGATCAGATTTAGGCTGAATGTGACAGCTACTTGACCCTTCTGCACTAGTGACATCTGCTGGTGTGTGCAAGTCAGGGAAACCCTTTGGGTCTGAAAATGTACACAATTAAGGGACAGGTCTTGCGAGGCTTTTCACATTATTGTTATTGAGTTATTGATTATTATTATAAAATTGCAGTTAAGATCAGTAATAAAGACAGAATTAAATGGGAATTTTTTGCAATATTTTCAGTTTTATATTCTGCAACATAATGACAAAATCTTTGCAGCACTGTTAAAAATTGAAAACCAACACTGTCAGGACAGATCACTCAAACATACACTCCCGCTCACTGCGGTCTGTGTGATTTCATGCAAGAGCTCACACTACCGAGGTGAGAAAAAACTTAAACATCATTTAGCTGCAAACTGTCAGCAAATGTGAAGGTTCGCCTCAATCTTTCGAGGCTGTCATAAAGTATATCACACACACACGCCTGCGTGTGCACACACGCACTTTGTTTAATGAGACCAAAGCATGCTGAGAAATCACAAACATTTCACCAAACAAAATATTTGGAATGTCCCTGTCTGTTTAGCTTTCCATGAGAACACTAGTGCAAAATACTCATTTAAAACCTGCTGTGCAAAAAAAATGAAATCATCTGAAAGTAATGATATTACTTATACAATGACAGTGTATATACTTCAAACTGAGATGTATTTCATATTGGTCCTTAGAATTGCTGGTTTCTATTCTTGAAAATACTAATGGGGCACTGGGTTTCAGTCTGAGTCACCATTCACCAATGGAAAGGCTAACATTTCCACATAATCTCTTGCAATATAAACAGACGTTGAATACTCTCTCTTTTTGCTTGTAGGCTGCACTTAAGGTAACCTTTTACTAGTGCTTTCAGATTGGGTGAACTAGTTTCTCTGGATTAGCAAGTGCATAATTCAACAATAAAATGCATATTTGCAAGCAATGTTAAACTACGGTCTGGGATGCTAAGCAGTTAACATATTTTAATATCCCATTACTATACCCCGGCCCATGCAGTTTGGATTTAGAATCAATCTTTCCACAGAAACTGCCAATTGTTATCTGATAGAAAACGCATCTAGACTCAAAATTGGTAAAAGTTGATTTTGTAAAAACACTCTTCAATTACACTCAGATTAAAGTTAATAAAATTATAACCAAGGGAGGTATTCCTAACCGCCATTCACAGTACAGATGCTGTTTAATTGTTAGATTCATGATAGGTTGCTTGGGGTTTCATGTGGGTCATAAATAAACCCTTGGCGGACCAGGCGTGGCCTGTGGCCTGTGGCCTGTGGCCTGTGGGAACCCCTGGGGTAAGCCCTGACATATTCTGCTTAGTTCACTAACCAAAATAATGCAGACAATGGCTCTAGATTGTTAGAACAGGACATTTAAAGAGATAAAGATTGAAATATACTGAACACAACACAGAAAGTTTGACTCACACTCCTTCCAATCAATGTTTAGATCAATTAAAAAACTGTGAAAACTCTACAAGTGACTCTCAATTCTATAACTGCACCAACACATGTCATCCAGTCTTCACCGCCCAGCTTGACAGCTGTGATAAGATGAATTTGAGATTGAGGAGAGGGGAAAAACAAACTTATAAAACAACTTTTCTAAAAGGAGGGGAGGAAAGGCATTCCAAAGGAAAGGGGAATTAGGACTGGGGGGGGAAGGAGGCAAAATGAGGGAAATGAATGCTGGGATTTTGTAACTCAAGAGCCCCAATCGGTCTCAGCTCAGTGGTGCACTGAATTGGCTGGTCTCAGTCAGCAGAGCCCAATCAATAGTCACATACACCATCCGGCTGCCGTTTCTCCCAGCAAGGCCCCGGGACGGGCCGGGGGCAATGCTGATTGCTCCCAATCGTGCCCCTTATTGACGGGGCATTAATGAGTTACAGGTGAAGCCGTGCATGGGCCCACCAAGGCGCAAATAAAAATGGGGGCTCAATGATTTTTTTTTTAACCGACAAGGTTATAATCGCGTACTTGATGAACCCTTGCATTCAAATCAACTGGTTGGATAGTCTTAGGGGTAAAAGCGCAATGCATTATTAATGGCTACATTTGCCTCAGATTCCCTTAGTATTTATATTTCTAAATATCATATTAACATATATAAATAATATATAAAACCTCTTTTTTGTAACCAATGCACTAAGTATATATAGTAGAGTATTCTGGGGGCAATTGTAACAGGGGTCAATTGTAACACTTTTTTGTTACAATTGCCCCCAACCCTGAACACATGAAACTAGCTAGCTTGCTGGATAGAATCTCAGCTCTAGCTTGTTTCAGATTGGTGAAATGTTTTGGTGTTGCAATTGCCCCCTGTTACAATTGCCCCCAGAATACTCTATACATAGTAATTTATATACTATACATAAACCAAGATGCTGAAGAAATGTTCCACTGTGCATCTCAGAAATGTAGCCCCCCCCACCATATGGGGCTATGATGTAGTATATTCACATTTAAAATTAATGGTTTTTGAAATTAGACATCAAGAGACGGATATTCTTGTCAAATTCATGTCTCACGCAACCATTTCCTTCAAAGTCATTCTGGCGAACAAAATTGTGACTTCCTCTTTAGCGACCTTTTCACCTGTCAGCATTCCCTCACTGAGAGAAAGGAGGGGGAAAAAGTAGAAACATAGGCCGTATCAACCGGAGTTTGATTTTAGTCAAATGATTTCAGAGGCACTGACATCGTTTCAAGGTTTTTTGAGCCACCTGTCCTATTCTCTCCTCTTCTTTCCATTTTTAATTCTGCCCTGGAGAGGGGATTATGTGAAGGAAGGCAAGCGTGTCAGAGGGAAATTTAGTGGGTAAAGACTGCCAAGATTGGCAGGATGAATTAAACAGATAACGCAGAAGACGACGGGGAACCGTGTAGAGCAGAGCGCCTTGGCGATGTTGGTCATTTTGGAACCTTTTTTTTTTTATAAAGTCGGAATGCAATATCTAAATTAATAAAGTGATGAAATGAGTTTGTGCGGCGGACTTTCTGCTGTTTGACTTTTCCATCTGGATTAGTGCAGGCTGAATGGCCGCTCTGTTACTTTTGTAACAACAGCGCAACTCACTGTCGGAATTTCGCCCTCCCGCCCTCCCCCTGCCTCATTTCCATATGATTTCGTATTCCGGCTTCTATGACCCGAGAGCGAGCTTGTGGACAGAATATGTCCCATTACATGCACGGATTTTGTGATAGGGACATTTGTTCTGTGGACAGTTAGCGTGATGTAGTATGCGAAGGACTGGAGTTGCATGCAAAGGAATATTGAATTATGCGTTTGTCTGGTAGTGCTGTTATAAGTGACACGTTTGTCTTTTGACACTTTAGCTTTATACAGTAAAAAAAAAAAAAAGTAAAAATCTTCTGTTTATACTTTTTATTAGGTGTGTGTCTGTATAGACACATGAAAATATTTTTTTTTATATCATAAAATAGAGGTCCAGCATTTGAGACTTCCCATTTGTAATTTTCTGCATGACCACTGTGTGTCAGTCAAGTACTGCAACACTGGCGGTATAACCGCGATCTCTTTCTCACTCCATGGAGACACATTCTCACATTCACCCTACAATACAGCTAAATCAACTCTATTGATTGGACCGGGGTTAATACACCTCTTCTTGTGAGCCCAGTTCCAAAACAGAAACATAACACAGACAATTGCAGCAAGAGTAATGACAATTATAACGAAACAGCCCTTGTCATTCCCTTGTTAGTCCTTGTTAGAACGGACACCCCTTCCTGATTGACATGTAGGGGTTGGGGGGGGGGGGTGGCTTCCCTCGCTGGACACAAGCGCCATCTTTTAGAACAAGACCAGAAGGTGACATTTTTTAATCAGACCCTGAAAATTCAGCTCACAGCAAAAGTCAGGCTTTTCCATTAGCAGGAATCAATGGGATTTACACGCTGTGTCATATTTCTGTCGCGCTGCGAGCTCCCACTCCTTTTGGTGGGGGGGAGGGGGGGGGGGGGCAGCGGCAGAGTTGGCAATCTCGGCTAACAATCCTTTGGGGATTTTTTCCGCCTTTCCTTGCTCCAGTGGCTTATTGAACACATTGTTCTATTCGAGCTGCTTCAGAGTGTCTCAACTGTGCTTCTACAACTGCATACAGATAGTGTGAGCAGCTATATCACATTCACATACCACATAATGCAATACTTGCAAGAAATTACAAATGCTACATGTTTGTAAACAACAGGCTGCTCCATTTCAAACTCCAGCAAATTAGAACTTTGAGAGAATAAGATCAATAAGATCAATAATCATTAGGATGCACAAACATCACAAATGTGTCCATATAAGGGACATTTAATTGGTGTGTGCTTGTGTTACATTGATTTAGCATACGTGCTTATCCAGAGCGACTTTACAATTTAGGAGAATGTAAGTGCGTTCCCCTGATTTATATGAGCAGTATTGCCAGACCTGGTTATCCACATTCCCAGACAAGCAAGTACATTCCCAGACACAGCATATGCAACATCACTAAAGCACTAATGAAAATGAACTAACCAAGAAGCAAAATACAAATCTTGAGCATGGACAGAATACATCCGTAACAAGCCTTAAGAAGAAAAACAAAACCATAAATGTACCATACCCTGAATTATTCCTAAAGGTAGGTCCAAAAGGCTCGGTTCAGTATTCTCAATGGGGTTACATTTTCAAATTCTATAATCTTTTCAGGAAAACTGAATTTCAGTGAAAAGCTGTGTATTTTATTTTTTGTTTGTTTGATTTTATATCCAGAACTGCCATGGGTGTCCTTTACACTGCATCACTGTGATTACTAGAGTTCTGTTCCAGAGGCATGAATCACCACAGTACAGTAACCTCACATTCCAAACTACTCTACTCAATCAATAAGTGACATTTGGGATATTTGAGGGCTGATTTATTGTCACGGAAATGTATTACACGATTTCTATCTCAAAATCATACGTATTGCGTCATGTTATGTACGTTTTCCTCCAAGTGTTGTTCAATGATTGCAAGCCGCTGAAAATGCTCCACACCGTAAGCCACACAGCCCACTTCAGGACAGCAAGTGCCAATTCAAAGAAAGGCACATCTCTCAGCGAGGACGACTGCTAGCCTGTAAGTGCCTGGTGGTTCATTCGTGGCTGCTTACGCTGTGGGAACCAAGGAACCGTGACCGTACCTACCCCAGTGTCACCAAGTCAATAAAATCTGGCCAAAATCAGATTTTTCAAGATTTTGCAAGAAGAAATCCCAGAAGCAAAAGGCATGGGAGAAGCAATGATGTGGACAAATTAATGTGCAGTAAATTTCATTGGCATTTCGGAGACTCGATCATGGCAGCGTAAGGTGTTGGCTACGGCGCGATTATCAATGAATGATAAGATGATGAAAGTGCCGGGATGTGTCATCTTCGTTTGGTCTCATAACTCAATCGAGCTGCAAGCCCCACTGCAGCTGTTCCCCCCACTGAGAACTGGATGCCGTTAAGCTTCCATCCATGTGATTCACTTCCACAGAAAAGAAAAAAGAGACTTATTTAAAGACCCCCATAACCTGTTCCATTAGAGACAATTAAACGGCAGCTCCGAGACGACCATATTTTAACTCTCTCCTTGCTGGAAGTTCTCCTTATTTGCTGTACCTTTCGAATCTACCTTTCTGTAATTCCACAGATTATTCTGTTTAAATAAAAGTCGATCCAGGCAGTGAAGAATTGATGAATGTACACCCTGTCTTCAGCCCCATGCTGCTATTCATACGTATATAAAAACCAATAAGAAAGTTGCAGCACCCTAGGTGTTTATTAATTGTGCCACCTATGCTAAGCAAAGGCAGCTTTTTATTAATTTGAACACTACGTGCTCAGTGAGTTAAGACCGCGCCTAATCAATATAGCACTACCATCCTCCATTTTCCCCAAGGCTCTAATGAAAAGAGTAACAGGGACTGGGGAAATGGACAAATAAACCTGTAATAAAACCCCCTTTTAATTGTACTGCATTGTTGTATGAATTTGTTACAATACTTCTCATGACGGATGACTGCGTTCTCATCAGCTTCAACAAAGGGCTGAGCTATTCCGGGGGATGTAACAATCAATCAGCGGCTTATTAAACATGCGCCAGGACCATCCTATTAAATCAGACCACTTCACGCCGTTCAGCAGTATTTTAGCGGGAAAAGAGACATTTTCATCTCCAGTAAATGAAAACGCTCGTCGTGTGAGCCTTACAGGATGAAAGACGTGTCGGTGGGATTCTAATATATGTATCAAAGACTCGGGAGAGTTGACTTGAGGGGAGCAACCAGAAGACAATGAAAAATGGCAAGCCGGAGGCATACCATTTGATTCATTGCGGGCTAAAAAAAAAAAATACAGGTTGGAATTAATTCAGTCAAGATTATGGAGCACAGAACAGTCAGCAATTGGTCATCCCGTCCCAGAGTGACACATTTCTGCGTGTCAGCGATGCCCCAAATGTCAGCATGCTGCTTTGCACTGTAACCTGAATACTAATAGTAATCATGAATCAGTGATGGATGCTTAGGCTACACAGCACAGCCCCGCTGGCCTGGAACCTTTTCAGGTGTTTAATTTATCCAGTAGGATATACTGAAGGGAGATTTTTTATTTATTTTTTTTACCCAACAAACAAATGTGACCATGTGGAAAAACTCTGACAGAATTTCTCACTGGTAACGTTACTCTTGAACCAAAACATGGTGTAGCCAGCTAGCCGCATTCATATGCTCCTAGTGAACATTTTTGCGTTGAAAAGTCGGTGAAAAGGTGGTGAAACTCGTCTCGTGTTCAGGTGAAAAATTGGCTAAATTTGGTTGAAAACTGAAAGTTTTTTAACCAGCTAGGATGTAGCCAGGCTATATCCCGATAAAAGCTGTGCTAAATTAGGGCTAAATTGAGCTAAATTGACACATTCATGTCAAAACGTCTCTCAACCTGAGATTTCCACCCCTCTATCCGGCTTCTGATAATTGGGCTAAAATTGTCTGGCTACCTGCCTGTCTTTTCATTCAGCTCCGTTCAGTTAAAATAAAAAATTCACTTTGGCTAGACTGCTAGCATAAGTCATACAGTAATATAGCTAACTGCAATAACAATTACATTTACTAGGCAACACAAGCGCCTATGCCAGCCTTGTCTTTCCGCAAAAACGTACATTTATGATCAAGCATAGCCTACTACCAAGATAAATGTCAATTTCACCATTCGTGGCCATTTAAGTAAGTGTTTATAACCTTTCCTTATGCAATATTAATATTCAAATGATATCACAATGTGTTTAGGAAAAATCACGATTGGTAGCCATATGGATGTCATGACAGTAGATTTATTGATTTTCACAAAGTGACAATGACCGCAGCATTTTTGCTGTTAATTAACATTACTTTAACTAGGCTACTATAGCTACCTTGCAAATGCAAAGTTTTAGTTAGCTACTCCTATATGATCTACAGACATAAAACCATTAGTAGCCACGGCTACTATGTACCATTTAAAACACATACTGTCATCCATTTAAAAATATAGCAAACGCAGTACAGTAACCTCACATTCCAAACTACTCTACTCAATCAATAAGTGACATTTGGGATATTTGAGGGCTGATTTACTCATTAAGCAGGGCTCACTCCAAAATGAGTTCTGTTATATCCTACAAAATGAATTGCTTGCATCCCCTGAGAATATTTTATTATATCGACTTGAAAGTGGCGGGAAGATGGAGCAACTCTCCTACAGGGATTTCCCAGAGACATAGCAGCACAATTCTCATTTATGTCATTGGGATATTTGAGGGCTGATTTATTGCCACGGAAATGTGTTACATTATTTCTATCTCAAAAATATACGTATCGCGTCATGTTATGTACGTTTTCCTCCAAGTCTTGTTCAATGATTGCTTCTCCGAACTTCTCCATGAAAATCAATCAATCAATTAATCTTCCTTTCTGTATAGCGCCATTTACTAACAGGTTGTCACACAGTGCTACAAATCTATTTGTAGTTCATGGTAAAAGACAGAATCCACACCTAGATGTCTTTCTTTGAGCTAGAATGTATGTGCGTTTACATGTATTGTGTATGCATGTCTCTCTCTAGATTTAATTATCTCATGGTTCATAAATGTATATGCATTATCATCATGTTAGCTACACATAACAGACACAGTACAAACAGAAATGATATCACAACAAAAAAATGTTTTCAACAAAAATGCCAAATTACTCACGTATAGCCTACAAAGAACTGTCCGTAAGTAATTAATCAAAACTTGCAAAAACTATGCCTGAAGTTAAAAGTATTGATATCAAAACGAGGCCACGTTACAACAAGCAATATTGACTATTGTAGCTCACACCCAATCTTTCCTAAATGATTTAATGTAACTGGGTCCTGTGTTTTTTCATCTTACCATCTGAAGAGAATGTGTTTATTCAAACTTTATGTGTCAAATAACAAAAAATGTCTCATGGAAGAAAACATAATTTCAATATGATATAGGATATGTTAATACAGGCACAGATTTGCCCCATTACTGTTGACTACTTTTTGTAGCCAAATAATTCCCCCCATTCTTGGGCATCAAAAAATATTGGACAGTTTAACATAATGTAGAATAAAGTAATCATTTGTAATATTTGGTCGCATATCCTTTGCATGACCATGACCTCCTGATGTCTCTGACCCAACAATATCAAAAGACTCTTGATATCTTATTTTCTGGTACTCCTACAAGCGATACTATAACCTCTCTGCATTTGAATGGGAATTGGGGGGTGAGACTAGATCTAGTTGTAAATTACACTGGAACAGTATGGAACACATGGTTGGCTAAATGGCTCTAAGTCATCAAGGGTCTGACATATCAAACAAGCCTTAAACTATCACTGTGCTGCCAGAAATACAGTAGATATGGATGGATAACTTGAAAGGTTTCTTCTCCTGACTTTTCAATAGGAGTTCAATAGGAAGATTTGTCAGGAGAAACAACCCTTAAAGTGATCCATCCATATCCACTGCATATCTGGCAGCAGAGTGATGGTTTGAGGCTCGTTTGATACCTCAGACCCTTGATGACTTACAGCCATTTTACCAACCATGTATTCCATACTGTACCAGCATACTTTACAGCTAAATCTAGTCCCACCCCCCAATTTCCATAGAGATCCATTCAAATGCAGAGATGTTGTCGTATCGCTTGTAAGAGTACCAGAAAATAAGATATCAAGATATGTTAGATCACAGACATCATGAAGTCATGCCATGCAAACGATATGCGACCAAATATTAAAAAATTATTACTTTATTCTACATTATGTTAAACTGTCCAATATTTTTTGATGCCCAAAAATGGGGGGGACTATGTACGAAAGGTTCTATAATTTCTAAACGGTTCATCCGATATGGATGAAAATACCCTCAAATTAAAGCTGACAGTCTGCACTTCAACCTCATTGTATCCTTTCAAACTGAAAGTGCTAGAGTACAGAACCAAAATAACAACGAGATAATCAATGTTATTCACTTCACCTGTCAGTGGTTTTAATGTTGTAATGTTGTATAGTCAATCATTTTTTTTACATTTCTAAGTGCAACACATCTGAATTGCCAATTATTTCCACTATAAATGATTGCCATTTGACACTTTGATGTGGCACATAAAATAAAAGTACCGTTCTCGTACATCTCGACCGCCTGTCAAAAAAAGATAGGTCTATCGCAACACTACACAAACCAGTTTGCGAAGCAGTGTTTATCTCCTCCAAAAACTGGCATTATCTTCGACACCCGGCCTACGGCCTTGTGCCTACGACTAAATCACAGCCATGCTGATATACAGTATAACAGCACTCTCGTGTGATATATTGATTTTATACAGTATATATATAATACAAAAAAAGAAACAGCAGGACCCAGTGAAAAACATGTATGCAATTTACATGGATCGATACAGAACTTACACTAAATGTTAATCCACAAATTTATGTCTTCAGCATAAATTTACCTCCAATCAAACAGCATCATCTGTGGTTACAGCCTAGCGTGCTATGACATAAATGAGAATTGTGCTGCTATGTCTCTGGGAAATCCCTGTAGGAGAGTTGCTCCATCTTCCCGCCACTTTCAAGTCGATATAATAAAATATTCTCAGGGGATGCAAGCAATTCATTTTGTAGGATATAACAGAACTCATTTTGGAGTGAGCCATGCTTAATGAGAACCTCTTTGAAGTGCAAATTCCAGGGCCCCTTGTATCAGGCAGATAAGGTCTCTATAACTGACTTCAGGTAGAGCAATGCTTCCCATTGGTCCCACATACAACCTAATTGATGATGATAAATAAAAAGAGAGCCTATTTTTTCTATTGCAAATATGTTGATACGCTGCATAAAGAAAAAAATAAAAATAATATTTGTGCCCAACAATAAAAGCTAAAACAGGCAACCCTCAAATGTTTTAATTGGTTTTCTTGGAATACGCACGGCATTAACTCCTTGTCCAGGGACCTTCATATACAGCTGTTTCATCACAGCATTTTTACAGTATACATCATTCAAGAGCAATTTTGAAGCAAAACTAATGTTTTATTCCACAACAATTATTTTCACTGGGTCCTGCTGTTTCTTTTTTTGTATTATATATATATACTGTATAAAAGCAATATATCACACGAGAGTGCTGTTATGCTTTGGCATTTGATCCAACGGAGTAGTCCCAGCCAAGTCTACCAGTGGAGAGATCACTAACAACTAATCAGCTCAGGTGCTAAAAGGTATGCTTCTCTCCATGGTATGGGCCTGAGACCAGGAGCATGTACACCAAGCGTTCATTTGTGATAAAAACCAAAATAATGTGGCTGAGGAGCTGGTCAGCTGTTTTGTCTTAACTTCTGATTTTTGGGGTGCCAAGCACCAAACTAGTTTGAGGCCGTTTGGACCAAATTAGGCTTGAAAGAATCTCTGGCCCCGTTCCCGGGGCTATAGAAAAAGACCTAGGGCTATCGCCCAATAACCAGGGCCTAGGCACGCCCCTGATTTACATTAGTTCATACTCCTTCAGATGAACAACTTTGCCTCAAGAAGCGACATTGGCAACCATTTTGATTCTCTGCCATTTTGAATTTCTGACAAAACCTACTTTCGCGAACTAGTCCTAGGCCGTTATGCCAGGCACCATTAAATTAGGCTTGAAAAAATCAAGACTTAATGTTTCTGACTCTTTGGACACTGCTGATCACTAACTATCAAAAACATGTTTAAAAGGCCACACAAAGAGGTCACCAGAGGTCAATGCCAGCCGTGACCTCTGTGTAGACCATATCTCCTCAATGCAATGCCTGATTTTGTTCAGACTTGACAACAGTGTTTTTGGATGGTAAATTTCTCAAGAGTGTCTGGTCATCCTTTTTTGCAACTTCTTGTCCAAACAAGAAATGAGCTCTGACCTGGAACATAATGTACTCAATGTTTTAGTAAAATAAACACAGCATGTAATTGATTAAACCCTGAAAAAGAAGGACAAGTACCCTCAAATTCCTCTGTTTAATTGATAGAAGCCAAAAAACTAAATTTCAGATCTTGAGACTGTTATGACAAATAAGTTACAACATAGTCGGAATCACAAAGACATAGTACAATGCTGATGAAGGGGGAACAGTACAACATAGCAGGCTACAAGCTTATCAGAAAAGATAGATCTAATAAAAAAGGTGTAGCCCTCTATATCAAAAACACACTTAATCTGCAGGAAACTTCAAGAATTGACCCTCTCAGCACAGGTGAAGATATTGGATTAGACTCCTGGGGGAAAATGAGTAGGGCCTAAATCTTGGGAGTATGCTACAGGCTTCCTGCCTCAGATAGAAATATAAATACTATGCTATAAAATAACATAAAACAAGCATGCTAGGAGAGAGAGAGAGATGATAATAATGGGTGACTTTAATTACCCATCCATTAACCCAATCCATTAACCCCCAAACTAATGTCATTTTCATTAATGGATTAACAATTAATTGTTAAACTGCTGACAATAACCATGTTTTTAATACATAAAAGCTAAATGGGACAAAGTTACTGAAATTAGCAGGCAAGTAATCACAAAAAGCATAGTGAAATGAACAGAATTTTATGCCCTAGTCGCACTGGACTTGTATTACATGGGGACCACGTGACGCACACCCCTGACTACAGGGTTGGATACACTTCACTTTCAATTTAGTAAATTCAGGAGTAGGCTTACTTTTAAAAATGTTTGGCATAAGAATCGCACCCAAAATCCTGTCAAAATTAGCAGTAATAATTTCCACCGCAGCCTCTATAATTCTCGACCTGGAAAGATGCAGAAAAAAACGTAGAAAAACTCTTCTGAGGGAGAAAAAAATATCCCCTGAAATTACTGAGCTGCCAATTCACACGAGACTAATATTATCAGATGACATCTGTGTTTTGAGAAATATGGTAGGTAGCTTAATTTGCGGTGGAATTTTTACTTTACAAATTACAGACTTAGCAGATTCGGACCGTCCCATGTCGGCTAATAGGCGACTAGTCCTGTGCAAATAGGGCATTGGGCTTTATCAATGAAGCATTGTAGGGGGAAAGTGATCTAAGCTGCTAGACAGACAACCGTAGGATAAAAACAAAACATTTATTCTCATTAATGTTACACTCATCATCTGTGCGTGTTGTTTTGCTGGGATGTAGCCAATTAGCCATTTATTCATTTCCCAATAAGAAACGTAAAACAAATTAGCTAATAATTCAATATAGCCAATATTTCAATAGCCTACAGAATATTCAAAAAGTCCAGGGATGAAATTCCAGACACCACAAACACCACCCAGATACAAGACCCAGATGCCAACCGAAAAGTCAAGACAGGACCTCATTTTTAAGTGGTTGGAAGAGGGTCCCTTCTCCTTCTCCTGGCCCATGCATACTTAATGGGGAGGAGGGACAGCTTTGGCTGTTATTGAAATGTTTGTGAGCTAGTATGTGGAGAAACTAGATCAGGCAATAATTAAAACAAGGTACAAAGCCAGTAGTACCAATCTGGCTTCTGCTTTATTCTGGTATGTCCTGGCCCAGAATCTCCACGTAGTGCCCGTAGGTGTATTAACCAATTTTACTGTACAAAATCCTAATACTATGAGGTAGGTCAGCATGAGGTTTGTCATGCCACCCCTGTTGACACACACAGACCCACACACATTTACACCTCTAATAGATACCCCATTGTCTGTTCTCTGTATCTTATCTCTAGGCTGCTCAGGGCTAGCCCTTTGAAGTTTCCTAGAGCCCAGGACTGGCCATATGGTCAATTAGAGGTCTTACACTAGTAATGGCGCACAAAGGTGAAGATTAAATAATGTAGGCATTTATGTGCGAAACACAGTCAAAATTAAACAGTAAAAAAATCTTTTAAGTAGTTTTATTTTTTCTATTTATTAGTACAAATGCAGAATAACAGTAATGAATAGTAACTTTGTTCATATAGGCCTAATTGCATTGGAATGTTGCTGTACCCTCCACGATTCTGCGACCCAGTTTGCGCACCGCTGCTCTACAGTATGTAATCTTTTACTGCATGCCCTGGGATGATTGTTTCTCTGTAGTTTTTTACAAAAATGCATTCATAATGACTCCAAAGAAGATTTCACATTCATATAGTCATATACACTATCAGCGCAAAGTAAATAGGAATGAGTATTTTCCATGCCCTAAGTGACAAGTATAGCCCAGGGAGATACTAATACGCCACAGCCTATATTATGTACGATAAGATTACAATAAAATAATATTCCAATTTCCACCATCAGGAAAATGCTGCCAAATGTTCTAGCTTCAATAAAAATCAGTACATCAAACATAAAACATGACTGAGCCACCAATGGACGGTTACACTACAGTATGTGAAATGCACTCAAAATGCGAAAATAACTACAAACCCCAATTCCAAAAAAGTTGGGACAGTATGTAAAATGCGCATAAAAGCGCATGATTTGTAAATTCTCTTTTGCATATATTTAATTGAAAACAGTACAAAGAAAAGATATTTAATGTTTTACCTTATCAACTTTATTGATTTTTGTAAATATACTTAATTCTGAATTTGATGCCTCCAACACGTTACAAAAAAAGTTGGGACAGGGCAAAAAAAAAAGTCTGAAGTTAAAAAAAACTAAAAAACACCTGTTTGGAACATTTCACAGGTAAACAGGTGATGCTATCATGGCTAGGTACAAAAGATATCTTATTTACTTCTTGATATCTTATTTTCAGGTACACATACAAGCGATACTATAACCTCTCTGCATTTGAATGGATCTCTATGGGAATTGGGGGGTGGGACTAGATTAAGCGGTAAATTATACGAGAATAGTATGGAACCCATGGTTGGCTAAATGGCTGTAAGTCATCAAGAGTCTGAGGTATCAAACTAGCCTCAAAACAACACTGCCAGATATGCAGTAGTTATGGATACTATAACCTCTCTGCATTTGAATGGATCTCTATGGGAATTGGGGGGTGGGACTAGATTAAGATGTAAATTATACGAGAATAGTATGGAACCCATGGTTGGCTAAATGGCTGTAAATCATCAAGAGTCTGAGGTATCAAACGAGCCTCAAAACATCACTCTGCCAGATATGCAGTAGATATGGATGGATCACTATAAGGGTTGTTTCTCCTGTCCAGTACAAAGTGGAGTCCCTCACGGATCTGTTCTGGGGCCTTTACTCTTCCTCATTTATATAAATGACCTTGCCCCAAAGGTCAATAGCAAAATAGTTACATTTGCAGACACAAAAAGTCTGGCAAATAATCTGGAATGTACTTGGATAATTCAAGAAGATCTGAAGAGAATCCAGAAGTGGCTGATGCATGGCAGAATCAGATGTCATTCAATATAGACAAATGTAAAGTTCTACATGTGGGGGAAAAAAAATTCCATGGGAGGAGTAAAATTATATAATGCTCAATTTGAGAAAGATTTAGGAATAATAGTAGACCAAAGTTTATCAGGTACTGAGCATTGTGCTTTAGCAGTAAAGAAAGCCAACAGGATGCTGGGATATATTGCAAGGAGTATAGAATACAAATCTAAGGAAGTAATATTGACACTATATAATGCATTGTTCAGACCTCACCTGGAGTACTGTGTGCAGTTTTGGGAACCATATTATAAGAAATATATAGAAGCTTGACATAGTACTGGATACGGTAGTACTGGATATGTCTTTTATTTCTTTATTCACTTATTTATTTTATTTATTTACTTTGTTCTTTGTTTTTATTGTTATTTTATTGTTATATTTTATATTTTATTATTGATTAATTTATTTTATCATTGATAGATGATTTTGTTGATTGATTTTATTCTATTATTGATTTATTTTATTATTGATTTATTGTTTGATCGTTTTTCTTATTTCTTGTATGCGCCCAAAAAAAAGAAATGACGAGCCAAGGTGGGCCGAATGGCCTGTTCTCATCATCACTTTTCTCATGTAACTCTAATGTAATTATAACAAAACTGAGTTACTGTAACCTTTTCTAATGCATCACTGCCGTTTCACTCAAGGTCCAACGCTTGCAGAACTTGGTATCGCGGGGGGGGGCGCTGTTGTGCTTGGCGCCCGTAGTTGCTGCTTGCAGCTATATTAGTTTATTATTTTTGCCCATGAAAGGGAAGGGTGAAGATTTTCATTAATTTGTTTGTTTATTGCTTGTGGGCGTGGAATGCACTCTCTCTCTCTCTCTCTCTCTATGTGGCAATAAAACATTGTGGTGAAAACTGGAATTGCTGCGTCTCCCTGAAATGTCATACGGCGTGTGACATATGCAATTCTTAAATACACCACAAGTCCTTAAAGGTTGTATCAGCGATTTTGGGTGGAAACATAAATGATCACATTCATCTGATTTTTCCTCACGATCCGCTAGCTGCCCGCCCCATAAGCAGGCCGTCAAAAAACCGCGTCTCTGTAGGCAGCCTATGCTCCGAGATCGTACACAAAAACAAATGGTACTACCAACCACTCAAAACCAAAATAAACAGTATTCCAACCAATCACAATGATCTGCACAAACGCTAATACTCTTATCTCACTGAAATCTTGACGGATTTACAAACGGTTTGGTTTCTTACAAACGTTATTAACGTGGTTATAATTCTGGATGCTTGAACACTATTTTTTAAAACATAACATAATTATTCATAAGTATGTTTGTTTGGGATTTCGCTTCAGAAGTGACGTCACCCAAAATCGCTGATACAACCTTTAATTTCTGTAAAGTAGTAAGACATTTGTAGCATTTACATCATCTTCTGTGAAATAAACGACTAGGTGCAACATGAGTTTATCAAGCTGTGGTTCACATGGCGTGAAAATAGAATTTCTTGAACCTGAAAAATTTATGGCGTATGAAACACACTTCTTTTTTTATCAGAGCTCTTCCCAATACTCAATGTATGGAATATCTATGCCCCCTGTGGAAGAAATTGGTATTTTTTCTCATCAAAAGGCTTATGATGAACTTGAAGCTTGTCACACTGTGTCAAATGTTCACATATATACTTGGCCATGCACCCCAAATCAGAAAATGCCTCAAATTGAAATGTTTTAATGACCGGGAGACAGAACTTCAATGCTTAGAATATGGAGCTGAGCATCTCGTGAGTCTATACAACCTGTGGTAATGACAACAGTCTCAAAACTTTGCTTGTAGTTTTCACAAGCCCTTGGAGTTGGAATAGAAATTAACATATACAGGCGCCCTTGTGGGGTACTCAACAAATAAATGGCAATATGTGTCGATATGCTACCGTCAGCTCTGGAATGAGCTGACAATAGCTAAAAAAAGACACTGGAATGTTAAACATCGGAGTCCCATATGATTCAACATGAATTATGTATTTCACCCCGGTTCATTTTCACAGGGTCTTCAGCCTGCATAGGCCCTGAAGAGCAGCACTGGCAGCATAGGTGGAGTGTGTGAGCCAAAGACGGTGGCGGCTCCGGACCCATTTTGTGCTTTATGAATATAAATGAAAGGCCTGATTAATTCTTCCCTGCTGTGACTGCACCCTGCTTGAACACTTCATTACTCCCCTCCTCTGTGCTGGAAGCATGGATCAAGAGGAACCATTTTGCTCCCGTCAGACGCAGATCAATTTGCACCTGCATCCCGTTTTTATACTGTGTATAAAAGTCCATTCCTTCATAAATGGTGGCAAACTAGGAACAGCAGGCTGGTAATAAATAAAGAGGCACTGGAGGTCTGAAATAAGCTGAAATATTGTCTCCCACATTATTAGAAAAAAAATTAGTTTTTTAAAATGAGGCCAAAACATTTTTTTTTCCATGTCAGACATCCATTCTCCTCCTTGTTCAGCAAATTCATTTTGTTTGATAAAACATATAGAGAGAATTGTACCGTGCTGCTGTAGGTTTGCATTAAAATCACGGCCAAAATCAGCGGAACAGACACTGGTTCACACTCCTCATAAAACAATAAAAGCTCATCGTTTTTATTTATTGCAAACTTCTCCAAAGTTTTCAGAGCTCAGAAAAAGCAGACCAAAGAAACATACTTTAATTAAAGTTTATAAAAGCATATTTACAAAAGCAATTGTAGTGCTATTCATATTTTTATTGCAAGAAACACTATTATTAATATAGTGCTGTTATAAATATGGTTACCCGACCTGCAATAGTTAGTAGCATTGCTACCATGAATGCAGCTGAGGGGCTGCAGGCACTTACCAGTACTGCCGCCACTGATCCTCCTCAAAGAGATCCTCTGGGATGGGATCGATGAGGACGAGGTCCGACACCTCCCTGAGGAAAGACGACACCCGGTGATGAAGCGCGTACCCCCTCCTCGGCCCGCGCCTGTCCACTGTACCGTCCCGGCACTAATGAGGGTGAGATGTATCGCGGGGGCCCACCTGTCCACCCCGGAGACAGATGTGCCCAGGCGACCGCGAGGCAATATTTTCATTCTCCGGGTGTCATCCGTCTGCCACGGCTTAATTTACTTCCTTAACTGCCGCACACCCCGAGTGATGAAACTTTAAATCTCTCACCCCCGGCAGAGGCCACCGGTGGTGTTAATCATGGTGTTACAGTGGGGATGGGGGGGGCTTGAAAGTGGGATGGAAAAAAATTTATGTCCCAAGCGTTGATAAGTGCTGAGTGAGGCAGAGGACTTTTGACTATTCTTGCCATACTGATTTAATCAAGGTGTTGCGGGAGAGCCAAAATGCTAAGGGGACATTTTGAGTTAGAAAGCCCTTGAAAAGGCGCAGAGGGCGGCTCAACTGCACACTAAAATCTAAGATGCGTCTGGATTGGACCCATGAAGTTTTACGTATGTTAACCAGGCGTGAGCTTGGTAGATTCCATAAAACGATTTCCCCTTGGGATTCGTTTCCAGTAATAGTATATTTTAAATATCTTACATCTTCTGGAAAAAGTGCGTTTACTGCTAATCAGAGTAGATGTTTTGCAATGCATTAACTTCAATTAACACTACTGATATTAATTAATACAGTGCCATACATTTTGATTTGAGTCGCATTAAAGCAAAAACATTTGCATGAGCCTGTGAACCTTTCATTTTTTTTGTCCATAATTCTTATCAGTGTCACATATGATGGTGCCAGAGAACTGACAAATGAGTTTTTGTGCATTTTACAGGCCAGCGGGGTTACGAGTACTGAGAGTGAACTTACGAATCATGGATGTGGCTGTAGAATCTCCCATTGAGCGTGCCCAGTTCAGACCCAACCAGGATGAGAGGCGTGGCAATCTCAGCGGATTTGATGAGACGATGGAGGTCATCCACCATTCTGGGGAAAAAAAAAAAGTGAAGTGAAGCCAGATTTCACAGTGCACCAATTCACAGTTCACAAATCACCATGCGACTAACCTAAAACCACATTCCTTACAAAAGTAAGCATGCATGTCACTGAGACATCGCATCATTCCTACTTATAAAACACCAAATATGGCCTACTCCTTTTAGGAAGTTAAAACCAAACCTAGTAGCAAAACAGCTTTAAAAGATTGCAGGATTTTGTTTGAGTTTGTAGTTGTACAGGTAACTGCTTCTTGGAAAATATTCTATCTAGGCAAAGCCTTCAAAACAAAACATTTTCCTCCTACACTACGGAAGAATACCACCTATACCGCAAGATCTACAGAAATTTGTGACTGTAGAAACAACTAAGCACTCAAAGGACAGTGATGACCAAATAACCATTAGAGTAACAGGCAGAGGTGGAAACCCAGGAGACATAAAGTAAAGTCCTCCCCAGGATTTTGCTCATTAACATAATTCTTCAGCGAGGAGGTAGAACTAATTAGTGAAATCAGCTGGGTGAGTCTATGGGTGGAAGAAACACATGGTAGGACTTTTACTTTATGTCCCCTGGATTTCCACCTCAGGTAACAGGCTTCACTCCTGTAGACTTCCCTGACTGATCACGTTGTATCATGCTTATGATGAGAACCCTACAACATACCCATTCTGGATAGTTATAGAGATGAGTCAGTCCAAAGGGTAACATACCATAGCATAACAGTATGCTTTTCAGATCATAAAAAGCAATGCACTTAAAGGAAATTACACTTTGCATCTTAAGTCCATGGAGAAGAGCAGTGAACCGACACGTCCACAGCACACACACTCGCGGGTAAACAAAGCCCCTGGCTCGCTAAAGGAAAGGCGACAGCAGCAGCGGTGTGACAGCTCCGAGAATGAGAAAAGTGGCAGAAGAGGCGCCGGCCAATAAAACACAGCTCCGCACAGTCGGCCATCTGCCTGTGCCGTGCCTATAATGCTAATAAATCAAAGCTGTGCTCGAGCACAAATGAAGAGGTTTCAGTGTGGCTGGGAGGGGGGGGGGCCGGGAAGGGCAAAGGCGGTCATCAAAACGGCAGCTTGTTGGGTTATTGAATTCCGGGAAATTGATTGCTTGCATGAAAAATCAGGAGGCGGCCTCATGCCTGGGCCTGCCGCCAGGGTAAACTAAGCTGTTGACCGGCTGTGTACGGCATATCTCATCCCTCAGACCAATTTAATGTTCGACGACGCATCGCCGTGTCAGAGACAAAAAGATTAGTGTAGAATTACAAAGGCCAGCAGCATTGGGCCGAGAAGACGAGGACTCTCGCAATCTGAGCGCGTCTGACGTACACATTTGTCTGCGACTGAAAATCAATGCGATCGCCAGAGCAGGCTTTTAGCTGGCAAAGCTCGCATCAGGAGGCCATATTTCAAGGCAAGTGCAATACTGGATTGATGGATGCGCCGGCTTTCTTTACTGGGGGAGACATAAAATAACGCAGGTGTCTACTTCAAGGTGTTTTTCCACTGAGGTCCTGATGCCACCTTTTGAAAGAGTAGGGTATTAACTTCGGTGTCCTGGTCAAATTCAATTCAGTGACTCGCTCTCTACATCTGGCTACCTAAACAGCCCCTCTTAAATTTGGCTGTACAATTCCTAGCATTCCCTACCCCCTGATTTCTCAGGCCCTCGCTGCAAACGAGTACTCGGTGGGCCTACCTGATAAAATAATGCTAAAATAAATAAACCGTGTACTGTATCTGACAGTGAGAGCATATATGGGGCAGTACATCAACATCGGACAGCAGCATAGGGTAGTGTCTCAGCAACGGGGCTGAGAAGCAGCAGGGTGCACATGCACTCCTGTGGCTGTTACAGCCTCCAGCCTCTTGGCACAATTACCGCTTCTGTGAAATAGCTGCATTTTTACAAAACATGCTGAGTAATCACCCTTGCTTAGCAAATAATATTGATCGGTAAATGAATACAACAACAAAAATATACACAGTCATCATGTATTTGGATTATTATGACTAATAATATAAAGTGTATGTAAAATATTAGTAGTAACAATATGAGATCCATCATCACGATATTAAACAAATTTATCCTGTCCATTACTTAACCATTTTGGGTTTATGATGATGAAGATGATTATGATTGTTATTATTATTACTACTATTATTGCCGGAAAACTCATCCAAACAGGTGAACCATTTAACTGATGAAACACTATATTTCACAAAGCAAGACTGACATTTTCGTTGTCACACCAAGAATAACTGTGGCAATCCATAAGCTGTAAATGGATGAAAAACATGCAAGTCAATGACTATTATGGAGCAATAAAATCAAAGCATGTGTAATACACTGGTCTTTTTCGGATTAGCAATTTCCTAAATGTGCGTAAGAATCAATGATGTACTAGGGCGTGGAGTTTTTGCCTTTGAAACTGAACCATACACTCAAATGATTAGCATGTTCATTTGCTATTTCCCTGCATGCAAATGAGACAGAATATTTGATTTCCAAATATTTTACCATGAGATGACAAATGCATTACTTGAATCTGCATTCAACTGCTTCATCTGCTGAACAACACCGCAAATCTTTTGAGTAATATTCTCTCGCATTAATATTCAAAAAGGAGACCCTAGCAACCCTAGTGATAAGATAATTCATATAGTAATTATCCAGCCTGAATGTGTGAGCAAATCTAGATCTCTCTGGATTGAATCATTATTTATAAAGAACAGTAGCTACAGAGGGGTTTATTGTTTTGCATATTTCATCTTGGTGATAACAGAATATTCAAATGTCAAAATTCATTAAAATGCACACCATTGTGAAGGCTAAATTATAGGTCTGGATATGGGCTTGTTACATGGCATGTTACACTTATTTAGCTGACATAACAATCCAATGATGCAATTAACATTGTATGTGTTCTAAAAGGCTGGCGGTAAGACAGGTCTCAAATGAACAATGTCATATAAAACGTTTTATCGCAGAAACTATTGTATCAGCAATTGTACTGTTCCATCTACTACAATCCAAAGGAAAGCAACTGAACTTGAAAACTCCATTGAACTATAGGAAATAGGGGCTGTATTCACAAAGCATTTTATCTTACCACTAAGGGCCTGATTTACTAAGACCTTTACCATGTGCAAAAAAATGAGCACACACAAACTAATAACACAATCAACGATTGGCGCAAAACTAATACTAAATGTCTAAATGTCGTTGATTTAACATGAAACCAAAAATAATATACTGATTAGTCAAGTCATATATTCGGCTTGTACATGTCTGGCAGCTCGTAAAATAATTACCGGATATGCATTTAAACAACCTTTTAATTATTTAGGCTGGAATAACCATGGCTGACAGCAACAAGTGACGCTTCATTGCCCCGCAAACGAAAGCGAAAACCAAACTGGACACAAGAACAGCTTTTACTTCTTGCCCAAGTGGTTCGTGAAAGGAAAGACATTATTAAAAGGAAATTTGGATTCAGGATCACATCAAAAACCAAGAAGTGTGGGAACATACTGTATATGCTTCCACATAGTCATGTGTTGAACCTGGCCATGTGGTGACAATGTCAAGAGCATTGTAGCTGGCATCAAAAACCACCTGTGTGTTGAAGCTATGAAATGTTTTTCTGTTGACAAGCGCGTCTTTTTAAGAGTTTCTCCTAAATAGGCAAGTTAGGAGCTACTTTTCACGTTATAATGTTTTGTGAATATGGCCCCAGGTTTTAGTACTAGGTTTAAAATTTCTTTACGGCTCTTTAGTGTAAAGCTATACTTAGCAGGGGAAAGAGCTACACAGATTATCAATCACGTGGATAAGAAAATAAAGCCAGAGGTTTAAAATCAATCAGAACATTTCCTGCTTTCCAGCAAATGAGGTCTGTGTATTCATGTGTATTTCAAGTGAATGGGGAATGGCCTGATGTGTAAGGCAAGCTTGCATTCAGATTCCAACTGCTTTATTTATGTACCATATTGTGACAAAGCATTTTACTTGAAAGGACAAGATCAATCCCTTTCAGCTCCTAATATATTAGCCTTTCTATACGACTCGAATCTACTCTTCAATTAGATTGTCAGTGTCATATAGCAGTGCTATTTCATTACTTAATAGAAAACACTATCAGTCCCAAAGCGTCAAAGACGACACCAAGCAAATACACTTTGCTGTAATTCGGTTATTATTTATCATATTATTGAAATTCATTCAAATTGTTTTTGAAAACTACAAAGGGGCTCTCCCGAATCTGCTTTTAAACTATAAACTACAATCATGCAGTCGAGACAAGTTACCACTCTCCAAATGCCAACCTTTACGGAAACTACAGCAATTCTGCTGTTCCAAAATTTCTCCGTAACACAAAGAGAAGAGAAGAAGAAGAGAAGTGCCGATTGAAACTGTCCCTCCTTTGGCAACTCGACTGTCCCGTCATCTTGCAACAAAGGAGCACATGCACATCTAAGTAAAAATGTAACTAAATGAATCCTGAAGACAACTTCTGAACCACATCATCTTTTATTAATCTTCAATATAGTTTGTAAAAGCTGTTGTTCTAAACTCTTTATTTCATTTTTAAAAATAATATTTTTTGAGAAAGGGGGGAAAAAATCAATTGAATGAGGCAGTCCCCCTGCCCACTCAAAACCAATCATGTAATGTTCATTCATTAGGCCTTCTACATAATGCACACGCACTGCCAGAGTGTGTTTCTAGCCATCAATCACATCATCACATCCTAATGAGTACAAGGAGATCGTATTTAAAGGTTGTATCAGCGATGCTGGGCCGAAACATAAATGATCACATTCATCTGATTTTTCCTCACGATCCGCTAGCTGCCCGCCCCATAAGCAGGCCGTCAAAAAACCGCGTCTCTGTAGGCAGCCTTTGCTCCGAGATCGTACACAAAAACAAATGGTACTACCAACCACTCAAAACCAAAATAAACAGTATTCCAACCAATCACAATGATCTGCACAAACGCTAATACTCTTATCTCGCTGAAATCTTGACGGATTTACAAACGGTTTGGTTTCTTACAAACGTTATTAACGTGGTTATAATTCTGGATGCTTGAACATTATTTTTTAAAACATAACATAATTATTCATAAAACAGAGCTGGCTCTGTTTGTTTGGGATTTCGCTTCAGAAGTGACGTCACCCAAAATCGCTGATACAACCTTTAACCTCCATTTATGCCTTAATACAAAGATTAATCCAGGTTTGAGAGAAATGCGCAGACATGTTTACCTTCCAGTTGTTGACAGTCCCCAGACTTTCTCCATTCCCGTGGTTTCGTTCTGAATGGCCCGTTTACTGAATCCAAGGCCTACCCTATCGTATATGCATACCTGGGAGCAGGGTGGCAAGACAGCGACACAAAATCAAAGCTTTAAATCACCCACAGACACCCATGTGTTCACAGTTTCCCACTTGGCACTGAGGCTTTTAGTTTTAACTGAAAAGAAGGTCGTATCTTTTCAAAACTCATGTATGTAGAAAAGATACGTCCATGTTACCAGTTTGGTACTAACAACTTTAAGGAACTGCTGGGTAGCAGGTGCCGTCATTCTGCTAAAATAATGGTATCCAGTGTCTGATACGCCCCACAGTCTGGTATCAAATCTGGACCTGTGCTAGTGGCGATTTGAATTTGCCGTAGCATTGCCTAAGGTGAAAGGGTTTCAGCCAGAGGAGCCGTCCTCATCTCACCACCAAGCAGCGATTCCTCTGGTGGATTAGGAGCCTGCAGTCTGCCTGCATCAGCTACACATGAAGTACACCTCTATCGCAATGACTGGTGGGCTGCCCAGCATGTGCTTCAGAAGAAAGCGACTGTTTGTCACACTCTCCAAAACTGTGATATTGTTGCAGCAATGCCATAGGCCTACTAATACCATTGGGCATACCCAAAATTAGAAAAAATATATAGTCACTTATTTTTTTCTTTAGAGTGCAAAAAGTGCCCCAAGTACAATGTAACCTTGTTTCTCAAACAAAATGGACATAGCAAACTTTACCTAGAGAGCTTATCTAGTATTACAAAACAAGACAGGGGAAGGAAAAAAATAAATGTCAGAGTGAGGCCTCTCATGGTGGAGTATGGTAAACAGTAACAGCCATCAAATACAGTTCACAAAATGTTAGAATGTTGACAATATAGTGTAGCTTGTTTCAGGTAATTAAGCTCATATTCAACATATAATACCTTGCAAAAGTATTCGGATCCTTGCAGAATTCTCATATTTTGTTGCTTTCAAGCTTTTGTTTAGGACGCTTTCACTTATCAAAATTTAAATGGGAATTTATAACATTGGTGAATTTATAACAGCCATACTATTTTACCATAATTCCTTTGAAAAGGCGGCAGAACAATATTTATTAATACTCATAAGTTATAAGTACAGGATTCAACAATAACTCTTACCCTGGTGTTGGGACAAGTAACACTGCTCTGGGCCAATTCGCTATTTTATTTGACCACTAAGCAAGCATATAAGGTAAGTTGTGTCTGAAAAGAAAAGGGAGTGATTTCCATTGGTTACTGAGACCACTAGAATTGGAACCATTAGTACTGGTAAGTGAATAAAACTGGTGAAAATACCTTAAAATAACCAAACCATTTTTTATGAGCAGACTTTATTGTATGATAAATAGAACAGGGCAGCAGTGCCCTATAATGGTCAGGGAACTGGGCTTGTAAACCAAAAAGGTTCCAGGTTCAATTCCCAGGTAGGACACTGCCGTTGTACCCTTTGCAAGAGACTTAACCTGAATTGCTTCAGTAAATATCCAACCGTATAAATGGATACTATGTAAATCATTTAAAAATAAATATATTTCTTAAATGCAAAAAGCTGTATAAGTCACTCGGGAAAAGAGCATCTGCTAAATACCTGTAGTAGTAATAATAATAATAATAATAATAATAATAACAATGATGATGGTGGTGGAGTGGTTATCACTGTCGCCTCACAGCAAGAAGGTACCGAGTTCAAATCCTGGCCGAGGGCCTTTCTGTGTGGAGTTTGCATGTTCTCCCCGTTTTGAAGACTCTAAATTACCCATATGTGTGAGTGAATGGTGTGTGTGCCATGCGATGGATTGGCGACCTGCCCAATGCATGCTGGAATAGACTCCAGCAGTGGGTTCGAGCCCAGCAGGGCACGTTTATTTTCCACAAGAACAATGTGCACCTGTTAAGTACTTTTCATTTATTAGACTGTTATTATTTTCACATTAACACATTAACATATTTTTATTGCAAAGGCAAAAGAGGTTTCCAATATTAAATGTTCAATGTTTCACTGACACGACACTCGCTCTTGTCTGGTTTGGGGAGGGTGTTAAGCTCTGCTCTTGCGGTCATGACTGATTGACTGTGGAACCGAAACTCAACGTACCCTTGCCTCGGCCAACATTTCTTTATTCATTAATTTCTTCACTTCAGCTCTGTTCACTTTATCCTTTTCACACATAACACAATGTCACCATGAAATGAACTACTAGGAAAATTAAGAATTTACGATAATAGCCTACATTAAGAATTGATGATAGCCTCATTTAAGCTGCAATCATTCAAGGGATCGGATTTATAAACCGCCAATTCCCGAAACATATCTCATTCATGGTTAGTCACTTAAAAAGAAAAACTACAATAGCCTCCGAATGTGGCTCTAGTCTACGCTACTCTGCAGATAATGTAGCTGACTACAAACACTTTTAATAATAATAATAATAATAATAAGAAGAATAATAATAATCTCTGGTATGTACTTTCTTAGTAGTATCTAGTGTTTTCTTTCTGGCTAAGATTCCTGGGAAATATGCGTTGTCCAATTAAGCTTGTTAGCCAACCTTACTGTTGCCAGAGAAGCGTCAGTCTGCTTCTAGTCAGGAAGCAGATACAAGCTAGGCTACTACGAAGTGAATCAACATGCCTTATAGCCTACACTCATTGCATGACAGAAAACTAAACTAAACCTAGCTGTCCGGTACCAAAACATTTCCCGCAGGTAATGTTCTACACTACCGGAAAAAAAATGCGAAGGAATAATAGGAGGAATTCTGCTGTGCTTATGAACTCAGTAGCTCGCTCGCTAGCTCGTAGCCCACACATGGAAGGTTGGAGTTACGCATCCGGCAATCCAGTGTTGAATAGCCTAACGTTAAATGTATTTCATTTTCTATAGAATACTAATAGCCCTATTTTAAAACTGTATTTCCATATTTTACTGATGCAAACTATTTAGGCTGTACTAGCTATTTAGGCTGTATGTCTTTCAGCTAGAATGTGTTTGCGTCTAGCCCATTGTGCATGCATGTCTCCATGTAGACTTGGTTAATTAATTTACATGCTTCTTCATGATCCATAGCTCAGGTGGTGCTGTTCATTGTATTTCATTACACATTAAATACTGCTCATCTACAAACTCTTTTAATGCAATTGTGTGCTGTCTGTAATAGGATAACTGTTCTCAGTCTTGTCAGTAGAGGGCGTTATAGTTACGCGAATTTCTGCATGCATTTCTTTGGAATGCATGTCTCTCTCCGTGTTTATCTTCATGCATTATTCATCATTAGTTAGCTATAAAAAATAAGTGATATCAGATCAAAAACGTCTATGACGTAAAAAAAGCCAAGTTACTCACGCATAGCCTACATAGCGCTGTCTATAAGTCCTTAATTCCAACTTGCAAAAACTAGGCCTGCCTTTAAAAGTCTTGATATCAAAATGTGGCCAAGTTACAACTAACAATATTGCCTATCGTATCTCACACTAAATAAACTAGCTCTATTCCAAAGCAATGCTATCCAAACTTTCCTAAATTATTTAATGCAACTTGGCCCTGTGTTTCTTCATCTTACCATCTCAAGAGAATGTGGTCAAATAACTGTATGTGCCACATCAAACTGCAAAATGAAAATAATTTATAGTGGAAATACTCTGATTCAGATGTGTTGCACTTACAAATTAAACAGAAAAATTACTACACTATAGGGCATGTTTGAACAATTGTCTGCATCCACTGCTTTGGGTCTATGAAAAGCACAGAATTAATAAAATGTATTATTATTATTATGTATTTATTGATTTATTTATTTGGATTTCTATCAAAACCTGTGAGGTCCTACAGAGCATAGATATCCTTGTGTTCACAAAATTCTGTTTGCAAATATCATAAATACTATTATGTTAAGAAAATTGGTACTATTACTTATTTGCCACCATCTGACCCACAAACATGTCTGGATACGTTTGTAAAAATGCTATATGTACGCTATTTTCTAGGTAAAAATATTACTAATTTTTATCTGCATTTATTTATTCATCACCCCTTTCTCTATTGTACATGATGTTTCTTCATATAAATGTGTTTGTGAATTGTAAAGAATTCTGTAGCAGCAGTTAACATTTTAAAACCTGTACATTTCCTAAAGTAAACTTGCCAACAAAGTACAACCATATCCTTTCTGGAGTGTAATTATTCATCAACTGTTAAAAACATTCATTGAAATCATATGTTGTTCCATGAGGCACAATCTCTTCACATACAAAGATGAAGAAACACAGGGCCAGGTTGCAATAATTTAGGAAAGTTTGGATAGCATTGCTTTGGAATAGAGCTAGTTTATTTAGTGTGAGCTACGATAGGCAATATTGTTAGTTGTAACTTGGCCACATTTTGATATCAAGACTTTTAAAGGCAGGCCTAGTTTTTGCAAGTTGGAATTAAGGACTTATAGACAGCGCTATGTAGGCTATGCCTGAGTAACTTGGCTTTTTTTTACGTCGTAGACGTTTTTGATCTGATAAGAATATACAGTGATGACAACAAGCCATTCAGCCCATCTAGGCTTGTGACACAACAAGGAATTGTTCCAGAATTGGCAAATACTGTATGTTAGAAACAGCTTTAAATGTGTTACCAGTAGCAGGGATTGGCTTGCGGTGCCTCTTTATTTTTATTCTGTTACTTTATCTCCCCAGCTGTCACTCAAGTCATGACCTCTGAGTCACACCACACTCTGAATTCAAACCGAAAAGAGATCACACTTGTCAGCTATATTTCTTAACAGCCAACACTGAATTGTCATGGGCATCAAAAGTGTACCAATGATTGACTTTAACCAATTCCTCATAAACAACTCCTGGGAAGAGTTAACCTTGGGAGTCTGAGGTTACAAGGAGAAGACTCCAAGCAGGTATAGTCCTTGCATAGTACTGTCTCAGTCTCCTTTTCCATGAGAAGCTAACAACCAGACAATTCCATGAGACCCTAACAACAAAATCTGTGACAAGAATACACCCACCGATTGCAAAACAGTCAGGGTTTCTTCCCTCTGCAGTCCCATAAAATGTGATTCATTTTGTCCTGCGTTAGCACGCCCAGGGTTTTTCTGAGCTTTAATTGCAGAGAAGGGGTGACCTTTTGTTCCAGATTTGAATGGGTTGTGACAAAACACTGACTGCTTAATAACAGACATTTGATTGGAAGTGAAAATGACTGTTTGCAGGTTGGTGTGTTTGCAGCTGCAGATTAACAATGATTATAGAGTCTGGGCACTTATATTTCTACTAGAGGTGCTGTCGGGGTGGACGCAGTGCAAGGATGACATTAGACAATAGATGTAGCCATCTACCCTATCTTCTGAGCCATGTTTAATTAGGTTAGAAGCATAAACTATCCAAGCGGAAGCCGTGGTTTATTTTCTTGAGAGTTACAAATAACCAGAGCCCAAAGTGAAATTGTTGGCTTGGCAACACATCATACAGGTTTGGTGAATCATACAGAAGCTCATATATATTCATACAGTAGCTACTATCATTTGTAGCTTGTCCTAATAGCTTTGGCCATTAAGAATTACTAATTTATTCACAAGTTATGTTCCAGGATGCATAGCTAGCTAACTAAACAAGTTATAAACCTTTTTACCCAGCTTGCTAACTAACTCAAATATAGCTACTTAGCTAGTTAACTAGTTAGTCAGTCTTTGGCTAGAAATATGCCCCCAGTAAATTGCTCAATAGCCAAGTTGATAGAACAAATAGAACAAGTTATGTTCCACTTTCCAACTCCATAGCTAACAGTTTACCTTTTTAGTTGATGAGCTAACTTGCTTAACTAGATATTTAGGTAGCTACTAAGTTTACAGTCGTTATTGAAAATATGGGTTCAAGATATGAGAATGCACAATACACAATCTGATTTTTGTGGTGTGTGCCTTCTAAAGTACTGAATTTGGGTCTTTAAGAGTCTGGTAACCTTTCTGAGCTTTTTTTATAAATCATGCTACTTCCTGCAAACATGGTAAGATAAGGTCTAGATCCAATAATCCGAATTTGAGCTGTTTTCAACAGCTCATAAAGGTCTGGACTTCACTTCTGGGACTCGCATAAAGGAGTTTTGTGCCACCAGAGGTACACCCAAAGCAAGAAAGTTTTCAGAAAATGTGTGAGCAAAGTTTTGACACTCACCTTTGTTGCATGTGAAATGTCTTCCTGTATGTGGAACCAAACATCAGATGACATACCGGTAGGAGCATCCAGCATTACTACCAAGGAATGAAAGACACAAAATGGCTGAGCCAATGCAAAACAAGCATAACCCATACTGAATTTTGTACACCACAAATATGTAGGCCTACATCTTAAACTTGAGAAGGCATTTGTCAACATCAAAGTTTATCCTACTGCCAAACCAGGTCTGTATCTTTCTCTTACTCACTATTTTTTGTTTTGACACACTGAGTATAAACAAATATGATACTTTGTCTGTTATAACATTACTGCATATGTGTTCTGATAGGAAACAATAAAATATTGTTTTACCAACAGGTTGCCCATGTCCTTTGCACATTAGGTGGATCTTCTGACCTAAACCAATATCTACTGATAGAGCCCCTGCAGAGGAAAGGACACCATTAATAATCACAGTCTTCACATATTATGGATCTCATATACTTTTATCTACAAGTAGTTTGCAAGTTGTTATAATCAGGAAAATGGTTTTGCATTTAAACGTCATTGGTTCTGAATTGGCAGAGGCTTAATCTTTGTATAGGCCTATATTTTGCATCAGGAACTGGGCTTGTAGCCTAGAGGTTGCAGGTCTGATTCCCAGGTAAGACACTGCCGCTGTACCCTTAACCAAGGCACTTAACATATCCAACTGTATAAATCGATACTATACAATAACTTGTGTAAGGTGCTCTGGGTAAGAGTGTCTGTAAAATCCCAGTAATGTAATATAAATTCTGTAAACAACATACATCTAGCAAAACCTGGAACGGCTACAAGAGTTATGGATCACAAGCACTATTGAAATCCCTTTAAAAGCTAAGTGTTATTAGGAAGACTTACACACATTTTGTTACTCTAACCAAACATATTGCGCTTCTTACATATTACCTTTAGCCATAATGTATAGGCAACAGCGGTAGACTACAATGGTGAACCTTTTCTTGTAATTCAAGAGTTTGCCAGTTTGATTCCCGGGGTAAACCCTGAATTGCTTCAGTACATGTAATTCTATAAACGGATTACATGTTTAAAATGAAATCAAATTAGCCTAATCTTTTTAAAATGTCAAAAAATAGTGAAAGCCCATCGGAATGGAATGATATTCCTAAATGTAGGCTATAGCTAAAGCTTATTACATTACTTTGAAAATCTTTGCATTACCTTTTGGCTGAAGCATAAGCCCCTCTCGCTGCAATGATGCATAATTCAGAAAGGGGGGGACGAATATGATGAGGAGCAAAACTTTTCCTACTAAAGTAACTGTGGACCAGATTCCCTTTTTATTCTCACCCTCAGCACCTTCGTCAGTGCTCGGTGCCTGTTTAAAGGGAAAACAGCGCGTTAGTAACTTGGGTGACGCATTAATTAATTCAACATGCTCGCAAGGATGATACCAAGTATCTACTGTACATTGCTGGTATTGCCTGTACTTTATACCTGCTGACGAAAGGCAGTCACGTAAGTTACAAACATAAATCTATATTGGTGAGCTAGATAGCAAGCTAGCCATAACCTACCTTGTTTTTATCAACTTTGGGATTTTGTACATTGTCATCTTGAGCGGCTGTCCTTTTCCGAAGCATGTTTTAAAATGTACTTTCAATCCAACTAAACCTATGGATTTTGTCTGAGGCAACCTAGACATGAAAAAGGGTTGAATGAATGACTGCGATGTGGGGAAGTATCTTTGATGTGAACACTAATGATGTGTACTTCAACTTCCTTGTTGTGTACAGTGGCCTACATAAGCCTAAATTCTGAACAGCTTTTCAAAAATGCGTTTCGTCTTTTGAGCCTGTGCCACACGCAGGCTACATAATTAATTTTCATTGTTGCCCAAGATGCAGAAAATGGAAGCAATGCGCGTGCCTTATGTAGTGTGCAGCATTAACAAAGTGAAAGATTCTGTAAAAGATATTATAAGCGTTGAAAAAATAGAACTGGGAAGCGCAATATTTTTGGTTATATTTATCATTATGTCACAGTGGGTAAATGGGTAGCAGGCTATGTAATAACAGATGGTATTGTAATAGCTTGTAATAATGTAATAACTTTTGCATTCACATTGTAATAAAACCAGATAATGTAATAACTTGCTGGGTAATATAATAAACTTGTTGAATGAATAATATAGTAACTTTCTGGATAATATAATAACATATTACACTATTTGGTGGTTATTACATTTTCAGTTGGGTAGCATATTTTAATGTAATAATGCACAGCTAAAAGAAAAGTATTCAGCCCCCTTGCACGGGCGCCAACTCTGCCAAACTAGATTAACAGCATTGGTGGTCATCAATTTTCAGGTAATACCACAGATTTTCAATGGGATTTAACCCCTCTTATTAGCACTGAAACTGTTAGCTAGAGTCAAATATACCCAGGACATTATTGGTATTTTAAAGCAATACAGAAATAAAATGTATGCAAAAATACTCAATAGATATTATCTTTATCTTAATTCCAAACCATGATATTTCATCAGAGATTAAGGAAACATGCTAAATCGAAATACTGGCTTCTCCGACAACAATGCTACAGTCAGTATATTCTCCTTTGGAATTTCCATTCCGGGCCGGAACGTCTGTTTTTGTCCTGTGTGATTCACTGTTCTCCGAGTTGACTCCGCCCACTGCCCATTTCGACACACCGGGTTGCCTGATATGAAACAAATTGGCACACAAACACAGCGCGCTGCAGCTATGGAAGCAAGCAAACGAACTGGATCAACTGCGATGGTATTAGATTCTACCAAACCTAAAAAGCCTTGTCCTCTTTCGAAACAGCTGCACAGGTTACATAGTTCCAACAAAGGAATTTTGTTGTCTTACATTTTTAAAGTAATCAATCCAATACCGTTTTTAAGTTAGCCTACAGATCGTCCTCGCCAGTCGAACAACAAAGAAAGTTTTTTATCTTTTAGCTAACGTTACATTTTCTAAACAATCCGCCCAACACTGTTTGTAGTTAGCACACGGCTTGTAATAAACCCATCTACTTAAAAAAATGCTTATTAGCTAGATTAATCCCTAGATTACAGCATTGCTGCTGCTTGTAGGCTATTACTGTGGCGAGTTAGCGATTGCTTTGTCGTGTTGTTTTGAAATGACAACCCAGCTCTTTCAGTCAGTGCCCGGAGCGCTCGTAGAGTGAGACATATCAATGCTCTGAATTTATGAACGACCACAGTGTTCTCTGGAACTCTGAGACGATATGAAGGCAAGTCAGTTAGCTAAGTTAGCCACCTTCAACATATTCATTTAGCTTGCTAGCTCCGAGAGTGACAATTTTATCAATGCTCTGAATATACGAACAACCAGATGTACTCCGGCACTCCGACAGCTGATTTATGAATGCCTAATGCCTAGTATGGGGAGGGGTGGGCGGAGATAACTTTCCCAAATATTTTGAATTTGGACTGCAGTACCCATTTTAAACACTCGGTGTAAATGTTACATATAGCTCCTTTAAGAATGTGAAATGTCATAATTTTATTTCTTTCCTCACATTTCCAGTGGGTGAGAAGTTTACATACACTCTGTTAGTATTTGGTAGCATTGCCAAACGTGGGTCAAACGTTTCAGGTAGCCTTCCACAAGCTTCTCACAATAAGTTTGGCCCATTCCTCCTGACAAAACTGGTGTAATTGAGTCAGGTTTGTAGGCCTCCTTGCTCACACACGCTTTTTCAGTTCTGCTCACAAATTTTCGATAGGATTGAGGTCAGTACTTTGTGATAGCCACTCCAATACCTTGACTTTGTTGTCCTTAAGCCATTTTGCCACAACTTGCCACGAGTATGCTTTGGGTCATTGTCCATTTGGAAGAGCCATTTGCGACCAAGCTTTAACTTCCTGGCTTGAGATGTTGCTTCAATATATCCACATAATTTTCTTTCCTCATGATGCCATCTATTTTATGCAGTGCAACAGTCCCTCCTGCAGCAAAGCACCCCCACAACATGATGCTGCCACCCCCGTGCTTCACGGTTGGGATGGTGTTCTTCGGCTTGCAAGCCTCACCCTTTTTCCTCCAAACATAACGATGGTCATTATGGCCAAACCGTTCAATTTTTGTTTCATCAGACCAGAGGCCATTTCTCCAAAAAGTACCATTTTTGTCCCCATGTGCAGTTGCAAACTGTAGTCTGGCTTTTTTATGGCAGTTTTGGAGTAGTGGCTTCTTCCTTGCTGAGCAGCCTTTCAGGTTATGTCAATATAGGACTCTTTTTACTGTGGATATAGATACTTTTGTACCTGTTCCCTCCAGCATCTTCACAAGGTCCTTTGCTGTTGTTCTGGGATTGGTTTGCACTTTCCGCACCAAAGCACATTCATCTCTAGGAGACAGAACGGGTCTCCTTCCTGAGCGGTATGATGGGTGGTCCCATGGTGTTTATACTTGCTTACTATTGTTTGTACAGATGAACGTGGTACCTTCAGGTGTTTGGAAATTGCTCCCAAGGATGAACCAGACGTGTGGAGGTCCACAATTTCTTTCTGAGGTCTTGGCTGATTCCTCAGTGCCTTTTGAGGCACTGAGTTTGAAGGTAGGCCTTAAAATACATCCACAGGTACACCTCCAATTGACTCAAATAATGTCAATTAGCCTATCAGAAGTTTCTAAAGCCATGACATCATTTTCTGGAATTTTCCAAGCTGTTTAAAGGCACAGTCAACTTAGTGTATGTAAACTTCTGACCCACTGGAATTGTGATGTAGTGAGCTAAAAGTGAAATAATCTGTCTGTAAACAATTGTTGGAAAAATTACTTGTATCATGCACAAAGTAGATGTCCTAACTGACTTGCCAACACTATAGTTTTCTAACATTAAATCTGTGGAGTGGTTAAAAATTAGTTTTAATGACTTCAACCTAAGTGTATGTAAACTTCCGACTTCAACTGTATGGTTAACCGTTGCCAATTTTCATTGCTAGATCACATTTAACAATGATGACAACAAGCTTCCAAGTCCCTTCTGCTGAAAAGCAACCCCACAACATGATGCCGCCAATACTTCACTTGATGGTATGGATAGTGCTACCGGCATCATGCGATGTATTTGGTTTGTTCCAAATACACCAATTAGCTTTCAGTCCAAGGGGTCAAGTTTAATCTCCTCAGACCATGAAATGTTCTTCCAAAAGTTCCCAGCGCCACATAGCTTAAGGCAACTCCAGACATGACTTACTGTTCACCTTTCCCAGAAGTGGCTTCTGTCCAGCTACTCTCCCAGAGGTCAAATTTGTGAAGTGCTGAAGAGATTCTTCCAATTCGGCCAATGAGCTCTGCAACTCTGTCACTGTTTTAGCAGGCCTCGTGGTCACTTATATGACTCAGTTTGGTAGGACGTCCTCATCATTTAGTGTCTGAGTTGTGCCATATTTTTTAAATTTTGTTACAATCACGCACACACAGACACACACACAAGAACATATCAGCATGAAAAATACAGATAAAGATCCAGGTGTAGCTTTTTGGAGAGGAGCCAAATTATTGATATCTAATACTAAATTTTTGATATCAAAATGATGCCATGCTACAACTACACTTTCACCAATATGTTTTACAGAAACTAAACAAACCGTATCGCAAACTTCTTACTTTTCTTTTTTACATTTTACAATGCATTGAGTAACTTGGCTCCATGTTTTTTCATCTACCCATCTCAAGAGAATGTGGTCTTTATGTGTGATCAATATGTGCAATCTTCACTACTGTCAGCAGAAAGTTTCTGTCTCATGGTTTTTGACGATTTCTTCCCTTGCGGTCATTTCCCTCGGCAGCCACGTGAGGGCGCTGCCCTTTTAGTGGATGTTTGCTCTGCCCCGTCTTTATCGCGGAGCTTCTGTCAGCATCCACACCTGTGCATGGTTACCTCGGAAGCTATTTAAGCCCACGTTTCCTTCGTTCTGGGCTTCTGTATTGTTTGCACTGTTTTGTGTTTTGTGTGTTGTGTTTTGTATTAGTTTTGCCTTTGTTTGCCTTAGCCGGTATGGTTAGGTCTAGGCTCTGTAGGAGACCACTTTGCTCCAATGGGTTTTATTGGAGTAATGCGGGACTTGCCTTTGTGCATGTAGCTATTAGGACTCTTCCTCCTTGGCTCTTTTCTGTCGCCGCTTCCTGGTTTTTCCTTTTCTTTCTTTGCCTAGACCTGTTGCCTTTTCTGTCTCTCGATCCTCTCTCTGTCTGCTTTCTTCCTTGAAAGCGAGAGGAGTCTTTGTTTGTTTGTGGGTATATTTATATAGTCATTTCTTACTAGGAGACAGAGTGTTTATCATACTGTGAGGCAGGGCTATATCTATACTGAGAGACAGGGCGTGTATTTTTTACTAGGCTTGCGTTAGTCATTGAGCCGGCAAATGTCCAGAACAGCTGTTCTGTTCGTCCTTCGGTCCCTGTCTCCTTACAGGGAGAATGGGCGATTTTGTTCGGAACTGTAGTTCTGTTCACCCTTTGGGTACGTCTCTCCTCACAAGGAGACTGGGTGATTTTGTTCAGACAGTAGTTCTGTTCGCCTAATGGTAGGTCTCACCTTACAGGGAGACCGGGCGATTTCATTGACATGTTTGCGTGTGACTGCGAGCCTATGAAAGTAGCCATGGAACGTTAGATCTCTGTTCCTTTCGCCTTCTCGTTACCTTCCCCCTTATTGAGATGTAGGGCCATTATTTTTCGCATGTCTTGCATTTGGCACACTGCCAGTAGAGGTTAGGACACGGAGACTGCTTCCCTTCTATTCCTGTAGCAAGCAGTACGTTCCGTTTAGAGTTAGGGAGTTATTTTTTTGCTTGTTGCGTTCTCCCCTTTCTTAGCTCTAATTTATGTTCCTTCGTTTGTGTTACCTCAGAGGCAGCCCTTTCTCTCATTTCACGTTAGCATCTCGTTGTTCACTGTTTAGTATACTGTTTGGGTATTCAGTGTTAGCTCAGTGTGTTTACCGAGCTCGAGATTCGTTGCTCTCATGTGCCGTTCACCCGGTTATTGAGATGTAGGGTCATTAGTGTTCGCATGTCTTGCGTTTGGCACACTGCCGGTAGGTTAGGACATGGAGACTGCTTCCCTTCTATTCCTGCAGCAAGCAGTTCGCTCCATTTAGAGCTAGGGAGTTATTTTTTGCTTGTCGCGTTCTGCCTTTGATTAGCTCAACATTACATTACATTACATTCATTCAGCTCTAATTTATGTTCCTTTGTTTGTTACCTCCGAGGCAGCTCCTTGTCTCATTCCACGTTAGCACCTCGTTGTTCACTGTTTTGTATACTGTTGAGTATTCAGTGTTGGTTAGCTCGTTGTGTTTTCCGAGCTTGAGATTCTTTGCTCTCGTGTGACGTTCGTCCGGTTATACGGGTCGTTTTTCAGTTACGCCCCTTTTTCCTAGTTCCATTATTTTCCTCCAGTCGAGAGTGGGAGCTAGGTTATTTGAGTTGTTAGTTAAAATTCCTTAAATATGGGGTCTCTCCGTCTCAGTGGCTGATTAAAGCTTATAGAATCCCTTCGCTGCGTGTGGCCTCTTCGAACCTCACACGTCACGTCCCCTTACACTGTCATTAAAGTTTGATAGAGCAACAGTGTATAACTTTATAAATGTTAGTTTGTTTAAAAAATTGTCAGCATTTTTATTTCATAAAGCACATAAACATGGTAGTGGCCAAAGAGGTGAAACACATGGGAATATAATGGAAACAAAGTCCATTGAAAGCAGCATGCGCAGGGTCATGTACAGAAATGGTGGGCAGGCCTGGTTGCCTATAATTATAACAACCAGCTAGCATGGCCAGAAGACAAGACATCAGTGATACTGAAAGAGCCTGAATCTTGGCGTATGTTTGCCAGGGGCTTCTGTGATGAAAAGCTCAACTTATTAATGTCAAACAAGGAACAGCGCCTAAGGTGAACCCTGAGGGAAATATATAATCAACAAAGGGTCAGAAGCATTAACTCCTGGACCATTATATCTGTGCATTAGTTTAAGATGCAAGGCTAGAAATGCAAGACTAAGACTAAGGTAAACTGTAGCTACTGCCTGGGATGTTTAGTCAGTCCTACTGAGATTCTTCCACACGTGTTGTTGTCTCCAATGTTCGCTGTTGGGCTCTTGGGAGTCAGTCATGGAGTTGTGAATGAGTAGTTTCCATGTGGGATGAAGTAGACTTTTTAGTCACCTCAAGGCGAGCAACACGTAGTTTCTGTGGAGTGCAACTTTCTCTGTGTGTTCAGCGAAGTATATCTGCAGGGATAGCAGCAATAGGCATTCTGCGAGCCCCAGTATTAGGAGAGTTGTGGGCACTCCGGAGATGTAGGAGCTCCAGAGAGTTGTGAGAGCTTCCGGGAAAATGAGTCCAGGAAATGAGGGATGAAAAGAGGGGGAAAGAGAGTGAGCGATGGTTGTCACTCAGTTTTACTCAATTAATTTGGTGGGGGCACTGGGCAGAGAACATTTTGATCTTTGTGTCCTTCCTCCCTCCACCGTCCCAATATTGTAGGAGACGAGCGAAGCGGCTTCAAACTCGGCTTCTCCTATCCTCCGACGAAGGATACATCGATGTATCCTACTGCGGAAGTTTTTTCACATTTTTGGGTGACATCAACGTGCTCACGAGCAGAGATAGAAACAATGGCAACAATGATGATGCATAGCTATACCTTATATGAATTTCCCCAAGATAATGATGCCCCAATGCAATATATTTAGCCTAAATTGTGTGCGCTTCAGTAGGTTATTATCACACATGCGACACAGAATCCTACGATTGCCTACAACGGATAACAAAATTCCAGTTTGTTTTTGTAGTTGATATCCTACATACAAATTTGGCAATTTAAAAGCATACTGAACTTTGTTAGAGCATAATATTGTATAGCTACCTGGCTCCGATATGAGTCGTAATATTCACGCTCATCTTGCTCCAGCAACTGGCCAACGGAGAATGACGTTTTTTCTCTCTCCATTCACTCCCATTGCATGGTGAAACAGGTCTCTAAAGCACACTTTTAGCACATAAACGAATGCAAACAACGTGGATTACGCCCATATATAAAATCATGACATCCAGAACCAAACGTCAGGTAGGCTACACGTTTACACTGTAGGCTTACATGAAACTAATTGTAGGCTACTTGAAACTTACAAGATATCTTGCAGCTTTAAATGGGCTGACCACGTGTAAGATCTTTGATTGGCGCTGGGACTATTCCTGTGTTCAAATAATATCGGAAGTCCGAATATTTCCGACTTCCGTGAAGAAAAAACAATTTGAGCATGACAAAAAAGGATTTATTGTCATATTGTCATTTTTTCTTCTTGGAAGTCGGAAATATTTGGACTTCCGAGCTCATTTGGACACAGCATATTTGTGGGCTCGGTGATAGGACAACTTCATCAATAGTCGACGGCGATTTTGTTGACAAAGAAGTGGATTAGCTGTCCCAATTTTCTTCACTGTTCCTCATTCTCTCCTTTCTCGGCTGCATTCCAATCACAGAGTTCATTAATTCCAAGGGTGGATTCCAATCCATTATTTCATCCATCCTCTTCTCCTCGGTCCTCGCCTGATTCGGAAATCGATCAAGGTTCGCCATCTTTAAAGATATTCCAAACCGCTAAATGCTCCTCGGAGGAGTGAGGAGTGGGGAACGAGGAGGCTCCCGGAGAGTGCTTCAGTGAGGAAACACAAGTGTAGCCTTTTGCGGAAGCCTTTTCTCGGAACTCGAGACCACCCAGCAGCCTGATTTGTGTTTTTATAAATAAATATGTGAACTGCATTTACAGATACAGCCAGTATTCTAATGTACACTACAGTCTGGATTCACTCAAAACATGGCCCTAATTTTTGAAAAGTAATCCACCTTATTTTTGGCAGAAATGAGGGCACTGCCACGTTTGTTTATTTTGTGAAACCGTTTCTGGTTTGTGCGTTTATGAGTAGAAACACATTCTTTTTATGCAATCCTGAATCCTGTGAGGATGTTTGATAGATTTTCTATCCAATCTGATCAGATTTCAGATGTATGTTCCCAGGTAGACATTTCTGTTAGCTAGCTAGCATAACAAACGAACAATCCGAATATTGAACAAATATGAATATTTTGCCAGAAAATTCACTTAGTGGTTCCTGTAAAGTCTTAGGGTCGTACATGAGGTAGATTAAATGGATGTGTTTTCATTAACAGTTTAACAATCACCAAAATGTACATGCTAAATTGTATTTGTGTGTAATTTAATTGTCGGTCATATTTAAGGACAAATGATGATTGAATCCAAGCCTATCCAACACAGAAAGAATCATGACTGAAAAATGTGACCCGCTCTACAAAAATTAGTCTGATGTGGCCAAAACAAAAAGGGAAGTTATTCATATGGCTTCAAATTGGTGTATGTTGGAGCACTCTAGGGTATTGCATTGATTTTTTATGATTTTTTAAAATAATATATTTTAGCTGCTCTTTTCCCTTGCCCAGGTTTCATTATTTGAGCCATTTTCAATAGATTTTCAAAACCAACACTCCGATAACTTTTGCTCAGGAAAACGAGACGAAGCTTTGGAGAATACGGTCATGTGCACGTACATACGATATCGACGCTATGCTTCCGTGTATGTGTCAAGTCAACGATTAAATAATTTCCATTCTATTCGGTTAATACCAAAAATGTAGCTCGGGGGTGAATATAAAGATGATCGCAAGGGGGGCAATAACTCGCAAATTTTACGCATTGCGAACAAAAGAATTAAGTTGAAACAAAAGAGTCAACAAAATCTTTTAATAAAACAACTTTTGGTTTTATCTGAGAATATGGTTATAAAAGAAGCAAAACAAACTAATAAAAACAATTTTATTTTTCAGAAAAAAAATCACAACCCCAAAAACCCCACAACATTCAATCGCCCTGTACGTGTAAACATAATATGTGACATCCGACTCATTATTGCAGAGCGGGAAAAGTTTGACAGGAGCGCTGACACGACTGCTACACCTGAGAGCAGTCAAGGATCTGCTAAGGTAATGACGTGTATTTATTCCGACAAGTTGTAGTTTGAATAGGCTATAGAAACTTGTTAGCAAGTAAGCAATGTGAGCATAATATGATGCTGAGCAAGGGTCGTTCCATTTGCCTAATGGATGTTGCCTCGATTCCTCTGTCCTTCTATCTCATCCTTGCGTCCTTTCCTCGAGTCCTCCATTGGGCAGAGCTAAGGGGCGAGGAAAGGACGTGAGGAAGGGATACAAGGAGTGAAAATAAGCGATTGGAATGAACCCCAATAGTCAAATTCGAGCAAGGAAGGATCCTTTAGATCGCATGACCGGGAAATATTTCCTGGGCAGCCATGCTAAGGACCGTTCAAATTCCTTATATTGAGAAGGAAAGGAGCATCACGAATCCTTTTATCCGTCCTTCCACCAAGGATGCTACGAGCTATCCTTTCCAAAAGGAAATTAGTATTTACCCCCCACAATGCAATGCCACCAATGTTTACATAAGCATCTGAATTTTCTGGGACCTACTGAATGTCTGAGAAATGCTAGAAATATAAATGTGAGTAGCTAATATTGTTGGTTACCATTGGCTTATAATAGAAAGTAAACAAACAATGACATAATCAGACAATACACCAAATCTATTAAGAGGCAAAAGTTTGCCGAAATAAAATGAATGGTTCAAGTGAAATCATTGCCTACAGACAGCAATAGTGCGCCTTTTGTAGTAATTTTTTGTGAAGTTGTAGTTCACTATGTTGAACAGTCATGTCAATATCACTCGACTTCACACCATGACGCAAGGTTTGAATTCCACAGTAGATGCTACACTACTCACAAAAAGTTAGGGATATTTGGCTTTCGGGTGAAATTTATGGAAAATGTAAGTTCACGCTACAGTGATATTATACGTATCATGAAAGTAGGGCATTTAAGTAGAAGCATGCAATGGTGATTTCCTCATCTCAAACAATTTATTGAAACAAAAGCCAACAACAGTGGTGGGTATACCACAACAAAAATGTCAATGTCTCAATAACTTGTCATGTGCCCTTGAGCATCAATTACAGCTTGACAACGACGTCTCATGCTGTTCACAAGTCGACTTATTGTCTGCTGAGGCATGGCATCCCACTCTTCCTGAAGGGCGGCCCTCAGGTCATTGAGGTTCTGGGGTACAGAGTTACGAGCCTCTACACGGTGAGACAGCTGATCCCATAGGTTTTCTATGGGATTCAGGTCTGGAGAAAGTGCAGGCCACTCCATTTGAGGTACCCCAGTCTCCAGCAGCCTTTCCCTAATGATGCGACCTCGATGAGCTGGAGCATTGTCGTCCATGAAGATGAAATTAGGCCTGTGTTGTTCATGCAGGGGCACAATGACTGGATTAATGATGTTATTCAGGTAGTATGGGCTTGTCACTGTACCATTCACAAAGTGTAGGGCAGTTCTGTATTGACTAGACACACCTGCCCACACTGTAACACCGCCACCACCAAAGGGTCGTCTGGTGACAACAGTGGCTGATGCATAGCGCTCTCCTTGACGTCTCCAACATCGTTGGCGGCCATCATTTCTGCTCAACGTGAATCGACTTTCATCAGAGAACAGCACTGAGGCCCACTGGTCCCTCGTCCAGCGTAAATGCTCCCTGGCCCATGCAAGACGATGACGCCTGTGCCTGGTGGTGTGGTCAGGTACCCTTGCAGGTCGTCTAGCACGCAGACCACGCTGATGTAAACGGTTTCGAATGGTCTGACGTGACACTTGGGTGCCTCTCACCTCCCTTAAATGTGCCTGGAGTTGAGTGGCATTCATCATCCGGTTCCGCAGGGCACTGTTCACAATGAAGCGGTCATCAGTGTGGGATGTGGCCAAAGGACGTCCACTTCTATGCCTTTCTGTGACTCTTCCAGTCTCTCTGTATCTCTGTTGCAACCTGCTGATAATAATAATAATAATAAACTTTATTTGTATAGCACCTTTCATACATAAAATGCAGCCCAAAGTGCTTCACAACAATAGAAAACAAAATACAGAACAAAAGCAATAGAAGAAAAATAGACATAAAAGGCAATAGAACATTTACGAGACAATGTCCCTCCTTCGAGGTATATTTGCCCATGGGTGGGAGCAGCATACAGCCTCCACAGTTTGAGTCACTCCGCAGTGTGACGAACCCGTCGGTCCCTAGTCAACTTTTAAGTTGAGCGCCCTACTGGCCTCTTTCTACGTTTTGATTTTCATTTGCCCATGGGTGGGAGCAGCATACAGCCTCCACAGTTTGAATCACTCCGCAGAGTGACGAACCCGTCGGTCCCTAGTCAAACTTTTAAATTGAGCGCCCTACTGGCCTTCTGCTGATGACACTCTGTGACACTCTAAGCTCAGTGGCCACTTCTCTCTGAGAACATCCTGTTTGAAGCCTCGCAATGGCGAGGTACTGTTGATCAATTGTTAGGTGTCGTCTTGGTCTCATGATGTCAAAATGTGAACAGCATGATGAAGAGGACTGTTTAAATACCAATTCTAATTGAACCAGGAAATTTATTGGTCGATTCATGGATCAAACACCTGTTGTGAATTTTGCCGTTCAGCTCCTTGTTAGAGAACAGCAAGTTGTGCAAAAAGTACTGAAACATTGAATAGTTGGACATGTGCATTCAAAAGTTTAGAGAAGGTCAAATTAATTTCACCTGTAAAGGTTATAGTGCATTTTAGGTTCATCCTGAAATTTCACCCGAAAGCCGAATATCCCTAACTTTTTGTGAGTAGTGTATATTCCATCCTTTCCTTGACCCCTGTGACTGTCATGGGTATTTGCAGCCTCTGCTGTTTCTGTGGTCGTCTTTCTATTTGGCGTCACAGGGACGCTCTATCGGATTTTTTTCCGCCTCCATTCCAGTGTTTGAATCTTGCCCGGCAATTATCCTTTTCACCTGTTTCGAATTTCCTGTTCATTATAAAATAGCTCAGGTCTTCGGTATTGTTTTTGCTATGTTGACAACGAAGTCGGTAAGGTATAGGAAATTCGGTCACTGCATTTCTGGTTCGTACGAATAAGAAACGCAGCAAGTCCGTTTAGACTTTAGATTTATTTTAGTCTTTTTCTTTCCTTTCTCTCTTTATCCTTTATACTCCTCTACCAGTTACCTTTTTGTTCAGCTCGTTCTCATCTAGAGCTGTAGGTAACAGGTTCTAGTTTCATTTTCATTCTCTTGCCCATTTATACAGGGTGTTTCTTTTGTTTTCCTCTGACCTCCTGTTATCGCACCTCGTTTGAGAGCGTGAGGTTCTTTTGTTATTTATTCTCGCTGTTTATCGAGATACGCCTCCGTTTTTGAGGTTGCTTTGTTTTGCCTTGTGCTATGGAAGTTTTGTTCCCGATCCTGTGTTATTTTTGTTCTGGTGTGGCTACTTCCGCTTTTGTGGTGTATCTTTCTAGATACGCTTTTAGAAATCATTACCAGTCGCTTTTGGTTCTCCAAACCTTACACTCCCCACGACAGTGACGACTCTGATTTCATATTAATTGTTACATATCAATTAATGTCTTGACGCAAACCGCAATGTCAGGTATATTGTTTACTGTACAGGCAAATACTTGTATTCAAAATGTACAGGCCATTTCGCATACTTGTAGGAGATGAGTGGAGGAGAGGAGTGGAAGAAAGGAGGTGAGGAGTGAAGAATATTGGGACGCGGCCCGGGGGTGGATTCCAATCGCTTATTTTTACTCCTTGCATCCTTTCCTCGCGTCCTTTCCTCGCTCCTTAGCTCCGCCCAATTGAGGACACGAGGAAAGGTTGCAAGGATCAGATACGAGGATGGAGGAAACGAGGCAACATGTATTAGGCAAATGGAACATCCTTGCTCAATCAAGTGTCAGTGTCATATTATGCTCACGTGCCTAACTATAATGCTTTTTAGCTTATTTTTTCACAAATAAACGGTGCTTTTGTTAGTTATAAAGAAAGAGTGTCATAATGGATTAGTGCTAATAAATGGAAAGGAACAGTAAAATTGCATTTGTATCGGGGTTTGCCTGCGACATGGCAGATGTGGAGAGTGCTGGATAATTTATACAGGCATATGTGTAGTTTTTAGTATGGACGCTAGAGACATGTCCCTACCAAAAATTGCAGTGTAAAAACTGTAGTTATAGCATTATAATTCAAAAACTCATAAACTCATTGCGGTCTATAATACAGTATACAGTGTGTATATATATATATATATACACAGTGGAGGAAATAATTATTTGATCCCTTGCCGATTTTGTAAGTTTTCCCACTGTCAAAGAAATGAACGGTCTATAATTTTAATGGTAGGTTTATTTTAACAGGTTCATTCTGTGAGAGACAGAATATCAAAAAAAAAAATCCAGAAAATAACATTATATAAAAGATATAAATTGATTTGCATTTGATTGTGTGAAATAAGTATTTGATCCCCTAGCAAAACATGACTTAGTACTTGGTGGAGAAACCCTTGTTGGCAAGCACAGAGGTCAGACGCTTCTTGTAGTTGGTCACCAGGTTTGCGCACATCTCAGGAGGGATTTTGGTCCACTCCTCTTTGCAGATCCTCTCCAAATCCTTAAGGTTTCGAGGCTGTCGCTTGGCAACTCGAAGCTTCAGCTCCCTCCACAGATTTTCTATGGGATTAAGGTCCGGAGACTGGCTAGGCCACTCCATGACCTTAATGTGCTTCTTCTTGAGCCACTCCTTTGTTGCCTTGGCTGTATGTTTTTGGTCATTGTCGTGCTGGAAGACCCATCCACGACCCATTTTCAGTGTCCTGGCTGAGGGAAGGAGGTTGTCGCCCAAGATTTCACGGTACATGGCCCCGTCCATCCTCCCCATCGATGCGGTGAAGTCGTCCTGTCCCCTTAGCAGAGAAACACCCCCAAAGCATAATGTTTCCACCTCCATGCTTGACGGTGGGGATGGTGTTCTTGGGGTCATAGTCAGCATTTCTCTTCCTCCAAACACGGCGAGTCGAGTTGATGCCAAAGAGCTTGATTTTGGTCTCATCTGACCACATCACCTTCTCCCAAGCCTTCTCTGAATCATTCAGGTGTTCATTGGCAAACTTCAGACGGACCTGTACATGTGCCTTCTTGAGCAGGGGGACCTTGCGGGCGCTGCAGGATTTTAATCCATTACGGCGTAGTGTGTTACCAATGGTTTTCTTGGTGACTGTGGTCCCAGCTGCCTTGAGATCATTAACAAGCTCCTCCCGTGTAGTTCTGGGCTGATCCCTCACCTTTCTCATGATCATCGATACCCCACGAGGCGAGATCTTGCGTGGAGCCCCAGACCGAGGGCGATTGATGGTCATTTTGTGTTTCTTCCATTTTCAAATAATTGCACCAACAGTTGTCTCCTTCTCACCAAGCTGCTTGCCGATGGTCTTGTAGCCCATTCCAGCCTTGTGCAGGTCTACAATCTTGTCCCTGACATCCTTAGATAGCTCTTTGGTCTTGCCCATGGTGGAGAGGTTGGAATCTGATTGATTGATTCTGTGGACAGGTGTCTTTTATACAGGTAACGAGTTGAGACAGGTGTCTTTTATACAGGTAACAAATTGAGATTAGGAGTACTTTCTTAAAGCGAGAGGACTAATCTAACCGGTCTGTGGTGGTCCAGGCAAAGGCATTGCGATTATGCTGTGGAGCATTTAAGACCCCAGTGTGTGCAATGTTTGTGGAAATGGGGGGAATGGCCATTGGAGTTGAGGAGGATCAAACTAATGATGGCATATTGGGCCACAGTGAAGGGCCACTCCAGTGCCTTTTTGACGTCTGCGGTACTGCGTGAGTGCTGGGAATATACAGCTAGGCCGGGTGTGGGATTTGGGTGGACGGCTAATAAGTGGGCTACTGAACTGGGTATCATGGATTTCGCAATGGCACCATCTGTTCCAGTGTCTGCGGTCCCGCCCTGGTTGTTCCTGAAGCCGGATATAGATTGGTGGCTGTTGGAGCAGGATAGGGAGGGATGGGCTGATGTTGGCGGGAGGGTTGATAGCTATATTGATCGAACATTTCAGACATATCTTCCTGTCTTTACAGATGGTGCTAAGGATCCGGAGACGGGTCGTGTGGGGATAGGTGTAATTGTGCCCCTATTTGGAGTCAGGAGGTCAGAGAGGCTAGATGATGGCCTATCAGTTTTTACAGCCGAAATGGTGGCAATAATCCTGGCACTGCAGTGGGTCGAGGAGGTTACACCAGATAGAGCAGTAATATGCACTGACTCTACATCAGCACTGGAGAGCTTAACGGCTCCAACATCCTGCAGGGAGGATCTGGTAATGGAGGTAATGGCTAGCATATATAGGCTGTATAAGAGGGGTATTGGGGTAAACTTTTGCTGGGTGCCGGCACATGTGGGTGTGAGGGGTAACGAGGGGGCTGACGCCCTCGCTAAGAGGGCCCTTAGGCTGGGCGGCATTACAGTGGATGTCCCTTATGGTAAAGGGGAGGTCAAGTCTAAGGCTAAACATATGATTGGAAAGATTTGGCAACAGAGGTGGGATGAAGAAAGTAGGGGGCGTCACCTGTATGCCGTCCGGCCAGGGGTCTCTGGGAGGCCTCTTCTTTGCGGGAGTAGGAGGGAGGAAACTATATTAACTAGGCTTAGGTTGGGTCATTCTGCATTAAATGACAGTTCATTTAGGATAGGGAAGCACAATACCGGTAACTGTCCTCAATGCAATAATAAAGAAGCAGTTAGGCACATTCTGCTAGAATGTCAGGCATATGTTAGGGAGAGGGAGAAACTTAGGAAACTGATTGGGGATAAGGGTGGGCAGTTTACATTGGCTGGGCCCCTGGGTGGGTCAGTGGGATATGAGGTTCGCAGAGCTGTGCTTAATTTTATTTATTCGATTGGGGTAGGTGGGAGGGTCTGAATCCCTGCTATCGCTTGTCCACACTCCGTAACAGTAGGTGGTGGTATGCACCTGACGTTGGTAGCAACCCGCCATAGAAACCCAAAGAAGAAGAAGAACCGGTCTGTGGGAGCCAGAATTCTTGCTGGTTGGTAGGGGATCAAATACGTATTTCACTCAATCAAATGCAAATCAATTTATATCTTTTATATAATGTGATTTTCTGGATTTTTTTTTGATATTCTGTCTCTCACAGAATAAACCTGTTAAAATAAACCTACCATTAAAATTATAGACCGTTCATTTCTTTGTCAGTGGGCAAACTTACAAAATCGGCAGGGGATCAAATAATTATTTCCTCCAATGTATATATACACATTTTAAATGTTTTTGCCTATTTTGTTGTCCCTAGGCCTATATTTACATTTTATTCGTTTGCACTGTCTAATGTCTGGTCGCGAAAGAGCTACCTTGACCAGGAATATCAGAAATCTGAATCCACAACATTACACTCAAAAACATAAAGTCATAATGCGCAGCTAACTTAACTCGCACAGGTGTTAAGTAAACATGCGTTACGGTATGAGAGAACCGTTATCTATGTAGTTCGGTGGAAAGAACTTGTAAACTTAAATGTGGATTGAAAGTGTCATTTTGTACAAAAAAAACATGTTGGTATTTATGTGTGTGTTTATTTTATTTATGTGTTTATCATTTCTAAAAGTTTTCCTTGTAACGTCCGCCGTTTCCCTCCAGTCCACCTCCCTTTCGTTTCCTTTGTTTTTCCATTCCTCATGTTTCATGTTGTGTTTTTCTATTCTCCCTGTCTGTCTAGTTCCGTGTTTGTTGCAGGCTGGGTGTGGTTCCTCGTTTTGTTCTTTGATTTCTCCCCTCATTGACTAGCCTATCACTCTCCCTCCTCGCACACATTCCGCACACCCCTCATTCATTCAATCAGCATTCTCACCTGTTCCCTGCTCTATTTAAGTTCCCCATTCTCAGTCATTCATTGCCAGTTTGTTTTCTCAGCTCCGTCTCGAGATCACTCCCGGCCAGTTTGTTTTCTCTATTGCTTGCTAACCTGTTGTTCTCTGTTCCTCGCTCCAGCCCGCCCTGCCTGCCTCCCGTTTTGCCCGCTCCAGCCCTGACTCCTCGCCAGCCCCATTTAGTTCACCAACCCCGCTTCCAGTCCGTCACGTTCAGTTTTCCTTGTTCGTTTGTTTGTCTACTACCTTGCCTTGCTAATAAATCCACTCCTTGCAGAGTTTTCCACGAGTTTGCCTCAGAGTCTTGCGTTTGGGTCCTATCCAGTGTTCTAACCATAACATTCCTGTCATCAAGCCACTCAGGTGAATTAAAGAAACAGTCTTCGGGATCATCTGATGCTCTTTGTAGCTCAAAAAACAGTATTTGCTTTCAAATTAAATTAAAGATGGCGAACCTCGATCGATTTCCGGGTCAGGCGAGGACAGAGGAGAAGAGGACTGATAAAATATGGTCACCCAGCTTATTGGTGAATTACCACCACCAACTGGACTGGAGTGTGGAGTAGTTTTGGCAGAGGGAAAAACTAAATTCTGTCAACTAGACCATTTTCCTTTAAAAGGCTGATGATGTGACAAAATATTTATCCTGATTTCACACTTGTTCACTGTGTGACGATAATTTTAAAGAGTAAGTACACCCACTGTCTCTGCCTACTACACAAGTTTGAAAAATACTTCCTGGGGTGAGCGAGGGAGAGGGGTGAGGAGCTGTGTCCATCGTCATTTGCATAAATGAACGTACATTGTACAAATTATTTCGTATAACTTGGATCAAACTGTCAAACTAGACGTGACACATCAAATATGAATCAAGATTCAACAACTGCATGGCCTATTTCTTACCTCAAATATTTTCAGAAACATATTTTAGTGGACTATTTAGGTGGAATAAGAGAGTTGAACTGGACACCACGTTGTTCTGGTTTAAAAACGTGGAGCCGAAACGGAAGTAATGTTGCGGGTCTAACCAATCAGGTGCCAGCTGTTTCCTTTGTGGGCGACAACAATTATCCATATGACGTAGAGGTACCTCCAAAGAGGTACTCTGACATCACGATTGGGGCGGGGGCAGTGTGGGGAGCAGAAAGGAAATTTCAACCTTTAGGGGGAGCACAAAGGCACTTTTCTACCAGTTTCTTATGCTATACAATATTATTTCAGAATTGGTGAAATAACAGAATAAGGTAGGCATACAAACACATTTACACCAAAAAAAAGGGTCTAGGGTGTACTTACCCTTTAAACGCATCTCGCACAGATGATGTCATCAAATGCACTTCCATATTCTTAAATTGTCGGTCCCTACAATAGCAAGGTACTATTAACATGGCATGACAATTCTTATTACTTTGCAGGATCATTTTTTTGTACACAATCTAAGATACTCCATAATACTTGGTTTGATTTACTCAATTTCATAGCCTACTTTTCAACAAAGTGTGGAAAGAAATAAACTTGAAGGAGGAAAATGGCAGGGTCATGTTAAGAGTCAGGTGTATGGATACATTTGGGCATGTCAAATTAAAAAAATCTAATAACTTTTTGCTAAAAAAAAAAGTTATCTACCTCATAATGTAACAACCAACAGATAGTTTAATACATTATTACATTATCCAGTGTTATCACATTACATATCGGTTGCTAAAGGATAGAAAAAAGAAAAAAGATTTTTAAGAACTGTCAAAAACTAATGGCCTCTGCTCACATATCAACATCAAAAACTATTAACACCAGTTCTAATATTTTAAACTGCAGGTTGGAGTTGTTTTGATGTAATTAGGCACCCAATATATAATGGAAACAAAAACTCAAATGTCATGCTTCTTGTCAGAGGCAAGAAAACTGAAATTGCTTACTGCATGAGAGAGGTACTCGCACAACAACTCCGCTCAGTCAAACCCACGTTCACGGACACAAGTCTTAATCAAGAGCACTGTCGCTTCCTCAAAGCCCCAGCCATTTTGCATGCACCAACTGTGCCTGCACAGCACTGATATACATTTCCACTAACCTTGCCCTCCACAACCCCAAATATAAGTTCCCAAGCCACAGTTATGCATACCAACAAAGGAGAGGCCTGTCCACCAATTCCTACCCAGCTCTACCAATCCCAAACTGCTATATTAGGTTGTAAAACAGCAACGCCAATAAGGTTCAAATAATAAACAGCACTGTACATAATATACTTTTTTCAGAGGACAATTTGTACATGGAGAAGCAGCCAATATCTAGATCAATATGGTTTATTTACTGTCCATGAAAGTTATGATATATGCTGCATGTTGTACAGTCTAGTTTGGCAGGCAAACTGTAGTACATAAAGTGACTGTACCAGGTTTTGTGAACTTTCCCCAACTGACATCCTAGAATTTGCTTCTTTTTGACTAGTTCCTGTTTGTCAATGGAAGAATGAGGAAAGAGCACTCAGTTACTGAGGTATATAGCATGCTTAAATGCTATCCTCTTCTTTGGGGAAAAAAGACTGTGGGAATTTCCTGCTGGGCTCACTGATTAAATCTCCTCAGATATGCAAATTGCATAATTTGACATGAACAAGAACAAAAATGAGAAGGACTGGAAAGCTTAGGTTCCATTAAGGCCAAATGTGTTTCTTAATTTCCATGCACACAGCCGTGCCTTCTAATTAATTCCAAGTAAATTATGGCTTTAACGACACTAACTATATGAAATTGACAGAAATGAGGCTATGACCGTAATCAGTCGCATTTTATGATGTTTTAAAATTGCTTTAAATGATTGAATGTTCTTTTTTGCTCTTTTGTGCAGATTTCCACTAAGCTGAAAGTGTATTTTTCAGTAAACTCATCTCATCGCATGTCATTTCACAAAGAATATGATGTTATAGTTCTATCTGTGCAGATGTGCACTATTTTCCCATTCCCGTGTTCATGCAAAAATATTAGCTCAGTTTTTTTGTGACCAAAGAACATGTTCTTGTGTTTTTTGTACTTTCATTTTGTGATAAACTTGCTGCCAGCTTGATTTGTTTTTGCAATATTTTAGGAAGTGGGAGTACGGTTTTAGCCTGTTTTTATTTTATTGCACTTGGTGACTTTAAATTGGATTGTCCAGTCAGAGCTTTTCAAACTATTTCCAAAAGTAAGCCAGCTAACTCCTTAAACCTGATTTAGTAAATGCTACCCAACCCTCTTGTAAAAGAGATTCCTCTATCTCAATTGGACAACCTGTTTCAGTGAAGGCTACATTTAAATAATGTCACACACAATAGAATCAGGGGACCTCACAATCCATCAGAGGCCCTGAGGCCTTATTTTAAGCACACTAAGCACTTTGGAGTCCAAATGTAAAGGTTTTCGCTGTGCTCAGTGGCACTTACAGCTGACTTTGTGAAATTGGTTCTCTGAGGCACTAATGGCATCTCGGAAACAGGCCTGGTCCTGGAGGGAGACCCCGTCCGTCCCACTGGGACAGCAGCTCCGGCAAGGGTACTCTCTGTGGGACGACACTTATACCCCTTTCATATTGTACCCCTGATTTTGAACCGCTTCTGAAGCAGATCAAAAAAGTCCCTCACAAACCTTTTTATATTGCCCCAGAAAATGCTGATCAAGGCCGCCGAACCATTTTATATACACGCATTTTAGTACGTACTTGTTGTCATGGTAACCGATTGTCTCATGTTAAACATGGGAGAAAACGTAAGCGCGGGCTCGAGAACAAGAGGTCAATAATTTGCGCGCGTGATTCATGTTACACTAGCTAACCTGGCTCGAGTGGTTTACTGTGTGCCTCACGTATGTGTATCTGTGTATGTTTTGTCCAATTCGATGATCATTTAAAGTGGAGATTGCCAAATAAAGTTATGGAAGTGGAACCTATGCTTATATTCGCGGTGATTGTAGTTCAGTTAGGTCTTTGTAGGCGATTGCTTCAAGATCTGCATCACTCTTTCCGAAGGGATTTAAGAAGAAAACGAGTAATTTTCGAGCTTTCGCGAGTCGGGTTTAGTCCGCTTCAAATGTCGGGACTTTTCATATTGAGCTGTATCCGCTTCTGAAGCGCTTCTGAACCACCTACTAGTCCGTACTAACTTAAAACCGTTCTATTTTGTATCGGTATTATGTACCCGTCTCAAATCTTTTTATATTGAGAGTTAGACTGCTTCAGAAGCGGATACGGCTCTAATATGAAAGGGGTATTAGACACAGTGTGCTCTTGGTGGGGCTGGCATTCGGACACAGAAGAGTCAGGAATGGGATTACTAATTGCTTTCTCGTTCTCTTTCACTCCCTCTCACAAACTGGGAGGTACCTCACTTCCTTGGTAGCAGTGCACATACCACTTGGTTAAGTCAGAACTCAAAGCTGGACATTTGGAGAAAACTGCTGTGCTCAGCGATAAGGCTGCCCACTAATGTACACAGGCGCTGGAAGTAGGGGTGCTGAGGGTGCTGCAGCACCTTCTTCCTACATAGTAAATTATTTGGCGGCCGCCGAAATGATTTCACGGACCGCCGAAGGAAAATCGTGACCGCCAAAATGACAATAATTGAGAAAACTGCAAATAAAATCATATCCAAATGAATTTAATTTAATTTTTGTTGGTGCAATATGGTCTTTCGGCCAGCGGATATATATTGTACTAGTCGCTTTTCAGGAGACGAGTAGAAGAAGCATAGAACCATAGACTGTAGGCTATAGAAATGCGGCTCAGCTATTCTGTGGCAGAGTGCGACTCGGTAGAAACTAAGACATAGCGTGGGCAGCGAGTTGGATGGAACACGCTCCAATTTTGAATTAGGCTACCTTTGAAGCCCTAACTTCTGAAAAGATAAAAACTTTAACCCGATCCACATTAATGCTCCATAGTGGTAGACGTATCGGTCCCAATTACAGTATTCATGTCTGTCTTAAATTATAAACTAGGCTAATGTATGCTCCAGGGTGTCCTAAATCTTCAGGTATTTCATCTCAGCCTGCAAAAGCCTATTTCAAAAAGACATTAATTCCCATCAGGTGAGTTACCGTGGCTCGTATACATTTTATATTTTAACCAAACTCGATTACTGAAATTGTAAAAATGGAAAGTAATCTTTTCCTCTATTTAAATGTAATGCTTTACACTGATCTGCTATTTAAAAAACTATAACCATATTATTTATGTAGGTAATTGCTTGTTGAACTTGTTACTAATCTGAACATTTTCTCTACAAGGATTTCGTTTTTTTCTGTTCTGTAGAACATATCAAAATGTCCTCAGTTTAAACGGCATTACTTCCAGACATAGACAGCGTTGCACAGTAGAACATCTTTTCTTCTTCTTTAGTCTGTGACAAGTTCTGCCTCTTAAACAATCTCTCTTACACCTCCTATGCATTTAGGCATCATATTTTGATTGCCCTGTAAGCAGTGGCGGAGCCAGAACGTAGCTAATGGGTAGGCCTGCAAAAATCTGGGTGGGCCTGATTATTTTTTAAAGCTAAAAAAAAGTTGAAAAAAAAATCTGTCGGACCACTGTAAATAATAATACGCCTCGTACTGAAGTCATAATACCAGCCTGTCAGATGAATATCTACATGTATGAAAGGATACAATTCACTGTTACGACGTGATAGGGAAAAAAAGAGGGAGAGAAAGAGAGATCGAGTTTATGTCTTTAATGAATGCTTATTGTTTTGCTGTTATTAAACAATGAGAGACATGTTTTCTCTGTTAACTTGATAGCATAAATCTTCACACTACTGTGCACGGGGAGACAGAGACCTGCACTTCTCCAGACACAAGTTCAGCACCTTGGATAGCGCGGCGCACCTGACTGTTGTCGCCGCCAACAGATACTGAAATGTCAGACAAATTGAACATGATCAGAGCCTCCTCACAGGCTAACACAAACGCAATCATAACATGCCACGGCGGGCCAGAATAAAAAAAACACCGTCTTACCTGCAGTTGCTACACGAGGCGTAGTCTTCGGGGCTTGGAGTTAAAAGCGTTGATTATGTCATCATAATCCGAACTGTCAATCATCTCTCTTTCAAATGACAGGAGTGTCAGGTTGTTGAGGCGTCCAGTTAGCATGGATGATCTCAGGCGCGCCTGGATCCTGTTGGTAGCGGAGAAAAGTCTCTCGACGCTGCAGGAGGTCAAAGGGAGCGTTATGATGGCCCTTAAGAGACTGTTCATATTAGGGAAAATGTCCGGAGGGCAGCTGTCCAGTATTTCCATCAGTGTGGGGAAGTTGTCCTGGTCCATGTTCCGTCTAATGTGCTGAGTGAACACACTATGCTCAGCATCAGCTATTTCAATCCCATACAAGTCACACGGAGCTTTTAAAATGTCTTTGTCTCCAAAAGTGGCAGATTCGGGTGCAAAAGAGGCCGATGCTCTCATGACTCCATATGTGTCCTCTTTAAATCGGCTGTTTAACTCTGATATCTGCCTGTCCAGAACACTGTTCCACAAAGCCTTTAAATCAGCATCACTCTTGATGGCCGATGTTTTTCCCAATGTCGTGGTGACAACAGATGTGTGAAACTTTGAAGGCAGCTTGCGCTCACGTGAAGCAGCCACATCCCAGTTAGCTATCTCGTGCTTTTCCAACAATTCTTCTGTCAGTCTGAGCACTTTTTCAAAGTCACCATCTGAATCATCCCGGAAAGTTGCATATGTAGCTTTGAGCGTTTCAATGAGGGATATGCAGTCTGTGACGCATAGTGTTGAGCTCTGCAGCCCCTTTGTGGCAAAATCACTGTTTTCAAAAAGTTTGCAAAATGTCACAAGCATGAAAATAAACTTTTTCGTTTGCATCTGTTGCAACAGTTGTTCTGCTTCTATTCTAGTTTGTCCACTGCCTTCTGTACATTCAGCTAGAGCCTCCAGTAATACATCCAACAACTTAAATATCTTGTGCACCGACCCAGATTTTGAACTCCACCTGGTGTCGCTTGATCTCTCCAGCTCCATGCTCTGACGGTCGGGGTGCATCTCCTTTTGGATCTCCATAAATCGAGCGTGCCGCTGGGCCCCAGTGAAGAAGCTGTGTATTTGATTAACAGTGTCAAAAAAGGTGCTAACATGCCCGGATTCTTTGGCTGCACTGCACAATACTAAGTTAAGCCGATGTGAGTTGCAGTGTACATAAATGGCTTGCGGGAAGGTTTGTCTCAGGACAACCTGAACCCCTCCCCTGTGTCCCGACATAACAGATGCTCCATCAAAACAGAGCCCGACACAGAGAGAAGGATCCAGTTCAAGTGGTTGAAGGACCTCCAGGATCTTCTGTGATATTCCCTGTGCAGACAAATCCGCGGCCTCAACAAAGCCCACTGCCCGCTCTTTGATGACTCCTCCATGAATGAATCTCACACATACAGCAACTAACTCTCGTTTCGCCAGATCTTTATACTCATCTGCAAGTATTGCAAAATATTGTCCATGCAGTTCAGCCTTTATCTTACGAAGCAGGATTGATGCTGCAGCCTCAAGCAGCTCATCCTGAACCTGGTGGCTCATTAATGTGGCATTTCGTGGCAGTTCCTTCAGTCGGTTTTCAATTTCTGGTGCATATGTTGACACAAACTTAAAAAGCTCCAGAAAATTCCCTTTGTTGTTGAGCGCGTCCTCGGTTTCTCTGTGGCCTCTGAGCGGGATTTCAAGCTTGGCACACAACATAGCAATGTCCAGGACAACCTTAACATGTTCCCGGTTTCTCTCCACAAATGCCGGAGCATCACCGTGCAGCTGGTTCAACACTGTCCCGCGGCTTTGCGGTGCGTGGCTGTCCCTGAATGATGCCAATTTTGTTAGTGCAATGGCATGCGGCTTACTAGATTCGTGTTTGTCACAGGCCTCTCCGAGACGTTTCCAGTTTTTGTAGCCACCTCTTATAAACGTAGTCTCTGTGTGCATCTCCGGAAAATGTCTGCAAGCTTTACAAAACACCGTATCTTGTTCTTTACTGTACTCAATCCACTTGTACTTCCCATACCAGCTGGCATTAAATGACCGCGATTTCCCACCTATGACAGTAGCTGGGAATGCTGTCAGCTTGGGTTGAGTGGCTGGTTCCTCCATCGGTGATAAATCCGACGGTGTACGGATTGGCTCATTAGATGCCGCCAGTGGCAGTCGGTGGGTCAGAGCCGGAGCCGGGTCATTAGCACAGAGGCTAGCATGACTCTCGGGTGATGGCGATGAGGACATGGTGGCGGTTTCCCCCTCATTCCCCGGGCCTGTCTTGTCTCTCTTCTCCTCCCGGTTCGAACTTTCTTCAGTCTGAAGACGTGGTTTTTTTAAAAACTGGTTCAATGATAATTGCTTAGCCATTGTTGACAAGTCCAGCTCCCTGCTACCGTACCTGAATGACCCGCCTTCTGACCGCTCGTGAACTCCAGCGTGTGGCGCAACAATCTCGCGAGAGAGGAAGTTTAGTTCTTTTTATTCATTTTTTTAATTAAAATTGTTAATGTCCTCAAGAAAACAGAAATAACAATTACACCTTTAAAGCAGAGTCTATGATAATTCGTATGAATTATCATGAAAAAAAACAACTTTTTTTTTTTTCATGAATCTTACTGGGTGGGCAAACTGTCAATCAGGGTGGGCCTGTGCACATCCAGGCCCACCCATAGATCCGCCCCTGCCTGTAAGGCACTCTAGACAGTAGAGTCAGCTAGGTCAACAAAAGACAAAACAAAAGACCTAGCGAAAGTAGCTTTTTCAGAACCCTAGGTGCCCTTTATTAATATTATAAGCAATATATGATATTTTGATGGTCCGTTCATTTTTTTTTTTTCAACTGTAATGTAATCATTTCTAATAAAGAAAACAGGTTGGGGCAATGCATCATAACAAAACACAAATGTGTCCAGAATCAATGACCCATGGCAGTTGAAAGTTACATGGAATCAATGGAATAAAGAACAGTTTGTCACAAGGTCAGCACAATCAATTTGTTCCTGTAACAATAATTACAACATAGAATTTTAGCGTGTATTTTTTAATTTCACATGCACTTCCTGCAAACCACAATCCTCTGGTATCCACATGTCTACTGGCTACACATTGCCTGTCATACAACTGCCTATCTCCATACAAATTAAATCAATAATAATGTGTCAGGTCTGATTGTTTTTTGAGGCACCGATGCTGAAGTCTTATTTTCCCTTTGCTGCTGCCCACCTCCCGCCATACCACTACAGGCCCCTAGGGGTCTCCTTCTCCCAAGTGCTAAACCGTACTGAAGGATGGCAGAATTTAGAGCAGTGCAGTTGACACCGGTGGAAGCACAGGCAGAAAAAAGTTGTCACATTTGCAGAAACGAGGGGAAGGGCAACTGCCAGGAATCCACAGACAGAAGGATATTGCAGAGGAGTGAGAACTGCTGAGATCAACAGTACAGGTGCTCAGTCAACATCTGCCTCGCTTCAACTCACAGCTACCAAGACCTGTCTCCAAGAGGGGAAAATGAGAATCTACCACAATCTTACAATAGTAATAATAATAATAATAATAATACAATAAAATCCACTTAATTGCATCACGTATTATCACGTAATTAGTCTCCAATTAGCCTAACATGCACCTGATTGCAGGAGGAAACTGGGATACCTGGAGGAAACCAGCACGGACATGGGGAGAACATGCAAACTCCACACAGAAAGTGTGGATTCGAACCCAGGACCTTCTTGCTGTGAAGTGACAGTGCTATCCACTGCACCACCGTGCCGCCCACTTTCTATATTTCCTGGATGTAGATCAGCGTGTTCTCTAACTCTGTAGTGTAGTCACATGCTAATCCTGATTGTGGTGTACCTAGAGGATACTAACGTTACATACTTTGTTAACCTGCTGCTGACCAGATTTTACAAGAGACTAAGGGCTATATTTACAGTGCCCTCCACAATTATTGGCACCCCTGGTAAAGATTAGTAAAGAGGGTTATAAAAAATTTACCGTTTGGTGAATTAGCTTAATCTCACACTGAAGAAATGAGAAAAATCCAACCTTTAATTGAAGTAAATTTATTCTGAGAAAAAAAAATCCCTCATCAAGAAATAATTATTTTGAACAAACCCACGTGTGCCACAATTATTGGCACCCCTGCATTTAATACTTTGTACAACCTCCCTTTGCCAATAAAACAGCACTGAGTCGTCTCCCGTAACATCTAATAAGGTTGGAGAATACAGAGCAAGGATGAGACCATTCCTCTTTACAGAATCTCTCCAGATCATCCAAAGTCCTAGGTCCTCTCTTGTGCACTCTCCTCTTCAGCTCAGCCCACAGGTTTTCAATGGGGTTTAGGTCAGGGGACTGAGATGGCCATGGCAGAAGCTTGATTTTGTGTTGATTTAAGCTCTTTATAGCCTACTTCATCCATGACTTTCACCACACATCTGCAACTGGCTAGTAGGCTACTATTACACAAAGTATTCACATTAAAACAATATTTTTGTAATGGGGCGTGATGTGTGAGGTGGGAGGAGCCAAACGCAGCAAGGGGAATCATTAAGCCCTTAGGCCACTAAGGCGGGATACCCGCAGATAAGGGAGGAGACAAGACAACGAACAAACGAACACCATTACAGATGCTACTAACCGGCTAACTGTCAAACGCTAAGTAGAGCGCAAGGACAGGGATCTGAACAGCCAGAAATAAATACGCGCCCTGTCTCGGTAATGAGACAAATCAAAACGGGCGAGTAGCGTAAAGACAAACATAAAACAATAAACAAACACCGCAAAATAATACGATGGTAAGAGAGGGGGCGAAAGGAACAGATCCAACGTTCCCAGGCTACTCTCAAACTCGCGGTCAAACACAACCGTGTCCACAGCATCGCCCAAGCTTCCCTATAGGAAGACATGCACCTAAAAAACGAAACAGAACAGCAGTTCCGTACAAAATCGTCAAAACTCCATGCAAGGAGAAAGGCACCGAAAGGAACGAACAGGACAGGCAGAACCAGACATTTACCGGCTAGACCAACGCGAGAATAATAGAAAATAAGCGCCCTGCCCCTCTATGATGAGGAAAAGTAACGAGGCGAACAGGAACAGAGATTTAACGTTCCCATGGCGAGATAAATAGGCTCGCAGTCAAATGTATAAAGCAAAGGGGTAAAACACCCGATCTCCCAAGAGAGAGAAACATTTTACAGGTGAGCCGACGGAACATCGTCGTCCCATAACTTTACTATCCATAGACTAACGCAAGCTTTAAATGGAACAAACGCCCTAGCCTCTCAGTAAATAAATAAGTAACGAGGCGAAATGGAACAGAGAGCTAACGTTCCGATGCTATAATTAGAAAACACGCAGTCACACACAAACACGTCCACAACAACGCCAAAGCTCCATATAAAGAGACACACCCGGAGAACGAAACAGAACAACAGTTCCAAACAAAATCGTCCCGCCAGTAGAAAGGGCGTACAGGACGGCTGCAACGAAAGACCTACGCAAAATAGCACGACAGCCTCAATATAAATAAAAACCCTGACTCACAACAAAGGGGAACGTAGTCCACGAGAAGGAGACAACAGGGAAAAACGTACCAAGGCTACTTACTGGCTCACAGTAACACGGAATTGAGTAGAAGCAAAACGCCAGGTCTCTCAGTAAGAAAACCAAATAACAGGCGAAGGGGGACAAAGAACTACTACTCTACACTTCCACAAGCTAAGCAGCCCAGCAGAAGCGCAAACGCCCAATCTCACATGAGACGACATGCACCTAGGGGCGAACTGGACTAAAGTTCCCAACAGAAACGCCCAAATCTCCATACACGGAGAAAAAGCACACTATGGCGAAATAGAGCAGAGATTTACGGTCCCAAACTTCTACGAGATAATCAACTACTAAGCCAGTAAGAAAAAAAGCCCTGCCTCTAAACAGAGACGCTAAAAATAGGTGAGTAGCCAAAACGGTACGAGAACTCACAGCCAACAATACACCACAGTACATAACAATAAACAAACAATTAATGTCGAAGCCCCGAACGAAGGAGACGGAAGGCTTATATAACTCTCAGGTGACTATGAACAGGTGTAAATGCTTTAACAGAAGCTCCGCCAACTCAGCAGGGCGGAGCAAGCATCTACCAAAAGGGCAGCGCCCTCGCGTGGCCACCGAGGAAAACGACCGCATGGGGAAACAGGGTTGAAAACCATGACAATTTTGTTGCATTGAATACGAATACACTGTATGGTATATTGTCTGTCTCCAAAATTGCTGTCCTTTTGTTTTTTGTTCTTTGCATGCGTTGGCGGTATTAACAGGTTGCCTTATGTATGTATAGTGATAATTGAATAATTAATAATTATATTCAGTCAAAAGTCACAATTATCGCAATTAATATGTGCATCGAGGTGCTTTTGACTAAATATAGTAATCTAATTATCAGTTTAATATGCTATTCTAATGCCAATAGAGAGGCAAATAATTTTGGTAATCACAACATTTAGGTTTACAGAAGTTTACATACACTAAGTTGACTGTGCCTTTAAATGTTTAATATTTGGTCGCATATCATTTGGCTTTGCATGCCATGACTTCCTGATGTCTGTGACCCAACAACATCAAAAGACTGTTGATATCTTATTTTCTGGTACTCTTACAAGCGATACTATAACGTCTCTGCATTTGAATGGATCTCTATGGGATTTGGGGGGTGGGACTATATTTAGCTGTAAATTATGCTGGAACAGTATGGAATACATGATTGCTAAAATGGCTTTAAGTCATCAATGGTATGAGGTATCAAACAAGCCTCAAACCATCACTCTGCTGCCAGATATGCAGTAGATATGGATGGATCACTTGAAGAGTTGTTTCTCCTGACAAATTTTCCTATTGAATTCTATGGAAAAATAAGTAATGAGAAGAAACCCTTCAGGTTATCCATCCATATCTACTGTATTTCTGGCAGCGGAGTGATGATTTAAAGCTTGTTTGATACGTCAGACCCTTGATGATCCATTTAGCCAAATATGTGTTTCCATACTGTTTCAGTGTAATTTACAGCTAAATCTAGTACCACCCCCCAATTCCCATAGAGATCCATTCAAATGCAGAGACGTTATAGTATCGCTTGTAAGAGTACCAGAAAATAAGATATCAAGAGTCTTTTGATGTTGTTGGGTCACAGACATCAGGAAGTCATGGCATGCAAAGCCAAATGATATGCAAACAAATATAAAACATTTAAAGGCACATTTATGTAAACGTCTGACCCACTGGAATTGTGATATAGTGAATTAAATGTGAAATAATCTGTCTGTAAACAATTGTTGGAAAAATTACTTGTGTCATGCACAAAGTAGATGTCCTAACTGACTTGCCAACACTATAATTTGCTAACATGAAATCTGTGGAGTGGTTAAAAATGAGTTTTAAGGACTTCAACCTAAGTGTATGTAAACATCCGACTTCAACTGTATGTACTCAGTGCTCTTGGTTGTAATCACAGATATTTCCAGAATAAAATGTTTCCACGTCAAATATTAAAACTTTTCCATTCTCTGCTTCCGCTGCACCTGAACTGGTGCCTACGCCCTTAAATCTCTCAGGAGCATGCACACAATAGCGGGATACATAAACAGTGAACTTCGGGACTAGCAGGAGGATTAACTGTGCACTAAAAACTGAAGGCATGCTCAGTCTAATAATAACAATAATAATAATTATAATTATCATTGCAGGAAAAGTTCCCAGTAAAGATATTTAGTCCTTGCCTCAAGGTATACTAATGAGATGCAATCCTAACAGATACTATACACTTTCCTTAAATGAATATCCAACATTGCCTTGCTTCATTCACTGGTGTCGTGGATTTTTCCCTTTCAACCCACAGTGAGCAAGTCTGTCCAAACAGAACCACAACAAAACCATGTAATAGAATAAGAAAAAGAATTTCAGTTTATTTGGAGATAAACTCAGAATGAGAGAGAGTCTTACCAGAATCTCTCTAACTTGAAAACAGAATACAGAGGACATTTATACACAATCTATTATTGCTTTACTGATTTGCCACAAGGGGCGGTTTCTAAACATACAGAGACAAGGGTATCCATTTCTTGGTGTTTAGTCTTTCGATAACCTCTAACCTTCAAACCAAGTAACGAAAACATCCATCTCACAGACTGCCTGTCTCTGCAGATTGTGAAGGAGAGACACAGAGGGAGTGAGACACAGCAGGCCTGCTTGAAGCCTACTCAGTGTTCACAGAGAATACATTGTTTAATTATTTAACTCAATATAATTGATCTACTAATAATCAAAACTATAATAAATGCTTAATGATAATCATGTGATTGTCTCTATGTTAATACACACACATTGTAAAACAGAAAATTCCTTCACACTGGAAATATAGATTGTTACCCTAACTAACACAGATTTCACAGTGCATATAAAACAATATCCCTACATTTCAGCCTACAGCATCTGCCAAAGCTGAAATTGGAACAGGTGTACACTCACAATGATAACATTAAAAGAACAGATTTTTAATTAAGATAAGAAGGAATTTGTGGTCAACAAAGTTAAACCATAAAATAAATACAGTTAACAGAAACAAGACTGCAGCCAGGCAGTAAATTAATTGCAGTAATTAAAACCGTCAGCCAGACGGGAGTGATGAATGGCACTTATTGACTCTCCTGTCAGGGAATGTGGGTGTCAGATATTTTTAAGTACTGAAGCCAAAACCTGGGGGGATAATGAATGGACACTAATGTTTCTTGAGAGCAAAAGCCCCTTGCAGACCTTCCAAATCTGCCCCGACTCTGCACAATTAACTATAGAGGGGCCGTGGTCATCACAGCTCGGCCTCCAAGGGAGCCAATGCAAAAGTTTATGTTTAAGCACTCATCTTTTCCTTGGCGAGTCCAGAATGAATCGCTGTCCCGCTACAGCGTATTGATGCAATCTTTGCGCCAACCACCAGCTATGGCTCGGGGGAAGATGCATCCATTTATTCTCTATGGTTTTGGACCCGAAGCAGAGACCCAAAATGTTTGACATTATTGTATTTGCTGTTTAAACCATGTTAAAACAGTTGCGTGGCTTTTATGCAGTTGTTTTCTAACAAAATGTCTCCTCTGTGGATACCAAATGCAGTCACCTGGCTAAAACATAACTCCTCCATTTAAGAGGAAACCGGGACATGAACATACTTAGCATTCATATTTCCCCCAGGGCTGCCAACAGGAATTAGCTGACCCTGCATGATGAGTGCTGTAAACGGATTTGAATCACTGGGGTCAATTACACCCAAACATTGATTTATAATAATTATCCCCGATGCCGCAGAGAAATCAACTGTAACTTCCAGCGTGGCAACACGGTTGAGGAAAAGTGCCGATTGTCCATACCTGGTTTCATAAATCAACGTGCCTCTACAGGAACCTCTGCAGGCAGCAATTTCCCATCTTTAACAATCGATTCACCTTTTTTCACAGGCAGTGGAGGGAAGCGATTAATCTATCGCTCTCAGGAATCCCATTACAGACAACTACATATATTAAGTCACAGATGCGAAGTGTTAACATTATTCAAAAGGCACTCAGTTACAAATGGAAGCTGGGGTTGGAAGTCAGATGCAACTTCAAACTTCACCATTCCTAACCAAAGCTCAGCTGCATCCCAATCTGCTACATACACCCTTGCTTGCCAAAGGAGTGTGTGGTTTGTAACCCCCTTAATTTTCACCTTCCAGCAAGCCTACTTCATGTTTGCTGAGTTCCTACCCAACTCCTACACCCTGCTCCAGAATCTAGTGACTGGAAGTAGGTTAGTAATGTTTGTCAAGATGTCAAACAAAGTAAAAAACAGTGAAGTAGAAAACCTAAAATGTAAGTGTAACATGTTCACGGTCTCCCTCAGTGAGAGAGGGAGTGTATGGGGTTCCTGCGGTAATTGACGAGGTAATTGCGGAACCGGATTGAATGATTGAGAGAACTGAGTGAATGATTGAATGATTGGATGAATGAAGGAGTGGATGAGGGAATGGTACTCATTGGGAAATTGGGTGATTGTATGGGGAACGCGGGGGCTGGGTTCCCTGGGGTTATATAATGAGCGCACCTGGGGTAGATGAGAGATCTGATGGAGGCATGAGTGTGAGAGGGCGGATTGCCTCTGGGCTCTTGTGTGTTGGCGGTGATTCCTTTTCTTTTCTGTTAATTCGGTTAAGTTTTATTTGTTTGTGTGAGTGCGTAGTCAGTGTATTTTTGTACAGCGGAACTTACCTGAGTGCGGCAAACAGCGGGAGTGAGCTGGAGCGGCCAGAGACTGTGGAAAGTGTAGGGAACATGCCTCTATATTCCTACATGTGGAGTATTACTCATGCAAGGTGTTATATATATATATATATATATATATATATATATATATATTTAGCAGTAATGGTGATAGACAATTAAAACATGTTTGTCTTACCAGTCTTCACCCGGGTACCATAAATGTAGAGAATATCCTCGATGGGGCGCCATAAATGTAAGGAATATGCCTTATATACACATATACACATACTCTTACATGGGATTCCAGAAATATAGGCTATAACTATGGAATAATGAGGTTTACCCTTATTATTCTTAAGTTAGGTCAAAGTTAAATCAGTCTTGTTTGATTGTTATGAATTATAATTACTACTTCAACTTACCATCAAAGCACTAATAACTAATAATTCATAAGGGTTGAAGGTACACTGCCTGGCCAAAAAAAAAGTCGCCGTTGCACCCGTCATGCATAGTGCCCACTGTACAAGCCTCTGGAGGCAGTGTTATGATCTGGGGTTGCTTCAATTGGTCAGGTCTAGGCTCATCAACATTATGCAGCAATAAAATGAAGTCAGCAGAGTACCTGAATGTACTGAATGACCAGGCTATCCTATCAATGGGCATATTCCAGGACGACAATGCCAAGATTCATCGGGCTCAAATTGTGAAAGAGTGGTTCAGGGAGCATGAGGAATCATTTTCACACATGAATTGGCCACCCGAGTCCTGACCTTAACCCCATTGAAAGTCTTTGGGATGTGCTGGAGAAGACTTTACGGAATGGTTCAACTCTCCCGTCGTCAATACAAGATCTAGGCCAAAAATGAATGCAACTCTGGACGGAAATAAATGTTGTGACGTTGCTTAAGGTTGTCGAAACAGTGCCACGATGAATGCGCGCCACAATGAATGCTAAAGGCGGTCCAACGAAATATGAGAGTGCGACTTTTTTTTTGGCCAGGCAGTGTAATACGTTCTAATGATTAGGTTTGACTCAGCTCTCGTGTTCATACGACATCGAAACAGACACCAGGTTTAACAAAAATAGATTTATTAAACAAGGAAAAACATGAATATTACATTCTACTAAATAGACATATTGTGTTGTGTGCGTATTGTAGCATTTGTGTGTGTGTATGCACATGTGTTGGTGTGTAGGCCTATGCCACGTGTGCATTCAGGGAACAAAGGAATCACGTGGAGTAAGCTAACTGTGTCGCAGCATGATTATGTGATTATTGATCTCAAATCTGACGTTACTATAAATAAGTTCATGCACTTCGGTCAGGAAATACTGTTAACCATCTACAGTAAGCTAAAATGAGATCATATCACACAAATGTTAGTCAGTGTTAGGATAGAGGGGCAAACCAGTGAGGCCTGCTCGGGTTAGTTAGTAGTACCACCTTAGCAATGAAACGGTGGGCCAGCCGGCTAGCTTGCTAACCAGCGCAACACGTTTATACAGCTATTATCGTACAAAATCGAGATGCAATCAAATTACCGATAAACAGTTCAGACTAAAATCCTAAACTAATGCCTGGGATGTTTGATCAGTCTTACTGAAGTCCGCGGTGAGTTGATTATAGCTGGCTTGTTTGTGAGGTGGATGGTGAGGGCGTCTCCTTTGGCCTTTCTTATCCTGGTAGGGATGCGGGTCGTCTGGTTATCGCATGCGTCTTTGTCCGAGGCTGGAACACACCTCGGTCGGAGTTGCGTTAATTCAGTTCTATGGTTAGATGCCGTGGGCAAGCTAACCCGTTTGCGTCTCTCTCCGCGGCCTTTGATGCTGCTGCCGCGGTGTTGCTGGTGCAATGGAGATCCACCTTTGTAGCTGTGTAACTAGCAAAAGGGGGAATACAAAAATGGAGTCCTGCCTCTTGTGCAGCACTATCGAGCAAGAAGGAAGAGTGAAGTGAACTGGGTCGGGAGACTGGAATGCGTTCAGACTTATCTGTTTTAGTTTTATGACCCTTAGTGTCTCGTATTTCCAAGAGACATGATTGGCTGTGGCCGTGTTTTAAATTACTTTTGGGTTTCCTGTGAAATGAATGGAAAAGTAGTCCGTTGTCCCTACAAAAGCAGTACGAACGAATCGGCGGCGCCATACCTGGAACAGACTGCCAACAACGACGGCAGAGTACAGTGCTGCTCAAGGTGTTGGAGTCGGTGTCCGACGCTTAACCCGGCGAGTGTGACGAGGGCGACGGTGTGCAGCGAAGACCTGTGTCCCGTGATTCGCCCGAGGGGTGGACAGTCTGAATTCTCGTTGGCAACTACCAAGGGCGACAACAAGCCGTCCTGTTGTGTGTTTGTGGGTGTGTGGATTATTTTGGCCGGACGGCTTGTGTTTATTTTTTTAATATATTTCTTAAATTGTGGTAGACCTCCCAGGATTGTAGTGTGGGTAGGACTCCACAACCCCTATTTCTTTGTGTTTAATGTTACCTGTTTGTGGCGTGGAATGCTAGCTTATGTGTTGTGTGAGTGAGAATACTGCCGTGTCTTTGTGTGGGCTTTCCCCCCGGAAGTATTGTGGGGCCGGGCGGCCGACAGCCCCCGAGGTGGGCTATCGAAGGGGTGATCACGAGTGCCATTTCTTACAGTGCCTATTTCTTACAGTAGCCTAACAAAGTGTGAAACAAGCACAGGGTGAGTGACAGTGTGTGGTGTGGGAGGGGTCAGCTGCGTCCGATTGGAGAGTGGGAGAGGATAAGGGACCCGCAGGCGGGCATTGCTCTGCCAGATTGTGTTGTGTGATCAACTTTTGTGTACCCAATAAAATATAATTTTGCCTTTTACAACTGCTTGGGGAGTGGTGGATTCTGTAAAAAGAAACCTGGTCCGAAGTAGGGCACGGGATTTGCCTGCTTTCAAACAGTGACATAAGATCCCAGGGCCTGATTTTCTCTCTTGTAGCCAATGTGCAGGTGCCATACACAAACAAAAGGATCTTGGGATCTCATTTTACTCCCAAGTCTGCAGAAATCCAATTGGGCGATCAAGGCCGTAACGTAATGTCGAACAGGCATTTCAGCCGAACAGTGCATGCCATTTTCCTCCCACTAAAGGGTACCTAGTGGTCACCGTTTACCTACAAACTAGATGGTAACCAGCATTGTATCAACCCAGGTCTTAAACACCACTACAAGCTATTCCACACAGCGACTACTGTTTGGAAGACTTCCTGATGTCTGTGCGGAATTTACCTTTTGCTAATTTCCATCTATGCCCCCTCATTTTACTGACCGAACTCAACCTGAAGAATCTCTTGTAGTTCACTTTGAGGTTTTTTTAATTCATGAAAGGGATTTAACAATCAAATCACCCCTAAGTCTCCTTTTACTAAGCTTAAAGGGGCTATATGTAACATTCAGAAAATCCTTCTCATTACTGACACCGGTGGCTGTAAGTGAATTGCAGCCAGCTGCTAGCATGCTTCCTCACACTCGTGTAATGGCAGCAAGAAACATTTGGTGGCTGGATAACATTACTACCCGGCCTGGATCTGACGTTGCTTGGTAACGTTAGCTGGTGAAGTAATTTTGTAAACCGCAAGCTAGCCAACTAACGTTACCAGCCAGATCAGCCCCGGGAGTCAGGTTTGAAACGATGGAACTTAGCTAGCTAACGTCATCCACTCAGACAGTATTTTGCTAGTGATAACATTAGCAAGTAAGCTGGCTAACATTAGCCAGCTGAATGTAAGTTAACCTAGCAATCAAGTAACATCTCACACATTCCAAGCTAACGTGGGCATCAGGAACATCACAATGTATCGCACAAGCTTTGCAGTAACATTACCTGTCCAATAAGAACACCAGCTTGGGGTCGGTTTTGATCCCCAACAACAAACGTAGGTCTCTCCATGGCTGGAGTGCCCGGCCGATGTTCACCATTGTTTTTGCCCAATTTCAGTCACACTGCTGTTTGGCCAAATGGGCTTAAAACTTATCTTTGCCTTTGGTGGACTCGACTGGTCGTTTGACGACTGGTCCATTTCTCAGCAGCTAGTGTTGTATTAGACATCACATCCTTAATTTTCCTGGCAAATCTGACCCGAATCCTACCAGCAGCCTTTACATTAAAAAAGCCCATAGGCTCTTACACGCAATGGAGAAAGTCGGGGAAAGTCTCGTTACATTTCTGTCATGGTTTTGCAGCTCGCCGGTTCTGTTCTGCGGACGTTTCCTTTCGGTGCCACGGGACGGCGCCCCTGCTGTGTTTTTCCGCCTACCTTGCACTTATTCGTTTCGCCTGTTCTGGCGTCAGCCTTATTTAAGCGCAGCAATTTCCTGTTTCGTTGCTTTTGTGTTATTCTTTCCACACAAAGCCAGGTAACACAGGTATAGGATTAAGGCGACCACTTGTCTTTTTGGCTTTATTGCTAAATCGACACACGGGACTTCTTAGTGTGTTTAGGAGTTTCTTTGTTAAGATTTATTTTCTCGTTCACACTAAGTTCTTTCCTTAGTTTTCTGTCCCTCTATCTGACAGTATCCTCGGTTTGCCTCATTTCTGTTTACCTCTTTATTTTAGCTCTTTGATATTTTATTGAGCTAGAGGTAACTTTTTTCTCTCTGTTTACTGCTCGAGTCTGCAAGCTTTTCGCCCACTTTCCTGGGTCGCTATTCTTTTGCTTTGTTTCTGATTGCCTCTTTATTTCAGCTCTGTGATAGTTTATTGAGCTAGAGGCAATTCCTGTTTCTTTCCCTGTTTACTGCTTGAGTCTGAAAGCTTTTTGCCCACTTTTCCTGGGTCGCTTTTTGTTTGGCATTTACTCGCTGGGTTTATTTTCTTCCTTTTTTTTAGTTCTCCTTACCCTCTATTTGTAGTTTTTCCACGTCTCTGGAGAACTTTCGGAATCCCCTCACAGTCACGTTTGGTCCTCCGCACCCACCGCCCTCACAGTTACATTACAATTTGTTCATATATTGCTAATTGAAAGTGATTCATGCATGTAAAGATCTTACATATAGCCCCTTTAAAAATAAATTATCCCAAGTCTTTCTTTATCTTTCATACCAGGAACAAATTTAGTTGACCTTCTTTGAACTTTTTCCAGAGCCTCTATATTTTCCAGAGCCTCTTGTAATACAATGCCCAGAATTGCACACAGTACTCTATGGGCCTGATTTACTAAGACCTTTAGGCATGTACAATACCTTTTAGATTTTGACAGCACAAAACACTTGACAGCACAATACAATTCTCCTCCAAACTTTCCAAACTCCAACAAAACTGAACCACCAAACTAAGCCCACACTGACATTTTATCACTCACAGTAGGTCTGAGACATCCCTGAATTTTGTGGTTGTGTTTTGTTATTGTTGGGCACAGGATATGGATATACATTAGTGGTCTCTAGACATTGTAAAATGTTTATTTTTGCAACTGTGAGTTGACGGGATATACTATAAAAATGTACTGTAATTACATTTCAATTAATTTGAAACATGGCTGTGAGGAATAGGGTAACATTAATTGTACAGTGTTTATTTTAACAAGCATACTTTCTAAATGTTCTTTTGTGTTGGCCACTTAAATCTTAAAGATCTATAGAAAAAATATATATAAGCAAAAAACCATTGTAAGAATAAGCCTTTTTTGTGGTAATGAATATCATTATCAAATCAATTAACTAACATTTTTAGCTTGCGTGTGCTGTGAATGGATGTACGGCTGTCAGAACTCACAAGGAATTAATAACCATTGAAATGCCACAAGAGAAATGAGGACAAGATGTAAACTATTTAATTACATTAATTAACAGAGTTTCAGCCTCCAATGAGATATGGTCCTTCCAGTGTTGTAGGTGGTCATTGTATGGAACATTGGAAGAGCAGATGAACCATTTCACCTCATTAGGGAGTCAGAGCTGTAAAACAGATGACATTCAATGGACACTGATACTCATTTACCAGCTTACCTCTGGTTTTCTGATTCTGTAGTGTATAAACACCCATGAAATACACTTAAAGGGCAAGGATACATTTATATCGGATCGACTGAAGAACACTGCAGTACACATGTAAAGGCGTCATGAAGAAAATGTAAACCTGATGGAAATGCATTTGACCATGCATTTGAATTGAATTGACCGTCCAGGAAGGGAGGGATTCCGTTAGCGGGATAATGTTTCTGTAAGGGGGAGGCGAATGGTTCGGAGGTCCAAATGCAACTAAAGGGGATTCTTTAAGTGTCCAATAAAGAACACAAATGAGACGGACAAAATCCGCGAATGAGGGAGAAAAAACAAAAAGAATAAACAGCTCCAGCTCTCCCAGCTGGAGAGCAATATTAAGGAGACTGACAAAAAGGGAGAAATAATAGCGACCCGAAAATAATCGGGCCAGCGAGACTCGTAAGCTCGAGAAAATGAAAATAAGGAAAGAATGCCTCTCACTCTTGATAGAGAGAACACAAGGAAAGAAAGAGAGGCACAGAGCAAACAGAAAGACAAACTGTCTCAGAGAGACCAGAGCGGTAGCAGGAGCGAGGGACAGAAAAAGCAAAGGAAATGTGTTCCTATGTGTCTAATGCACAAAAAGGCAAGTCCCTCGTAACTCCAAAGCAGGGCAATGAAGGCAAGAGGTCTCAGAGTACCTACCTATACCTTACCGACTTTTTTAAAAAAATGAGCGAATGACAAGCAAGCACCGGAAGGAGGAAATCCTAGGCTTAAATAGCCACAGGAAATCCACAACAGGTGCACTCACTAAGTGCCGGAAAGGATGGAAACCCCGGCATGGAACACCGAAAAATCCGATAGATTACCCCGTCGAACAGAAAAGAAACCGTAGAACAAAGAAAAAGCAGGCGCAAACCATGACAGTTTCATTGCACACTCCTTATGACTCAATGTCTCTGCAAGCTCAACTGATGGACTGTAACTGGTGGAGTGAAAAAAGTAGAGCCTGTTTCAAAAGATAGCATGTCTGTGCTTTTCCAAATCTACAGAGCAATGAGCTCAAATTCTGAACGCAAATGAGCCTTACAAATTAGAAGATGAAAGGTGCTTTTTTTTTAAAGTGTTCTGAAAGGTTTCCATGCAAGTTATTTGCTGGTGGTACCATCAACCAATTCAAAAGGAGATAGGATGTGTGCACATCTAAAACTGTGGACAGGTGCAGGGTAAACAAGTGTACCAGAAAAACATAAGGAAAAAGGATTATCCATTCATTAAATGCTCCTAATTAACGTTTAATAAAGAGACTCAATGTTTTGACCAGTAGGTATCCTGACAAAGACCTACTGGTAGAAACATTGTGTCTCTTTAATAAACACTCATTGGGAGCATTGTACAGCAGTGTTTTGCTAATCCTTTTTTCTACCATCAACCAATTCCTCAGTTCTATAATAGTATAAAAGAGAAGTACTCACATTACTATTTTACTATAGAAGTAAGTACTATATACAAGCATGGTATTGACCCTCTTATTTTGGAATTTCCTGTGATACAGTATCTTGTGAGTTGAAAAGAGGGACTATTATGTTCCATGATGCATCATGATTGCTATCAAAAAATTGGCTCCATCAACAATACCAGGGGGCACAAGTGGATGTATTTGTGGTGGGTGTATTTTCAAATGTAATTGAAATGTAATTGAAGCATTTGGCAGGAAATTCAGGCACCTTTCTGCCTTTAAGCACACCAGCTGAGTTGTGCATACCAGTTGAGCTGTGGTCTAGATGTACAGATCACGAATCACTTATTACTATTTTAAGACTGTCTCAAATAAGGTAATCTATTTATTTATTTTGTTTAATTAAAGTATGTATTGTTATCACAGTTTTATTCATTTATTTATGTTTGTTTTGAAGGCATGAAATGTGCTATACAGATACTGATCATTCTATCAGTTATACATGTTGGCAAAATGGTGGGTCAAGATGGGTTTGGCCCAGAAGGGCTCAGTTTTCTTAATGTCCTAGTTATGTTGTTGCAGTAAGGATTTGCTGTAGTTCTGTTGAATACCGCTAATGTCAAAGTTCAGACTCAAGCTAGCAGGCTACAGGGCTCATCCTGCACTTATGGGAGCGCCGTTACTGGTTAGGTCATTAAGGAATCCAATAGAGAGTTGGTTTAATATTACATTGTTTACTACATTTTATGAACCTGTGAAACTGATAAAGGCAGAAACCAAGGAGACATACAGGAGGGAGGGAAATAATTGCCCTCAAACCAAATCCCTGGGAAAATAAAAAGGTTTCTTTGTAGTGGAAGCAGAACATTGAATGCCCATTAGATATGGTGAAGAGTTCATATACAAACCCCAATTCCAAATAGTTGGGACAGTATGTAAAATTCACATAAAAGCAGAAAGCAGTGATTTGTAAATTCTCTTTTACATTGTATTTAATTGAAAACAGTACAAAGAAAAGATATTTAATGTTTTACCTTATCAACTTTATTGATTTTTGTAAGTATACCCTAATTCCGAATTTGATGCCTGCAACATGTTCCAAAAAAGTTGGAACAGGGGCAAATAAAAGACTGGGAAGGTTGTGGAATGTTCAAAAAACACGTTTGGAACATTCCACAGGTAAACAGGTGAATAGGTAACTGGTGATGCTATCATGACTGGGTATAAAAGGAGCATCCACGAAGGCTCGGGCAAGGGTGGGTCGAGGTTCGCCACTTTGCGAAAAACTGCGTCCAACAGTCCAATAGTTTTAGAACAATGTTTTTCAATGCACGATTGCAAGGAATTTAGGGATTCAGAGAATCTGGAGAAATCTCTGTCCGTAAAGGGCAAGGCTGAATCGACATGCTTCTGTAATGAATATAGCCACATGGGCTCGGGAATACCTCAGAACATTGTTGTCAGTAAACACAGTTCATCGCTGCATCTACAACTGCAAGTTAAGACTCTACTATGCAAAGCGTAAGCCATATATCAACAACATCCAGAAATGCCGCCGACTTCTCTGGGCTCAAGCTCATCTGAGATGGACTGACGCAAAATGTCTTTTTGAAAGTTCCCCTTTCAAATTGTTTTTTGGAAATAATGGATGACGTGTTCTCCGGGCCAAAAAGGACCATCCCGATTGTTACCAATGCAAGGTTCAAAAGCCAGCATCTGTCATGGTATGGGGGTGTGTTAGTGCCCATGCCATGGGTAACTTGTACATCTGTGAAGGCACCATTAACGCTGAAGGGTACATATGCATTTTGGAGCAACATATGCTGCCATCTAGATGAAGTCTTTTTCAGGGAGGTCCCTGCTTATTTCTGCAAGACAAGGCCAAGCCACATTCTGCACTTGTTACAACAGCGTGGCTTCGTAGTCAGAGAGTGCGGGTGCTAGACTGGCCTGCCTGCAGTCCAGATCTGTCTCCCATTGAAAACGTGTAAATTGTATAGTTTGACACAAAATGTGTTGAAAGTAACACAAAGGTAGTAACACAAAAAGTGTGTTGGATATTAACACATCCTTTTTGAGAGTGTACATTGAATGTCTATTGCCTCATAACTAAACAACTGATAAAGTTTGTTCAAAACCTTAATGTTGTTTGCTAAATAATTTTTTTTTTTTAAATTGCTCTTCCTGAGAATTCCTTTTTTTTTTTAAACACGTGAGTTTTGTTCATAACACCGGTGCAATAAGATGACTGGAGGTGCAATAAGATGACTGGAGCAGTTTCACCCATGCCTGGTCTTCTTGACATCTTCGTTGAGATTTCCTCTGCTCTGTGTTGTAACAACGGCAATTTTCACGACAACGTGCTACAGTGTAGTTCATTGTTCTTGATAGGGATCTTTTCACAAATATTGTAGACTTTGGATGTATATATTTGGGGAAGAGTGATTTAGATAATCACATAGTCACTCACACAAAGGCATGCACAAATAATACTAGGTGTTTCTGCAGTTTATGCTATAACCGCATACACATACAGGAAATGCATGAACACACACACGAGTACACAACAGATTCTCACACACAAAGAGGCTCAGTATAATAGGTTCTGCAGTGCACAATGCAGACATACACAAGCACGCATGAACAAACAGACATATACTTGCACCAGAAATCTGGCTGAAGCAATCTTAAGCAGTATGTTACAACCACATATTCACAGGACAGGAGTATGTGCGTTCATTGAGTCCTTTGATATTGTATGTTGAAAATGTATGGTATTGTTGGTTTAGCATTCTGCCTAGATTTGTTTATGGTCTTTTACAATTTCTTGGGGAAAATGCAAAAATCTATACGCTCATCTTTGGCAGACATACTCTCTTTTATGTTCCCCATCTGTCTTCTGTGAGATATTATGGCTCACTACATCTTCCCTGCATCTTCCAGATATATTGAGTTGCCGTCATTTCAGTCATGAATTTTCATCCTATGTGTATGCAAGCGACACGATTGCAATCTTAAAGAAAACATTTGAAAGATGGATTTTTAATTTAGTTTTTCTGTACCGTCACTATGACTGAATCAAGCCATCAGATGTTACATTCATACAGATTTAAAGAAGACAGCTCCATGAAATCTAATGCCAATTTAGATAGCATGAGATCCGTGAAAACCCATTTCCTGTTTCTCTGTATCTGTGCATCTGACAGAATAGGTTAATAGGGAAACATTTCCTCAGGAGGCAGTCGCTATCACCAAAGGGCATTGGATTCGGCAACCTCCGTAAGGCACCCACCGGAATTGGCAGGTGTTCATATCTCCCACCCTGCTGCCCCCCCCCCCCCCCCCCACACACCCTCCAGTGTTTTCATATTTTGGCTCTGGGCACAATTACTAATTTGAAGTCAACAGTGATTGAACAAGGAAGCTATTGCTCGGTTTATGAGGGTTATGAAGTTATGATACATTTTTCAAAAATTATATTCTATGCGTGTATGTGTTTGTGTTTACATATAAGATCTTAAGACGCTATTTGACTTATCACCTGGCAACAGCACTGTGGCAGCAGTAGAAATGCTAGCTTATTGTAAACAATGGTTCAGGTTCATAGAGGATGATCCAAAAATATATACTGTATTTACATAACTCTCAGTTTAGACCCACCAACACTGAGTTGATATGATTGGCTAGTAAATATTGGTTATATCCCCAAAGTGGGCAGATTTATCACTAGCCAATGCCCAGGGGTACATCTTTTGGTGAAATTAATTTATGAATTTAAAAGATTTTGCCCGACGTTGTGTACACAGGTTGACAGAACAGTAATTTAGCTACTTGATAGAAATTGACTAAACCTAAAACATACATCAATAAGATGTGATTTTGAAATAACATGTAGCCTAATCTTGACAATGAAATAAGCAGGGAAGTCAGTAAAATGAAAGCATCGATAAGTATGAAGAAGAAAAGGAACTGTTTATTATCGGATACTCTTCTTATATGTAAAATTTTTCTAAGTGCATTAAAAAGGCATCCATATTTCTGAAGATTTACTAGTGGAGCCTCTGAGTAGCTGACTTTTTCAAGTTTGAGGAATGACATAAGGGGCCTCATTTATCAGTAATGCGTACATTCAAATCTGATCGTAAAGTGAGCGTATGACCATTTTTAGGCAAATTTCGGGATTTATCAAAATGAACGTGATGTACGGTACAATGAAATCTCACGACAGCTCTTGATTTGGCGTACGCTTTTTCCCAGTGGCAAGGCAGCAACATTGCATGCAATGAACAGCGAGGGAACAATAGTTGTGCAGCCTAAATAATGAAAAAAATAACTTTTGTTCAGAGCACTGAGGAGTCAACAGGTGATAAACAAAAAGGTGCTCTTTGGAAAACATAGGTTACGTGAGCTTAAAAATCAGATTTTGTCTTAATGAGGAACTGATCATAAAAGTCACAAAATAACGCATTCCATTTATGAAAATATGAAAAGCCGTTAATGCATCTGGGACATAATTTTAAAATGCACTTGACCGACGTGTTGCGGCTGTAGACGTAGTGTAGACTAATTGGCAAAAATAATACAGTTGAAGTCGGAAGTTTACATACACTTAGGTTGAAGTCATTAAACTCCACAGATCATCTTAGCAAACTATAGTGTTGGCAAGTCAGTTAGGACATCTACTTTGTGTTTTTTCCAACAATTGTTTACAGACAGATTATTTCACTTTTAATTCACTATATCACAATTCCAGTGGGTCAGAAGTTTACATATACTAAGTTCACTGTGCCTTAAAATGTTTTATATTTGGTTGCATATTCTTTGCATGCCATGACTTCCTGATGTCTGTGGCCCAACAACATCAAAAGATATCTCTTGATATCTCATTTTTTTCCAGCTGTTTACAACAGTCATTTACAATGTCTTCTTCAATGAGGCAATTTTTGTTATTTAACTCTTCAGATGGTAAGATGAAAAAACAGTTACATTAAATAATTAGTTATCATAACACAACACTAGGAACGCCACAGCGGTCATTGACCGTTGCATTGAGAAAATCAATATATCTGCCGTCATGAAATCCATATGACTAGTTATACAGTATATTCAGTTAGCTAGGTACAGCCCAGTCATATAAAGTTGTACAAATTCATACAAAGATTTACAACGACTAAGCAAAAACTGACTGCAAATTATGTTTTAGTGATGCTGGGAAGTACATTAATGTCTATTCCCATGGACAGTGATGATCAGTCATGGATCTGTAGAAGTTGTATGCTACTGGGGAGAGTGACAGTGAGCCAGAAATACAGAGGCAGAGCCAAAAAAGTTTCTTTCGGCCATCGATACAGTGGTTCTGTGTACAGCTGTTCCAGTTAGCGGTATGCCATCAAAACTACACTTCAGTAGTTTCATTTTTCTTTATATTATAACTAAACTAATTATAACTGAACTGAGCTGAAGTTAGAAAGCTAGCTAGTCATCCAGCTGGTTTAATGAAGCCAGCCAGCTACATGAAAGAAACAAACATGTACTGTACCTGGCTACAGCATATTTTGGTTAAAGAGCAACGTTCTAGACAACACAGCTACATGGGGCCGACATCGGCGTCCTGTCGCTTTCCATCTGCGGGAGATCTCACATCAGCAAACTACCTCCAATCTCCTACAGACAGATCGCCTATCTCCCACAGACTGAGCTGTGCGCAGTGTGCTGTCTGGGGTTAACAGTTACAAATTGTGTCAGAGGTTTTATGGCTGACCTTGTAGTCATGTAGCTATCTAAGTCAATGATATTACCTGGGGTTTGCAGGCGAAATGATAGAGAAGGCATTTCAGAAATAGAAATTAACTTCCCATAAAGATTATACAGCTGTAAAAAGTAATAGTTTTTTGGCATTTGTTAGTTAGCAAACAAGCTAGCTTCCACACAAAACAAAAAAGGCGATGACAAAGTTTTGAAAAAAGTTGTATGGCATGTTGTTTTGGCTGAAATAGCATCACATATGCACTTCCTTTTATGTCCAAAAGCATCACATGTTCACATATTTATCTGTCAATCAAAACATTACATGTGTGCATCCATTCATTTTGCCTGTGTATCTTGCAATTCGCTACTTTGATTAGACTATTTCAAAATAATATTGTACACCTGAAAAAGGCAGGAGTTACTTCCAATTGCACAACGCAAGACTGACAGGTGGAAATGCATCTTAAATTCCATTTTGCCACCTTTGTAGCATTGTAGGTGAATATATCTAATGGCAAAGACGGGAGGTACCATTTTCCTTTTAACATTTGGAGTTGCCGATGTGCAGTTCAGGAAATACATTCAAATTTTCCAGTCTACATTATCATTTGAATAAAGGTAGGTTTTTCAGCTGTAAACCGGTGAACTGCTTGGGTACACATGAGAGCCTTCCACATATCATGTCACATGTGGCCGTGCCGTAACTGTCCTGCAGTGCAAATGGGGGAAAAGGTAAAATATGGAAATGCACCATGCCTTGGATGAGGTTGTCTGCTTTACGAACAAAATACTATAAACCAATAAGAACCAAAAATAAATGTGAAGGAAACCTGAGCTTTTCACTGAATGTGATAAGAAGCTGAGTGCAAACTGGTGATGTTTTGTCATGGTTTTCACCTATCTTCCCTCTGTTGCTACGGTTTTTATCTCTTTCCCATTTTTTCTTTTCAGTCTATCGGATTTTTCTGCGTTCCATTTCGGAGTTTTCCTTCTCCCCGCTAATTATTCGTTTCACCTGTTCTTTTACCTCTCAGGTATTTAAACCCCTCACTTCCGCCTCCTGGCGCTTCTTTGTCATTTCGTGTTTTCACGAGGTTAGGGTTAGTAAGTTTTTGTCTCTCTGCTTTTGTGAGAATTAAGATTTCTTCCACTTAGAAGACTAGGGGAATTAGGGTTTAGTTTCCCTTTTCGCTCTTCCCTCTTCTTCGCTCCCACTCTCATTTCTGAGAATGTGAGTTTTATTTTTATTTCATTTATTTCACCATTTATCGGGCGTTATAGCCACGTACCGAAGGTGTCTTGTTTTTCTGTTCCTCTTTCGCTATCTCTTTAGCATTTGCTATTTTGAGATTTATCTGTGCCCGTGTTTACATGGCTAGCCCGTTTTATAGGGGTGTGTTATTATTTGGCACTGCCAGGGACTTTCTATCCCTTTTTTCTGTTATCGCGTTTGGCTCATCGCAATTCGGCACAAACCCTTTCATGTTTATTGCCTTATTTTTCAAACAAGTTTAACAGCTGAAAAAACATTTGAAATTAGTCAAAAATTCAAAGACCACATGGTTAAAAAATAACCAAACTGCTATTTCAGGCAGAAGCTGCGGGCAGGATTTCCCTTTGATGTTTGTTTCTGAGATCTAATGTCTCTGGCACATCACTATGGGGGGTTGTCTGTCCGTGTTAGTTACATGGCACATAACAGTGCCTTTGCATGGATAACCCATGTGAGATAAAAATGCTGCAAATGAAAGAAAGGAAAGCATTTTAAAAAATCTGTCTGTAACTATGCCTATTTACGAGAACGTGCCAGAGCTGTTCACGGACAGACTTGAAAAACACCATTCACCACCAGTCCCCCAGCACCACAGAGTGCTCATTGATTTTTCTCAACTCAGAGTCCAGACTTTCCATCAATCAATAGATTAACAAGTATTTTTCTTTACATCAAAGCCACTATTTTCAGATCAGTGGACTCAGACTCCCATTATTTGCTGATGACACTGCTGAAAAAGATGTTTGATAATAACAATGTTATGTAAAAAAAAAACAGAATCATTTATTATTCATGTTCAGTCCTGGTCATGCACATTACTCACATACAGTAAATATGGGAGAAAATTGTCACTGCACCAAGGCCTAGTGCTACGCTTGAGCTGGACACAACATCATAGTGGTCCAACATTGGATGACTACCATATGCACTACATGGCCAAACGTATATGTACACCTGCTCATTCCAAAATCATGGACATTATGGAGTTGGTCACCCTTTGCTACTATAACAGTCTCCACTCTCCTGGGAACGCTTTCCACTTTCCCGCTGATGCTGGGAGATTACGCCTGGCTAGCAAGCTTTGCAATTGATCCTAAAGGTGTTAGATGGGGTTGAGATCAGGGCTCAGTGCAGGCCAGTCACGTTCTTCCACACTGATCTTGACAAACCATTTCTGTATGGACCTCACTTTGTGCACGGAGGCAATGTCATTATGAAACAGGAAAGGGCCTTCCCCAAAGTGTTGCCACAAAGTTGGAAGCAAAGAATCATCTAGAATGTCATTGTATGCTGATTTGCCTTCACTAGAACTAAGGGGCCCAGCCCGAACATTGAACATTGAACAGCCCCATATTAAGGGGTGTCCAGATACTTTTAGCCATATAGTGTACAACCCCAATTCCAAAAAAGTTGGGACAGTATGTAAAATGCACATAAAAGCAGAAAGCAGTGATTTGTAAATTCTCTTTTACATATATTTAATTGAAACAGTACAAAGAAAATAAATGTACGCTATTTTAAAAATATTACTTATTTTTATCTGCATTTATTTATTCATCCCCCTTTCTCTATTGTACATGATGTTTCTTGACATAAATGTCTGCTTGTGAATTGTAAAGAAATCTGTAGCAGCAGTTCACATTTTAAAACCTGTACATTTTCTAAAGTAAACTTGCCAACAAAGTATAACCATATCCTTTCTGGAGTGTAATTATTCATCAACTGTTAAAAACATTAATTGAAATCATATGTTGTTCCATGAGGCACAATCTCTTCATATGCTAAGATGAAGAAACACAGGGCCAAGTTGCATTAAATAATTTAGGAAAGTTTGGATAGCATTGCTTTGGAATAGAGCTAGTTTATTTAGTGTGAGCTACGATAGGCAATATTGTTAGTTGTAACTTGGCCACATTTTGATATCAATACTTTTAAAGGCAGGCCTAGTTTTTGCAAGTTGGAATTAAGGACTTATAGACAGCGCTCTGTAGTCTATGCCTGAGTAACTTGGCTTTTTTTTTACGTCGGAGATGTTTTTGTTCAGATTACTATTACAAGCGATATTATAACCTCTGCATTTGAATGGATCTCTATGGGAATTGGGGAGTGGGACTAGATTAAGCTGTAAATTACACGGGAATAGTATGGAACCCATGGTTGGCTAAATTGCTGTAAGTCATCAATGGTCTGAGGTATCAAACAAGCCTCAAACCATCACTCTACTGCCAGATATGTAGTAGATGTGGATGGATCACTTTAAGGGTTGTTTCTCCTGACTCATTTTCTTATAGAACTCTATGGGGAAAAAAGTCAGGAGAAACAACCCTTAAAGTGATCCATCCACATCTACTCCATATCTGGCAACAGAGTGATGGTTTGGGGCTTGTTTGATAGCTCAGACCCTTGATAACTTACAGCCATTTAGCCAGCCATGTGTTCCATACTGTACCAGTGTAATTTACAGCTGAATCTAGTCTCACCACCCAATTTCCATAGAGATCCATTCAAATGCAGAGAGGTTATAGTATCGCTTGTAACAGTACCTGAAAATAAGATATCGACAGTTTTTTGATGTTGATGGTCACAGACTTCAGGAAGTAACAGCATGTAAAGGATATGCGACCAAATATGAAATATGATACTTTAAAAATATGTTAAAGCAAAGGGTATGAATACTTATGTAAATGAGAAATTTTATTTTTTTATTTTTAATAAATTTGCAAAAATCTCAAAAAAAACTTTTTTCACATTGTCATTATGGGGTGTTGTGTGTAGAATTTTGAGGGAAAAAATGAATTTAATCAATTTTAGAATAAGGCTGTAACAGAACAAAATGTGGAAAAAGTGAAGCGCTGTGAATACTTTCCGGATGCACTGTATATATATATATGTATAGACCAAATATAAAAAATGATTATTTATATATAAATGCAGATATAAATCGATGGGCTCTATTTTAATAAACCAAACGCAATGGTGAACGCAAGAGTAATCGCTTGGCGGTATCGCTCTGAGGGCGTGTCGGCGAGAAATTTGGTAATTTCATGACGGCAATCTTGGCGCATCTGATGGCGGTATTGCTAAAAGGCTGGGTTTAAATGTCCAAGGTGTGTCTCTATGGTAGCCAATCAAATAGTTGTTCTCATGCTTTAAAAAAAAAAAAGCCAGTTGGAACGCAATCGCTCCATGCAATTTCATAATGAGCAACCCAAACGCACTGGACCGTCAACGACAAGAGCGATTTTCCGCACAGGAATCAGACATACTTGCAACAGAAGTACAGGCTAGGACTAGTAATTTATGGATCACAATCCACACCAAATCGTCTCCCAGAAGTTCGGAAGGCACGGGAGGAGGTGGCGAATGCATTAATTAGCCTACATGAGGTGATGTAGGCATAATTATGATTCAAATGGTAGGCTTATGATTCAACTGTGTCAATGTGTACTTTATATATTATAGGCTATTGGCCTACATGATCGCAAGTTTCTTGTAAGCTGTCCTGTTTTATTCTAGTAGTTTAAATTAAAATTAATTAATTAATAATAATTATAGGCTATTTGTTCATTAAATGGAAGTGTAATGTTGGCATCACCTATAGACACTACATAGAACTGCATGACTAACAAGTTGCCAAATTGCCAGAGTCTATTGCGTTGCCGCTAAGAGGTGGTTCCAGCGGATCATAACGCAATGGGTTTTCGTTGGTTCAAATTGTCACTGAGCCGAAAGTATTTTAGAACACGCCCCAGACAGCGCCACCCATCCCACTGCAGCGCAAGCGAAAGGATGTTATGTTGAGAATTTGTTGATCCTAGCGGTATTGCTGAGAAACGCCATAGCGCCAGTTTTAAGACGTTGATGCTGTCAACAAGCTTGCGTTTGACTATACCGTCCCCTTACGCTGGTTTGAAAATAGAGCCCGATATATAAATGCAGGGGTGCCAATAATTGTGGCACACATGGGTTTGTTAAAAATAATTATTTCTTGATGAGGGATTTTTTTTTCTCATAATAAATTTCCATCAATTAAAGGTTGGATTTTTCTCATTTTTTCAGTGTGACATTAAGCTAATTCACCAAACGGTGAATTTTTTATAACCCTTTTAACTCATCTTTACCAGGGGTGCCAGTAATAGTGGAGGGCACTGTATATACGTATACAGTCAAGCCGGAAAGTCTGCACACTCCTTTCACCTTCTCCACGTTTTATTACGTTACAGACTTATACTACAATAGATTGAGTTCAGTTTTTGCCTCAAACATCTAAACACAATAACTAATAATGACGAAGTGAAAACAGGTTTTTAGAAAATATGCAATTTTATTTTACTGACAAAAATAGGTTATTTAGGGGTTACATATCTGTACACACCCTTAGCCTAATACTTGGTTGCTGCACCTTTGGCAGCGATTACAGCTTCAAGGCGTCTTGGGAAAGAAGCTACGAGCTTGGCACACTTGTTTCTGGACATTTTTGCCCATTCCTCTTGGCATATCCTTGCAAGCTCCGTGAGGTTGGATGGGGAGCGTCGGTACACAGCCATTTTCAGCTCTTTCCACAGATGTTCAATTGGATTCAGGTCTGGGCTCTGGCTGGGCCACTCAAGGACATGCACAGACTTTCTCCGAAGCCACTCCTTTCTTCTCTTGGCTGTGTGCTTCGGGTCGTTGTCATGTTGGAAGGTAAACCTTCACCCCAGTCTGAGGTGCAGAGCGCTCTGGAGCAGGTTTTCTTCAAGGATCTCGGTGTACTTAGCTGCATTCATCTTTCCCTCTATCAGGACTAGTCGCCCCGTTCCCACTGCTGAAAAACATCCCCACATCATGATGCTGCAACCGCCATGCTTCACTGTAGGGATGGTATTAGCCAGGTGATGAGCAGTGCCTGGTTTCCTCCAGACGTGACGCTTGGTATTCAGGCCAAAAAGTTCAATTTTGGTTTCATCAGACCAGAGAATCTTGATTCTCATGGTTTGAGAGTCCTCTAGGTGCCTTTTGGCAAACTCCAAGCGGGCTGTGATGTGCCTTTTACTAAGGAGGGGCTTCTGTCTGGCCATTCTACCATAAAGGCCTGATTGGTGGAGTGCTGCCTGGAAGGTTCTCCCATCTCCACAAGGATACGCTGGAGCTCTGTCAGAGTGACCCTCGGGTTCCTGCTCACCTCCCTGGCCAAGGCCCGTCTTTCCCGATTGCTCAGTTTGGCCGGGCGGCCAGGTCTAGGAAGATTCTTGGTGGTTCCAAACTTCTTCCATTTACGAATGATGGTGGCCACTGTGCTCTTTGGGACCTGTAAAGCTGCAGAGATTTTTCCGTACCCTTCTCCAGATCTATGCCTTGACACAATCCTGTTTCTGAGATAATTCCTTTGACCCCATGGCTTGGAGTTTGCTCTGACATGCACTGTCAACTGTGGGACCTTATATAGGCAGGTGTTGGCAATCCCCAATCATGTCCAATCAATTGAATTTATCACAGGTGGACTCCAATTAAGTTAGTAAAAACATCTCAAGCAGTATCAGTGAAAACAAAATGCACCTCAGCTCACTTTTGGGTGTCATATCAAAGGGTGTGCACACTTGTGTACATATGATATTTTACATTTAGATTTTTAATAAATTAGCACAAATGTCTAAAAACCTGTTTTCACTTTGTCATTATGGGCTAGAATATGTGTAGAATTTTGAGACAAAAAATGAACTCAATCTATTGTAGAATATGTCTGTAACGTAATAAAACGTGGAGAAGGTGAAAGGAGTGTGGAGACTTTCCGGCTTGACTGTATATATACAGTATCCATCCATCCATTATCTAACCTGCTTATTCCTGGTCAGGGTCGCGGGGGATGCTGGAGCCTATCCGAGCATGCATTGGGCGCGAAGCAGGAATACACCCTGGACAGGTCGCCAATCCATCACAGGGCACACACACCATTCACTCACACACTCATACCTATGGGCAATTTAGAGTCTCCAGTTCGCCTAATCTGCATGTCTTTGGACTGTGGGAGGAAACCGGAGTACCCGGAGGAAACCCACGCGGACATGTAAAGTATATAGGTAAAAATATGATACTGGAGAGATTTTTTAAAGTGATTTTCATTTGATTACCAAAGTGTCTTGTGTTTACTTTATGGGAAAGTTTTACTTGTATGTGGTACTTCATATAGCCACGTAATACATAACATAAACTCATGGGCCAGACTTTCTTGAACTGTTGTAAATTTGTATACATTTGTGTATACAAATGTATACAATGTATACATTTTCGTGTCCTATTAATGGGTAAAAATTAAAAATTTACAAAATCAAAAATTTACTTTACATTTGTTTTAGCTTTTAATTAACATAATTATTATATTATGGACATTATACAGTTTTTTTGAAAGTTATATTTTTACGGCTTTATTGGACAGCACAGTGTAGGCAGACAGTAAGAATGAGAGCTGGGTTCAAACTGCCTACGTTGCGGCTAGCAGGTTTTTTTTTGTTACATATTTTAATTTATATTTTATTCTTTACGGCGTTAAAATTTTCTCTTTGTATATTGCCTTTTATTATCGTGATCTTTCAGTTTTTACTTCTATCTAATTTATAGACTGTTCTTTTTCTGTTTCTGTTTTCCTTGGGCCAGAAAATATCATGCAAGGACAGTAATGAAGAGGCATGTTTTTAAAAATTTAAATTTTATGTGCATTTACATTTTTTTTATGTGCATTTAGATCATTTCTGAAAAATCAAGATTAAGAAAATTGGCGGGGGGACTAAAAACTTGTGGTATTTATTATTTTAATTACTTTGTTTGTTTATTTAAACTATTTGATTGGTTAAGTTTCCTGTGGTTAAATTTACTTTGTTAGTACTCCACAATACATGGGCCCTTTAACCATGTAACCATTCACACTTCATTCATATTGTCATATCGCCATGTTGACTTGGATTTTGCAGCCTACATGTGTGCAGTGCAGGAATTCATATTGACTTCATTGCAGATGTGATTGGGGGAGTTAATCTATGAAAATTCCTGTTATGTAAGACTCACATCAAGCATTCTATTAATATCATTGAATGGATTAAGCTGGAAGGCCTTGTGACCAATAGAAATGATGGCAAGCTGAGTCCATGTCTTAAAGGGGTGATTAGTAATGGCAGTGTACATGCATGCATTGCGCAAGCTCATATAAAATCCGATAAGCAGAGGAAGACTGACGGCCAATGACACACAATTTAGTTATGTAAGGCATGTGGTTTGGATGAAGGTTATTCTTATTCATACACAGATTCTCCTCAGATTATGCGAATTACCTGAATTTACTCAGTTAATATGAAAACGAAAATATTCTACGGACGATTTGCAGTGTGATTAAATACATTCTTCTTAATCTGTTCCAATAAAGCACTTTTCCTTATTTTTTATAATTTCTCTCAGTTAATAGCTTTGATGTGGATTACCTTATGTTAGCATCTATGTGTGCTTAGTTAAGTGGTTATGAGGGACTGCTTAGGAAAATCTTATATCAATCAGTGTTAAAAATTTTTTTTGGAAAAATGGAAATGTTTTTTTATTCTAGTTATTTTTCCTAAACACATACATAAACCAATGTTGGCACTCCTATATCAAACCACGGTAAAACATTTTCACCAAGAATACGTGTACAGTCTAGAGCTGCTGCTCACAAATATAAAAAAAATATATTTTAATAATTAAAGGCAAAAGTCAACATGCAATCCTAAAATGGATAGTCCCTCGTTGTGCACCACTGCTGTAGATAAGACTATCTAATGGCTAAATGTAGGCATGGAAAAGAAGGGTCAGCAGTTTCAAGGGTGACAGGGTGAGCCTAGTCCTGTGACAGTCAGCTCTATGCATCATTCAGAAGCATGCCCATGAAGACCAACAAAATACGGCCCACTCAGGGACCTAGTGAGATTACAGAGCATGGCACAAAACCCTTTATTATATGACCTGCAGCTCTGCGCACCATGTGCCCTGTCATCTGTGGTTCCGGATGGTGGCGGACTCTGTGAATCTGGCTGATCTGCTCCTGATCCCTCATCACGGTGCTTTGACTCCCATCATAGATAATATTGCAAAAAACAATCCTGACTATGTGGGCTGCCAAGTGGCTCATCTTGTTAAAACACTGGTTTTCAGTGTATTGACGTGCCCCATGGTCGGTCTTCCTGTGTCAATACCTGCTGTGACTGATAGCCTTGAATAGGAAGAAAATCTTTGCATTTTGTTCGATGCATATGCTTTTGCTCATTTTCATTGAGGTAGTAGGCTAATATAGTCAATTTATAACTTTTTCAAATTCTGAAATGCTTGGCAAAACTAGTCTTCTTTACCAACATATCATAGACATTGTAGAGAAAGACATTTTAATGAGCTTGAATCATGAAACATGAAAATAGCAGTTTAAACTGTCTTTCAGGATAAAGTTTAAAAGATAGGAATATTGTATTGACATGCTGACTTGATTAACTGACCCTCGAGGACAAGTGCACATATGAATTCCTTAATATGAATATAATAAGTCACAGTATGTACATACTTTGCATATTAACTACATTTTTGTAGAGTCATTTTTGTATTATATTTTTCAAGTTGGCCATTAGTTGCAATATGCTCTGGGTGTTTCTTTTGTTGTTGGTATTTTAAAAAGGCTGTGGCCTTTGTGTTTGTAAATTTTTTGATGTGCATCAATGTTTTTGCCTTCAACTGAATGCCTTGATTTTCAAATCAGTGGCTGTTAAAAATAACTCCCCTCCCCCCCACCATGCCAGCCTCAAATTCATCCAGTTTAAAGTTTTACATAGGATTCATCTTTTTAAGCCAAAACTGGCAAAATTCATCCCAAGGAACTAGTAAAAGTTGTGAGAGTTGTGCACTGTCCCCTGCAGATCTTACCCATATGATTTGAGCATGCCCAAAGCTTAGAGAAGTCTGGTCCAGATTCTTTTTGAAAGCCTCTCTGAAGCAATTAATATTACTTTACAACTCTGTCCTTTAACAGCTGTATTCAGGGTGCCGGCTGATTATCTCAATATATCCAACAGCAAATTGGATGTGATTGCCTATTAATGTGGAAATCTCCAAAGCCCCCAAATGAATCATCTTGGCTAACAGACCTCATGCCCTTCCTGCAATTGGATAAGATTCAATTTGCTACTAGAGGATCAACAAAAAAATTCTACCATACACGGAAACCAATTATTCATTATTTTGATGAAATACCTGTGCCCCCTCTAGAGTAACTATTTGCACTGTGCTATACTCTCTGTTTCTTATGGTACCTTATGCTGACTGAGTTTTTGGTGAGTGTTTTTTGGTTGGTGGTACTGAGGGAAGAACATATGGTTCTTCTCATCATTAATGCATGTCATGTAATTTTTTGTTTTCTTTTGTTGATGTTTTACTAAATAAAATTTTTCTGTTGTTTACTTTTCTCCTATTACTCCGGCTTTGTGGTATTTTTCTCCATGTGTTCTGTGAACTTGTTTTTTTTCTTTATTCTTTATTTTATTTTAATTTCTCTGTAAACAAAAACAAAGAAAAAGGATCTATAGGTTTCTGAAATGGATACTAACTGTACTTTTGCTGTTTGTCCAGTAAATATACATGTAAATATTTATTTTTAAGCGTGACTTCACTTTCACGCATATGATCAAGCATCAAATTGATAAAAAATGAAAATAAAAAAGAGAGAACACTCTACTGTTTGTAGAGAACTAAAAGGCTTCAATATGAAATTTTATCTGAGGAAGTACCAAAGAATATATAGGCTCACCATGAAAAAATATATAAATCACCACGAAAAGTGCTGGCAAATAAAAGTAGTTATAGGATTTCCAAATAAACCATATTAACTCCTAATGTACATCCTAATGTGTGATTTTAACATTTTTGAAGCTTGGAACTCTCACCCAGCCACATACTGCCTATGTCTTAGGTTTCTGCAGTTGAGTGCACACTCAGCTGATACTCTGTAATGGATTGCTTCTCTGTACCATGAGCAATATAAGGCTGGGGCTCTCACTGCACTGCATTGCTGCACTCCAGCATCACCAATACCTCCTATCACTAGATGCCCAGCTTTACCATCCTCCCTCCTTGGTTCCTCCAGAATTTTGCCGGCTTTTAACATGTTGTCCTGCAATTCTAATGACACACAAGGCCAATACATTATGGAATGTAGTCTGACATTTGACAGATTTTATTAGTTCTACACAGCCGGCATGTTCTTAGCCAATTCTTTTGGTCGTATGCAGCATAACAATGTCAAAATTGCTCTGCTTTCCATTCAATGTACACATACCACCATTTCCACTTCTGCTAAAAAAAGATGTCTTAATCAACTAAAAGTAACTATTCATTGTGTATTTTCTTGTCAGAATATCCGTATGTCCTGCTCTGCACCCCATACTCCGCGTCCCTCTGAAAAGTTGAGTGATATAGGCTAGCTGCCCTACACCCACTTTGGTTTGATCCGCTACTCCCCTGCCTTCACCGACAGTGATGGTAGTTTCTGTTATGAGAAGGTCAAATTACTGAGCGTGTCTATTATACGCAACTGAGATACTGATGAATTAACATCGATGCTGTTTAGTTTGCTTCTGAATACGGTGCTTGTCAACAACTGATCATGGCACACGCCTCCATCTGAAAGTAAGTAGTAAATTAGGTATTCTGCATTCTTATTTTAGTCCTGTTGCGACTTGCATTGGTGGCGGTTTTTAAAGTGATGCGTCGGATTATCTCGGGTAATTCAAGTTCAGGGTCTGTAGTGGCATAGGCAAATAAGGACATAAAGGAAACTGCTATCGAGCTCCCAAATGCTGCAAACCTCCCACTGCAGATTGTCCCAGAATTGGCCTGCCATCGGCACCTCTTGTCGAGACAGGTGTAGTGATGTGAGCTGACTGGCTACCGTAGCACTTACCAATAGTAGGCTGAGCAATTTTGTCAGAAAGGACTCATTCAGCGTCCTGAAACATCTGTCACATCACAGTAACTTGCTACTACTTTTCCCATAAAGATGGGTGTGTTTCACGGCAACGTTATTTCCACTGGAACTTTCTCATTAGTTCGTCGTAGTACCTAGCTAGTAAGTGGTTTAGTGAAATGGCGCTTGCAGAATTAAAACGAAAGGTCATCATTAGTTTTTAAAAACGTATTATGTAATTATTTCAGGGTTTAAAGATGATTATTATATTCCGAACTGCAGTAGAGATATTAATTTTATGAACGGCGTCATATCTAGCTACTTGCAGTGACGTTCATTCAGGCTACCTGTATAGGCTATGTGTCTTCCAAAGCTACAAGAAAGTGCCGCAATTTAGCATGAGATTCATAGGCTAAGTTTATTTTAGAAGTTGAAAGCGAAGTGCCATATTGCAGTATGAGCCGGGTCACGTGTTAGTTTCATTGAACTTGAATTGCGACATTACGTCTGTATGCGCGTTTCTGTTGGAATTATTGTTTGCATAGCTATTGGCCCATGACAGCTAAACGCACATTGAAATTACTTGTGAACTTGTACCTACATGAACAAAGGACAATCCACAAGTTATAATGAACACGCATGTAGGCTATCTCCAATGGAGACAGGTAGCCTACATGTACAGGATCAGAAGTGTTTAATTCCACTGTGGTCAGTCGTCTGGCCGAGTCGGTCTACCCATTGCATCAATATTAGGTTGCCTAATTCGCTATTAATGAGATATAGTACGACAGAGCAACTGAATGGCTTGTTTATTTGCTTCATTTTTAAGTGTGTGTTGCTACTGTATACTATAGCCTACTCTTCAGCATGTGACATCTTATCATATACGTTTACATAAAACAGACTACAGCCTACTGCATTATAGCCTAGGCTACTGCACTCTATTAGTCATAAAGGATCTGGACCAATGCTCCTTTGTTTGTATCACATTTTTCTTTATTGTTGCTCATTAAGAATTATTGTGACCATTATCATGTGAAATGCACTTTTTAAAGTCATTTGGCTGTAAACTTGTATCGTAGTTGTGTTTGGGATGAAATGTGTTGTAACTCTCAACAAAATGTAAATTTTAGCATTACTGAAGTGCATTCCTTCAATCCTTGTTGTAAGCCAAATCAAGCCAATCAAGCAGTGTCCTTGATGTTCTGACAGTTTGTTTTACAAGACCTCTCTTGGGGAGAAATCATGAATCCTACTTTATTGATAGAGCATAATGATAAAATATTACGATGGGATCCACAATATATGGCGCATTTTCCTTAGTGGGTACAAGCTGCTTTATTTTCAGCAAACCCGAAGGGGACTGTTTTATTTTCTCACCACAGGATGAGAGCATTCTTTTTACTCCATTTTAACATAGCTGTTGTAAAACAGAATTTGATTGCAGTGTCCTTGATAAATGTGCACTCTATTCTGGATATTGCATTAAATAATCTATCTTTCTGACTTCAAAATTCAATTGACAGTATATCATATTTTTTAAAAATGGTACAGAAATGAACTAGCGTGAACGGCTTTATAGTTTTGTTTCTGGAATGGATGATACTGACCCGTGAGTTTGTTAAACACATCAGTGGTCAGTATCACAGAACCAATATTACAAATTAAACCATTGTTCTCTAAACAATATTAATGTTTAGCTATAGTTAATTTTAAACATTTTCATTAATGAATGAATAACTAAATGTAGCAGGCTGAATCAATAAAAAGTAGGATACATTGAAGTCCCTGTACAATGACTGCCTAAATATTTAAAGATTCACAGGACAGGCTGTATTGGGCATTGCTATTTATACCTGTAAATACTTTTTACTGTACCTCAGATAATGTTTTCCCAGTGCTGCTTTTTCAGCACAGCAGTGGAATTTCACAACATATGCTCTAGCAATTAGGCCTTCACATCTTACCAGATTTAATTTAAAATGAAATTAAAATTTGCTTTGCGTCATTACCACATTATGAATAGGCGACATGTGGTTAAAGCAAACTGTTAAATTTGTTTGAGCAACTTTGACCTTACTACAGTGCTGTTAAAACCATGATAACAACATCATTATCCAGTGAAAACTAAGTTATGAATGCGGACAGTTTTTATATTTGCTTACGTCTACATTTTTTTATCCTCTTTGAAATTCTATAAAATTGTGTCATTTATTGAAATCAGACCATTTTGACAAAGTTACACTCCATTGAAAGTTCAAGTCTTACCACCAATTACCACCAAAGGTCAAACTGAGATTTTCATCAGTTATCCGATAAAAGTTCTCAGGGTCCAGATTAATTTTCTCAAAAATGAAAACATAATGTCATAAAGAATGTAACCTATGTGTGTCAATTACAGGGAAACAGAAACCTATTGACCAAGAAAAGCGGGCCTTTTGCTTACTTATTATGGCATACCATTGCAAATTGTATTCACTATTTGTCCAAATATAATAAAGAATAATATACAACAGATTTCATGTCTATTCTATATTAGCTAGTAGAGGCTAATCTCACCTGGCTGCTGTCCAACGGTTTTTAATTAAAAAATTTTATTTAAAAATTGTCATCTTGTTCTTGTTCTGCTTGCAGGCTGCTGACAATGTTTTTCGTTATGTTTTTCTCCGTTTTAAAAATTGTGTTTTTTTCTATAGGCCTATCTCTATTTCTGGCCATAGAGGATCAAATGTGATATGCCATTGTCTTGTTTTTCTGAAATAAAGAAACAACAAGACCTATAGGCTTACGTTTGACTGAGATTTTTTTTTTCGTTATAGGGGCTTTTTTCACTGATGAAATGGTTAAGCTAGGCTATATTACATTGTAAATGACATTATTTACTATTCTACATAAGCCTGTTGAATCAATTTGAGATTATAGCCTCAACTCCTAAATTGTTTCAATGTTTCGCTTGAGCGACGAAGACATTCCGTGTATCAATATAGGAATATAGCGGCCACCTTTTCATCCAATCTAGTTTATTTCTCTGATAACATCTTTCATTAGTCTACAGTCAGATTGTACAATATTAGGCTATATTTGTTTCCATGCCCCGAGTCCGACACCGGTAAGCTTGTTGTGCTGTTAGAATAAATAGGCTGTTGAGGGATATATGGCTACAGCTCACCACTCCGTAGCCTAAGCCTACACTTTGTTCTAGACTGAACAATAGTTTATCAATAGCACTATTGAATATGAAATATAATTTGTTTAATTAGGCCTGAATGAAATTATATAGTTAGTTGCACTGTGGTCTAACAGAAGGTAGGCTATCAGCGTGATTTTGCTCAACCCAGGTAAATTATGGCGCGTTGCGCTGCATAGGCGATCACATTTCAAAGACGTAGACAACACGTTACATTGTAAATGCATGGTAGAGTAGAAAATGTATTAAAAACACAGAATGAGAGGCAAAATTTATATTTTTATTTTAAGAATTAAAAAAAAGAAAAATCGTCCAGGCATCGACAAAGACAGCCATCGCCGATGGGTTCAACCATTGTCAATAGTCGATTCCATCGACCATCGTCCCAAGCCTAAGTTGCCATGCTAAATTACTTTCCTTATAGTACCTTATAGCATCCTTTTAGAATAATTGACCTTTAGGCTATATTAACCAAACTAAAGATGTATTTTATCCCTTTAAAAAGATAAGTGTATCAGTCATTAAAGAAATTCAGCTCTTTTTGCATGGGAATGGGAGGGTTCCATTGGATACGGTCCCCGTGTGCATTGGGCGCCTGTAGATCGCAGTCAGTGCCGCATATGAAAGGTCCCTCCTCTGGTCTATGCAAGCTTAGCTGCAGTCTGCGGTGTGAAAAGAAGCAGCTGGCGACACAACGTGCTCCGGAGGAGAGCTGTGGATGTCTTAACACTCTCCCGAATCGGCAGTGGGGTTCGCGCAATGCTGCGGTTGCAGACGATTAGCCATTCCAAATTGGGGTAGGAATTGGATATGCTCAGCCCCACGTTGGGTGCCCAAAAAAAAAAAAATGGCTTTAATTTTAAAATCGCCTTATCACAAAGCCTTACACTTACTTGCACAGCCAATTTGTCAGCCAAGACACATTTTTAGTAGGGATGAACCGATATGAAAATCTCTGGCCGATACCGATTTCCGATAATTTAGGCAAACCTTCGGCCGATGCCGATATCGGTACCGATATTTTGGTAGTTCTGCTTCCATAAGTTTTATGGTCAAATGTTTAAGAACTTGCCCTTTCTAAAAAAAACTATTTTAATTGCACAACTTTAAAGTAATGCAACAAATTGTTTCGCAGTCATCCAACTTAAAACGCATTCCTGAAATGTGGAACATAAAGTGCATTCCTCCAACTGAATTTGCATTCCTGAAACTCCCTGAGAATTATCAGGCCTGGTGGGATGCACTGATACACCTCTAAAAAATGACGTGGCACGCGGGGCGGCATATTGGCGTGGTGAGATGGTGCGGCGGGTGCAATTTATATTTGCGTTCAAATTTCTGTTCGCCCTGTACAGTATCGTGCAAAAGTCTTAGGCATCCAAATCTTTTATAGAAATGTTTTTTAGATGTTTATTATTTGTCTTCTGCATTAGTGTGTCAGTAGAAAAGAGCAAATTTTAGATTTCCAAACATTCATTTTCCAAAAGATTTATTGAACTATCTTCAGAGAAAAGAAGAACAAGGAGTTCTGCAACAGATGGTATGGCCTCCACAGAGCCCTGATCTCAACATCATCGAGTCTGTCTGGAATTACCTGGACAGACAGAGGGCAAGAGAGACAACCGAAGTCTGTAGAAGAATTGTGGCAATTGTGCTTGGAACAATCTACCAGCTGACTTTCTTATAAAACTGCACAACAGTGTACCTAAGAGAATTGATGCAGTTTTTAAAGGCAAAGGGTGGTCACACCAAATATTGATTTGATTTAGTTTTTTACTGTTTACTGCTCTTTATAGTCAATTTTTTGATATTTAGAAACTTTTCATTTCATTATTTTTATTAGACATATTCTTTACAGAATATTTTCTACATGTGCCTAAGACTTTTGCACAGTACTGTATATTCAAGACTTAAAACAAAATGATCACAAGGAGAGGATGACTTGTAGGTCTGCTCCGGTGAGGAGGCTTTTGTCCTGCACATGGTACTGTTTAATAGCAATTGGGGGTAAGAATAATACACTGGGGCCATGGATATATTGGTTATGTGCAACCTTCATAATGTCGTTATAAGCAAAATGTCTCCTGAAATCAGAAACTGGGATTTACGAGTAGAATACATACATATGGAATCTCTAAATTTCAATTGGTTGAATTTTCTGCCTTGCTCCACCTACTACCTCCCACTCCACCATCATGCCATTTCAACAATGTCAACAGGTGGCTGCAGCGAGTCTGAACCATAGACCGTAACAAAATACTACGGTCTGAACCAAACAGATTGGCGCCTGAATTTAGTTTAGCACTAGTAGTCTAGATAATCAGTTAGCTAGCAGATAACTGAGATCAACATCGGAACACAACACGGAAGAAGCATTGTGTAATGCCAGCATACACGGCTGAAATGTGTCTGCACAGAATCCCGAAGAAAGATAATATTTCACAGCAATGGTTATCTTACATCTCCTGCAGCGTTGGAAGTGCAACTGCATTCAACCCGGATTACGCTTGGCTATGCAGAAATACTTTTTTGTCTGAAATTCGTTTTCCGAATGCAGGAGAGTGTTCACTAGGCTTTGAGACCAAACTAAATTTAAAAGAATGTTCTGTACCTTCCGTAACAATGAATCAGTAAGCAGTATACAATATGCTAGTACACAGGACGCATTACATAGGGCTCTGATTCAGACATAGGCTGTCTCCTGCGTTCAGTGCACTGGCAGAAGTGTGCTGTTTAATGTGCACTGTTTAGCAGTCCGCGGAAAATATCCGCCATACTATTTTCCAAGTGTACTGTGGAAGTGTCGTAAGCAGGTCAAAAGACGTCCCACCAGTGTTGCCATGTCTGCGGTTTTACAGCTAAATTGGGTACTTTCAGTGTGGAGTCACGGATAAAAATTAAAAGTCGCAAAGCACGCACTTATGATGATTTCTATTTAAAATATGTTGGTTTCGGTTTTAAAATATATTTTGGGCTAGTTTTGAGTCGCCATTTGGCTGGAAAGTCTCTGGCAAGATCTGGCAACCCTGCTTCCCACCCTTGCGCTGCCATGTCACGTGTTGTTTTTGTTGTATTTGAAGGAAAACGTCAGCGAAGCTGCGCCTCATTTTTATGTGACCAAAATGTTTGTGTACTTCTTGAAAAGTGTGATCCCGTATGTACTCAGCGAAACCAAAGCCCATAGAGAGAGAAAGCCTTGCCAACTCCAATGACTGCAATGTACTGGAAAGAAGTGCAATGGCATTCTTTGAGCATCAGGGGGCAGTGCTGAGGAACTGCTAAACAGAGTAGAATCTGGAAAAATACATGGAATTGAATGGAGTTAAATGCTATAAAATTATCATCACAGTCGATTAAAATTTTTTCACGGAACTGGATTATTACTGCCAATGTTACACGGCCTAATGCTTATAATTAATACATAATTATAAGTCGACATGGAATTGATGGTTGTGTTATGATCTCACTTTCAAAACATTAAACCGGCGGCTCCTCAGTCAACGGTAGCCAACTAGCCAGTAGCTCTCGCTTGCTCAGTAAAACCTTATATTCTCTAGAAGCTTCTAGAAGATTCTTGTTAAAACCAGATTGTCTATAAGATATAAGGTGATGTACTGCCGGTACTAGCTAGTACTTTGTTCGTCCACATAGTTGTCATTCTTGTACTGTTATTACCGAACGATTTTGGTTGGCTGTGGGCCGTCCATCTTAATTTTGAGTCTCACGTCCAAAGCGATCATGAATATTCATGACAAAATTTGCATACCCAGAGAAAAAAAGTATTTTTTTTCCTAAACGGTTCAAGATTTCATTAATCTTCATTAAAGTGCGTAGAAAAGCATATTTTCTTATCTGCTGTCTGCGAATTTTCTCCAACTTACAATAAAAAATTCTGATCTCTTATAGATTTGGGTTTTTGGAAAAAACTTCCATTGACCCCCATTCATTCTCCTTTGTTTAGCCCAGTTTTAGTGCTCATAGTCGCCCCTAGAGGTGAAACATGATATTCATGTAGTTGGCATATCTCTGTACTATACAGTCTCTGGCGAAACTCCAGAAGTAAGCGTGTCATCCGGGTGTTTCAAGTATACTGCAATTAGAAAAAGTTTTGCCTACTCAACGACTTTCTCGTTCTATCTACTCATCTAATTTTGAGTGGGCGTGTCTTGGTCATTTGGGATAGTCCCCCCAGTCAAACGAGGATTTCATAGCTTCAGTGAAAAATAGGCAAGTAAATACATGCTTATTTCAGTGGATTCTTACAGAAAATTAGCTAAAACCGATAAATCGACATCAGGAAACATTCATGCATCAGTGTTTAGCATGGATTATCATATTTTGAGCCACCAAAGTAGACCTTTAATACGGTGCATTTATTGCATAAAAATAAGCTGTGTAATCTATGCCACATTATAATTAAGACTCCACGATTGTATACAGGGCATCTTCAATGTTAAGAACTTAAGTGACAGATTTTTTAAAACATTCAATAAAAATATATTGGATCAAATTAACTTTTGACAGCTAACGTTCGTTAGCTAGCTGTGTGAGGCAGTATCTGTGTAATGCTAGGTTATTATTTAAATAGAGTTGAAGCAATAATGTTATGTTGGGTTACGGAGGTAACGTTCAACCATAAACATTACCTCAGTGTTTCCCCTATACGAGAACCAACACCAGGCGAACAAATACATTTTTAATGCTGAAAATAACGCAAATATCTATTCATTCAGAAATCAATAATAATTCTGCCTGGGAAATCTGAGCGAGAATGTAAAAGTGAAGCGGACAAGAACATGCTGTACCGTTAGGTTGCACTATTTAAAGTGCAAACAAGAGACAAACAGTAACATTGCAGTTCCACAAGAAAATATAAAATATCTGAGCATTGGAGAAGAATCAATCAACATAAAGAAAGCCAGCATGTCTCTGGTGCACTCCACTTTCTGTTATACTCTTGTTCACATTTCCCAGGCAGAGGCTCCCAAGTGCAAATGATTATTGATTTTTGAATGAATGAATATTTGCTTTATATTCAGCATTTAAAAAAAGGATTTTGTTGGGCCGGGTTTGTTTCTTGTTTATAAGGGAAACACTGAATATGGAAAACAAAGTTAAAGGGTAATCAAGCACTGAAACAACTTATTTTAGTTGACAAGTTATGTGTTGGGCCACACCAAAATGCTAGTGATTGACTGTAGTCCCAATCTCGAATGTTCAATACAAAGGTTGATGTTTCTCATTTTGTAATGAAAATAACTGGAATCCTGCCCTCTATGGGTTGAACAACATAAGAAAAATATGTGACGTGTCAATGGGAGCCACGCCTCTCTGGTACTTCGTTTCGTCATCATTTGGTAACGCCATTTTATCAGGACATATAAAAGGAGAGATCAAGTTCAAGACGGCGGTTCGGATCTTTGCACAGTCCGAGTGATCTCGTTCTGAGACATCTAATTGAATTGAACCTTTCGGACTTTTTTTTGTTGATAATTTTCTTTTTTTTAAAAATGGCGTCAGTTTGATCCATGATAGCCTACTCAGCATGCACGTTCAACAGTGCTGCCAGTACCCCGCCCCACTAAACTTGCATTTACCATTAACAACGTATAACTTTACATTAATAAATATCAGTTACTTGTTTTAATACATTAATCCTGCATTCAACTTGTAGGCTAGGTGGTGTAAGCTCAATGTGCGAACTTACAGACTGACTGCGGTGATTTGTCATTCTTTTTGACCGCAGTAGCAGACGTTCCAGTTCGGAAGAGCAGTTCATTCTGTCTCGTTCAGCCGGCTACTGTGTCTCCTTCAATTTGTTGTCCCGCTTCAGTGACGCCAGATGGGAAATTTTTAATTATCGTAGGCCTACGGGGGTCTTAAAATTTTTTTTTTTTTAAAGGAAATTGTTGTGTGTAGACAAACAAAGAGACATTATAGGTGTGTGTATGTATGTGTTTTTTTTGTTCAATTATACCAATCGTATTATTTGGGAAATCCCAACACAGCAATAATTAATGGGTCCTCCATGACAGAACTAGGAATGGGGAAATAAAATTAGAAAAGGAGGACAATTTATACGTCAACTATTTAATTGGTTATCACGCCACGTTCCCCATCTCTTCTGGTCACGTCGCCTGCATCGTCATCCAAAAATGCCTTGGGAAGGGAGGGTGATACTCTTTTTCATGACAGAGCGAGGGCAGCGTATGGAAAGGGGCGTGGTAGCCAACTATAGTCCAGCCTCTTTTTTTCTGTCGATGCATTTTTTGAAATAACGAAAGAGGCGTGGTCTAGCTAAAACTCGGGGCTTGGTTACCCTTTAAATTACTTTATCTGACAGGCAAATGAAAACCAACTCTTGGATTACAAATAAAAATATATACTTTTTTTCTTTTTGATACACAGGACATAATTGGAGCTGACTATCGGTTGTTTTTAACACAATCGGTCAATCCGAGTAACTGAGTTAGCTGGATAAATGCACTGAATAAATCCTGGAACCCTCCCAAATCTGGAACTTGTACTGAAGTTTTGAAGGGTTTTACTCAGTTCAGTGAACTCAGTAATCTCAGTAATCAGTAATCCTGGTGTCCATTTTCACTCCATTTTTGGCCTACCCACCTTTACTTTCGAGACCTACAGTTTGAAAACCATAAATGGTAAAAACAATATTTTGGACTCATAGTAATAACAAAGATTTGCTCTATAACATAAGACTTGCTCGTTGACTTAATTCATTGCATTAATTAATTAAGAATAAATCATAAGATTTAGCAAAAACTTTCACAATAGAGTACTCAAGTGACTATACGTCACGCTGGTTTCGGAAGTAAATTCCCCATTCATTTAGAGCATAGACTTTAACTAAAGCTTACTTTTAAACCATTTCTACTGATTATATCTTACCGTCAATTTCCCGGATTGTTCAATATAACGCCCGTTCGCAAACTATGTCGTTTTTCTGGACCAGCTTCGAGTATATTTTACATTTCAGTATTTTCTTGTGATTATATCAGCGCTGGAACTGTTTAAAAACTCGATGTCCCATAATTCCCTACGAACGTGCAGCCTTGTCTCCAGACGTTGTCATGTAACGTTAGCCAGCAGTAGCACACAGGTCCATTTTTAAACGCTTTTTTTCTAACGTTAGCTAGCTAGCTTGAAGGACTAAAAGCTAGAATTGCTGGTGTGGTTAACTATAGCGCAGTTTCTGATCTTGTCGGGCGGGCTTCTCTACTTAGCAAGCTAACGTTAGCTCATCTTCAGCTACAGTACTCCCATCTGCCCAAGAATGTCCAGACAGACGAGATGATGATATCTTATTGGTCAAGAACCACCCGTGCGTTGCAGTACTGGATATGCAGTCCGTTAAAGTGGACTACAAGTCGAACTACAATGATTAATGCATTACTTTAAAAAATAAAAATTGGAACATGCAATATATGGTCTATATCCTTGTACCACACAGGCTAATCCAGGAACGTTTCGGCTCATTCTATAAAACAAATTTCAAGAAATAGTCGATAGTCTCCGAAGCCCATTCTATTCTTCCATAGGGAATTTACTTCCGAAACCAGACTCCGCCCATTTAAGCGTATGGCTTAAGTTGACCATCTCTGAATGTGGCCCTAAGTGAATAAAACTAATTTTAAAAAGACTGAACCTCAGAATGTACACAAAAACAAAAATCTACGGCTGATGTAGTAGGCCTACATTTTCTAACGGTCTGCATTTTTCCAGTGTGAAACTGCCTTAATTTGAAGGCTGAGAATGAGTAATTGAATATTTTTCTAAAGGGAAAATAGTTCTGTACTCTAATCATGGTTTTCTGTAGCATTTCAAGACCTTTGGACTAACCTTAAAATGTTGCTTGACTATGGATCACTGCATTTTATTACATCTTATGAGCGGGCTGATATTTAATTGGGAAGTCTATGGTCTTGTTTAATGAACTGACAGTAAGGTTAAGTTGTTTCCACATAATAAGGTCATGTATATTTGCCGCATTATATTGTTGTATTTTGGCCATGGGTTTCAAACCAGAAATGGAAAGGGACCGAATTAAAATTTCACGGATCAGAAACACTGTATTTTAAGAACTTGTGTTTTAAGAAAATTACATTTTTGTTTTGTGTTTCAGTCTACTTTCCTCTATAACCAATGAATCTGCATATTGTGCATTGTGTCAAGTGGGGCAGCGGCATAGTATCATGCTGAGGGAACTGAGCTAGTGACTCAAAGGCTGTGGGTTTGATTTCCAGCTGGGGCACTGCTGTTTTACCCTTATCTTCAATTGCTTAAGTGAAATATACAGTAGCATAAATGGACTGTATGCAAAAAGAAGTAATTCCTTTCACTTGCTCTGGATATGAGCATCTGTTAAAATGCTAAATTGTAAGCGTCTGATTTGCATCTTTAAACCTCACGAAAATCATTTGTCCTGCTTTCTGGTGGCCTTTAGGATGTCTGCTGCATTTAAAACTACACACTGTTCAGTCCGATTGTATTACTGCAGTTACTGCATATCAATTAGTCTCGCGAAGGCCAGAATTTGTGATAAACACAAAGTCTGGTCCATAGACTTGCCTAACGTGGTAAAAAGCCACCCACTTTGACAAGATGGTGCATTTGATTGACATGCAATATAACCAACCACATACCGTCTACGGTCGATTCAGAAACAGCGATACAAGAAGAACATACCCGTGTGAAACAAATGTGATTTACACAAATGGCACGGCGATCTCCAGTAAAACAGTCCATCACACCGAAGAAATGTTGTGAACTTCAAAAACTTTCTTCAGTCCAGTGTTAAAGGGTAAGTTCGCTATTTTGGACCTTGGACCCTATTTGCGGTCTGTCTTCCATGAACCTGACACATTGAGTCCATTTTTTTGCTGATCGGTCCAGTATTGAGTTCGCTACAGATTTCCTGTAGGCTCTCACTGGGCTACAATAGAAGTCAACGGGGCAATTATAAATGTTATGGAAAAACAACGATAAATGTGCTTTCATGTACAATAGATGAGACGGGAAGCTCAGGGTTTATTGTTACCGGTCTCAGTATGCTCTCCTGTGAAATGTATCTCAATCCGAACATTTTTACGTGCTTGGCATGGCTTGGAAGTAAGCATTTCTCTGTTGCTTGTTTTCGCTGCTCCCGCGGAGTACTATGTGTCGGGGGTAGGGGAGCGGGAAGGTGTGCCGGCCGTTTACGAAACTATCTAGGTGAGCAGTCTGCGTTTGTTTACCTGCAGCAACGTAGGCTACACTTTGCACAAAAAAACTTGGATGATGGATTACTATAATGATTACGAAGACGAAGAAGTCGATTTTGACTGACGTTACTGGCTACAGATTTGAGCCAGAATACACGGACACGGAACTACAAGAGATGGATGATAAGAGAGCAAGAGAAGAGAGAGAGGCTGAAGTTGCGCAGGTAATGTTATCCGAAGTCAGTGCGAGGTAGTGCGGTCGGAGAAATAGTTCTGTTTCAAATGGAACTGTTGTTTCAACGTTCGGTTTGCGTTTGCGATAGCCTACATTTCACAGGAGAGCATACTGAGACCGTAAGAATACACACTGAGCTATAAAAGCACATTTATCGTTGTTTTTCCATAACATTTATAATTGCCCCGTTTACTTCTATTGTAGCCCAGTGAGAGCCTACAGGAAATCTGTAGCGAACTCAATACTGGACCGATCAGCGAAAAAATGGACTCAATGTGTCAGGTTCATGGAAGACAGACCGCAAATAGGGTCCAAGGTCCAAAATAGCGAACTTACCCTTTAAGCTTTTAGTCTTGGTCCGAAACACTCATTGTTCTTGATGGATTCGTAGCATTCGCTAGCTACCGATTAGTTAGGACAACTTGTTTCGAGGCGGACTGATAAAACCCAATGCACCGCGTCGTACCGGAAATACGCACACACTCCTGTGATTGACAGTGCTGCTAGCCAATGAGTTGCTGACTGTCAGTTTCCCACAGTCCAAGCAGCTTATGCAAGCCTATGCATCAGATGCTGCGTATGAAGTGCGTCAAAGCGGCTGAGGCTGAAACTACATATCAATTAACATCATTATTGCCAACATTGTAGGCCATTGTTGTATTGTGTTCCACAGGTGTGCTCTCTGCTCATTACCTTTTTGACCAAGCCAGATGTAATGGTTCAAAAAATCCCCAGCTCAAGTGCATAATGTGAATGTCCCTGGATTACAGGGGATTTTCCCTCTTAGACCAGTGGCACCAACCTGCTTATACTAGAGTTGCTCCTCCCGGTCCTGTCAGTTAGTGTCTCCTCACTCACATCTAGTTTCTCATTGACAAACTGGGAACTGTTCCAGTTAACCCAGCTTCTGGGCTGTGGTTGTCCAGTAATGCTAACCCTAACCCTACGCGCAACACTGGTGTTTGTGCATTGTTAATCGGCTAAACCCAAGGCACAGTGCCGTTTATTGTTTGTTCCACTGGTTTTGGATTTGTTGAATTTGGGTGATTTTTTTTTTTGTCAGTGAAATGAACTGCTCTTAATGTTAACCTGCAGACTTACAAGAAAGTGAGCTTTCAGGACGCAATTACGCTGCGGTGAAAGTAGTACTTGTGTCTTATGCAGTGAAGTTTTAATGCAGCTGCAGTCACCATTTGCCTAACCAAGTGTTGATTGTTACAAATGTACTGACCCCAAAAGTCCCTGCATTAGTATAACCGGGTACAGCATGAACACAGAGTTGGCAAATATTACGAAACACAATAATTTTATTTTAGAAAACCAAGAATCATACCAGTGTCTGCAGTATCAGGAGGAAGGACCGATGAAATGCCAAGTAGCCAAAAAAAAACAAAAAAAAACCGCCAAATATAACTATGCTTACGTCTACCGTTATTGTTAGGAAGCTAAGCTTTCACACATGCATCTTAACCCGTAAATGTTATGGCAATTTTCCGTGTTGTTGTCGTTTGAATGGAGCAGGAGTCGATTCCTCCAATTTGATGGGTCAGGACCTAGTAAATATTTTCAGAAATATTCTGCCACAGCTCTAATGTGAACAAAACCAGCAACATTCCCGGATAAACCATGGAAAAGGTTACAATGCATTTTACAGAAAACAACTCTACATGTATACATTTTTAGCTTATATACCATGCTTCCTTTGTTAGCTATTTGGGATCATATAACTGAGCTATATTGGCTAAAGATGTTACCATAACTTATCTAAAATCACTCTTAAACTGTGTTGTGTTGGTAGGAATTACATCACAATTATTAGGCCTAAAAAGTATTCAGTGAAATATGTGACTGTTTTAAAGACAATCTAGATTAACATTTATCCTGCCTTGCTTAATCTCTCATGGTCATGTCATGTGTGAACTGACTCGACACAGAATTTTTATTGGAGACCTATGTGTGACCTATGGGGGAAACCACTACCTAACCTGGATAATTGAACCTGGAAATGTTGTCGGTTCCATGTGTGAAAGGGGCTTTTCCAAGTTCTGTGTTTCCTACTCTCATATATGCTCACTAACAAAACATAAATGCATTTTAAACACTTCTCAATGGATGGGCAAAACTCAACTTAGTTCACTCCATGCTTCCAGATACCTCAATGTGAATGCCGTTCCCTCTTACAGGTGGTTCTTTTGTGAATTGTTCTCTGCTTTGTTGAACAGATTTGAATTTCTGCTCTTTGTGGTGTTTTGAAATTAGATTAAGCCCTGGAAACAAAGTAATTTCTGAATGATACTCTTAGGACCATCAGTCTCTGTCAGCCTTATTAAATTTCTGTTAATGGGTTTCCAAATAAATTCAAGCGGGCTTTATGTCTTTAATTTATATTAGCAGTCCTTTACCTACCTGCCAAGATTCATACACAAGTCGAGCACTTTCCTGGAAGAAGAACTGGAAAAAGAACTAGAGGGATCTGTGGGCTCAATGATGCAAAGACTGCCCTCGAATGTTCTTTGGCCTTTTGAAGCATTACATACATCATCAGCTGCCTGATTGGATTGCACATGGCTTTCAGTAGCATGCTCACTACAACCCAAGGCAAACCTGAGGAGCAATGTTTCTCCATGTTTGCACCAGATATTTCACCTATACAGTTATGCTCTGGGGTTACGTGAAAGCCTTTCCTCTTGGCCACAATTTGGACTGTCTAATTCAGTTTTTACACAATAATCATACACGGAGGCCTTTGTTGTTGTAATGTCGGTATCTTATTTTGAGTGAAAAGAACATGTGCTGCTCCACAAAGCCCTCCGGCCCCTTTCACATTTATTGAGAAAAGCCATTCTCTGCCATTATTGTCTGGAATGCTGTGTTCACATTACAAGCTTTATTCAAGGGCTGGAAGCCATTACATTTTTTTAATGAAAATGGTAAAATCAAAGTTGCACCGAGGAAGATTTCCTGTTATTTCTGTGTTTCCACAGTGTCATATGCTGATGCTACAACACTTGACATCCCTTCTCTCTAATACATGATTTATAACCCCCCTGCTATTAAGTCCCCCTTCCTTTTAGTTAGTAGCCCAAGCACTACAGCAGGAACACTATTGTATTTCTTCTGGTTTTTAGGGCGGCTGACACCACAGATGCATAGTCTCCATATTTTGTTTGTTCTGGTTTTTATTATTGGGTCAAGCACTTCAGATGTGTAGGTTCCATATAGGATTTATGCTGGTTTTTATTATTTATTATTACAAATGCTGCAAGTGTTGGAACCTTATTGTCTCTCCTCTGGTTTTCTTTTGGGGGCCAAGAGCCGCAGGTGCATAGATACGCTGTGTTTGCTAGTGTTATCGTAATGGGCCAATTACCATAGGTGCATAGGTACCCTGTGTTTGCTGGTGTTATCATCATGGGCTAAGCACCATAGGTATATAGGTACCATGTGATTGCTGGTGTTATCATTATGCGCCAAGCTAGCACCATAGATGCATACCCTGTGATTGCTGATGTTATCATTATGGTCCAAGTACCATAGATACAGTTGAAGTCGGAGGTTTACATACACTTAGGTTGAAGTCATTCAAACTCATTTTTAACCACTCCACAGATTTCATGTTAGCAAACTATAGTGTTGGCAAGTCAGTTGGGGCATCTACTTTGTGCATGACACAAGTAATTTTTCCATCAACTGTTTACAGACAGATTATTTCACTTTTAATTCACTATATCACAATTCCAGTGGGTCAGACGTTTACATGCACTAAGTTGACTGTGCCTTTAAATTTTTTATATTTGGTTGCATATCCTTTTCATGCCATGACTTCCTGATGTCTGTGACCCAACAACATCAAAAAACTCTTGATATCTTATTTTTTGGTACTCTTACAAGCGATACTATAACGTCTCTGCATTTGAATGGATCTCTATGGGAATTGGGGGATGGGACTAGATTTAGCTGTAAATAATGCTGGAACAGTATGGAATACATGATTGGTAAAATGGCTGTAAGTCATCAAGGGTCTGAGGTATCAACAAGCCTCAAACCATCACTCTGCTGCCAGATATGCAGTAGATATGGATGGATCACTTGAAGGGTTGTTTCTCCTGACAAATTTTCCTATTGAACTCTATGGAAAAATAAGTCAGGAGAAGAAACCCTTCAAGTTATCCATCCATATCCATCCATATAGCGTCTCTCCAGTATATACGGTTTGGGGTGGAGATTTTATGAAAAAGAGGCGTGTCTGCAAGATACATGTATTCAGAATTTTCACTTAATTTTTTTCCACCCAACTTTGTTCGGAAAAAAAGGTGGTTTATGTCTAGCACTGCCAATAGATGATTACGAAAAATACAGCATATTTCGCATAAATGGATATTGGAATGAGTGCATGTTCTTTGAACATAATATTGGTCTTATTGGTCTTTGCCTAGCTAACTTGCAATTATCAAAGAGCTGTCATAAAAATAAAAATATGTAAAGGTAGGCTATATCACACCAGACCAATATTAGATTGATTAATTGATTGACAGTGTCTGGACTTGGTTAAGTTGAAGACGTTGCATATAGGCTATTGTGTTTAACCACTGTACTTGACTTTATTAGGTAAATCGTAAAAAAAAAAAAGATTTTTAAATCCTTTTAAAAAGTAAATCCAACTATTTATTTGATTACTTAATAATATAGCATGCAACCACTGTCCAGTGATTATTTATTTTGTGTGATGGGTATATCCAAGTCGTCAATAGGAGCAGTGATAATTTTATCAATGTGACGGATTAATATGTTCACTGCCATCCCAGTCACGCAAGAGCAACTACGATGCACAAAGGCAGAATTTTACAAAGGCAAATAATGGTTATTAAAGGCACTGTCACTGACATGTTGAAAATGTATATCCCCACACACATTTTTTTTTTGTATAAAGCTGGCAACCCAGGGGGTACAAGAAACAGGTCATTAGAATATCATGCCCTGTGCCACCCACATTTTGAGAAACGCACCCGCATAGGGTAGGTTAGAATGCGGCTTATCTCATCCCGCGTAAAAACCGTGCAGGAGAGGCGCTTAAGTTGGCCATCTCTGAATCCGGCCCTAATTCTTTATCAGAATTCCAACTTTGTAAATCAGAAGACATGGTGCCACTGTAAATCTCCAAATATTAAAAGAATTAAAAAACTGGCTTAAGATCAATGTTTCCTTTGCAGAGTGTTCTAACTTGCTAGAAGGACCAATTCCCACGTAAGGAACATTAGGCTATGTGCCCTATGAGTTTCCGCAGTCTTGAATTGGGTTGCAGTGTTTCCTGTTATACTGCTTGATATATCAGGGAATAAATAATATTTATTATGGATCTATAACTCAAAATACTGCATCATTTGGCCTCAGGGAGGGAACATTCCCAGATCATCAAAACTAATACATACATTTTTCCAAAACTGAGGATGCAGATGGGTGACATTCTCACCAGCACTGGCATTAATTTGCCACATAGGGGTGTTATGCACTGAGCATGGTTGTATTAAATGGGTTAATTTTGGCTATTATGTTTTGACCTCATTAATTGCTGCTTGGAGAAGTTTTTTCATTGAATTAATTTTTCAAATTTTTTTGTGTTGAAATACTGTATTTCATGCCACTTTGTTCCTGTGTCTCCAGTACCCAACATTCATTGATGCTGGTTGCACCCCTTATACCTTTGCGTTCGGGCCTAAATGCCTGAATGTAGGTAACTGACTGGCAGGCTGGCTGCCTGTTCCCCGTTTTTGAAAATCGCATGCGCAAATTGTGAGTGTTGAAAAGCGCATACGTAAATTCTGCTTAATTACGGTAAAAAGTTGAAAAGCGCATACGTAAAATTTCGAGTAATTATGGTAAAAAGTTCAGTGCGTTCGAGCTATTAAAAACGTCTATTAAAGGTTGTATCAGCGATTTTGGGTGGAAACATAAATGATCACATTCATCTGATTTTTCCTCACGATCCGCTAGCTGCCCGCCCCATAAGCAGGCCGTCAAAAAACCGCGTCTCTGTAGGCAGCCTATGCTCCGAGATCGTACACAAAAACAATGGTACTACCAACTACTCAAAACCAAAATAAACAGTATTACAACCAATCACAATGATCTGCACAAACGTGACGTCACTTCTGAAGCGAAATCCCAAACAAACATACTTATGAATAATTATGTTATGTTTTAAAAAATAGTGTTCAAGCATCCAGAATTATAACCACGTTAATAACGTTTGTAAGAAACCAAACCGTTTGTAAATCTGTCAAGATTTCAGCGAGATAAGAGTATTAGCGTTTGTGCAGATCATTGTGATTGGTTGGAATACTGTTTATTTTGGTTTTGAGTGGTTGGTAGTACCATTTGTTTTTGTGTACGATCTCGGAGCATAGGCTGCCTACAGAGACGCGGTTTTTTGACGGCCTGCTTATGGGGCGGGCAGCTAGCGGATCGTGAGGAAAAATCAGATGAATGTGATCATTTATGTTTCCACCCAAAATCGCTGATACAACCTTTAATAATAAAAAGGGACAGCGCACAGTAATGTCACACTTCTACATGTAGTGACATAATGTGTATTATAGTACAACAGTAAAGGACTTGTAGGCACCGCATTGGAGGCATGTTTGCACTTTAAAAGGCAGTGACCCGTGTGATGACATACTCAACTGAACGTTCTAATGATACGTTGTAATCACATATTTGTGAGGGTACGCCTTTGGGCCAGTTCTGGAATGATCACATATTTGTGATGGTATTTGCAAAAGGGTTTAAACCAAGACAACGCATGTAGGCTATTTGCGGGTGTCATAAGCTACTGTTGGAATTTGTTCTCTCTGGATGCTGCGGTTCAGTAAGCATTCTATTTTGGAGTGGAGACAAGCAAACTGCAAGTAGATCAGAGGATATTGTTATTGAGATATTAGTTTTGAGCAAATGAAACACTTGTGAGAATGCTGTCAGAGTGTGCAATATGTACAGAAAATGTCAACAGGTCAGTAAAACAACTGCAACTCTCCATATAGGCTAACAAAACATATGGTATCTAAACAAAAAAATGCGATGTCGATTTTTCTCACAATATATAAATTACACCCCTTGTAATATTTTGTCTTAACGCTTGTATCATGCGTGTCTGTGTGCGTGCACTTCAAATAATGTCACACTATTGCTTAGTTGTAGACTAGAGGAAATAATGTAAGCTACTTAATGAAAATTTGCACTACGGCGCCAAAACACACACATCCCATGCACATGCTTCAATGGGAACCTGCTTTTATCAAGACAGCCGCCTGTTATAGTGATATTACAGTGAAAAAAACTATTCGGTAAATTAGTCTGTGCTAACGTATCCTAAGACAGCTCACATCTAACGACTGTCAAATGAGTCTTTAAAAAATCGCTGCGCGATACAGCACACACAAGACGATTTAGGAAGGACAGAGAATTACTCGGGGGTCGCAAGATTTCCACAGGGCTAAATAAAGAGGCCGTGCATAGTTGCACGGTCCTTTTGGCCGTGCATAGTTGCATAGTTGCACAGACGGTCCGTTTGTATTGCCCCAAGATGCTCAAATGAGTATTACGGAACAAAACGTAATTTAAAACTTAATTTTCGCGAACTGCTTCTGACCATAGGCGGTAGTCTCTGACGAGCCGGCAACTGCTGCTCCATAAAGAGTGCGGAAGTAAGTCCTTTGACTCCCTCCTCGTTAAATTCAATTTGAGATGGGTTTTTCGAGTGGAAGAACACTCAAGATAAAGATGAAGGAAATAGCAGAAGTATAATCTTTTATTAAATGGTCAAATGTTGATTCAACATGGGAAAACCACAAACCTACGCAGAGGATTCAGAATTCCCCGAACAATAACAAACATTAGTTTTTACAATATCATAACTCCTCCTTTACGTTGCTAATACACCAATGATATGTGGTAACACCTTTTCATAATATCTTATTTTATCCAATAACAAATTAGGCACAACATTAATATGTTATATGACCTGTTCTTACCCTATGCGCTTGAGGGCACTCTTGATCTATCAAATAAAATTGTTTGTGAACTCTCCTCCCACCTGTTCGGTCAGCACGATCTATAAGTACAACTCCTGCTTTGTTATGGAACACAGGAGGAAAACATTCCTGTTTTGACTGGTGTGCTAGATGCCCTCGTCCTTGCTGACAGAGAACTATCCTGCACCCTCTCACAACCCCCATCTCAGTACTTTTCCACTAGATCTTGACTGTATTATTTAATTATTTATATATTTGCATATGAGGCTTTCTTGGGCCTACGGCTTACTTCCACATTCCCCCCTTTGAGACCCTTCGGTCTCACACTCTCTTGTTGATACTTCGCCTGGTGGTGGAGTTATGTTATGACATTAGTATTGTATGATAAAAATAAACATTTGTAGTTGATTAGTTTCATGCATAATTTACCTAAATTAATATTTCCTCTAATTAACAATTAACAGATGATCTATCAAACAGTAAATAATAAAGAATATCAAAAAGTTAATCAAGAATATCAAAAATTTAATCCAAAATTTCAAAAGTTAATTAAAAATATCAAAAGTTAATCAAAAAGCTACTGTATTTAATGATTTTTAATGATCATCTAATTTTGATTCGCTATAATTATACAAAGATTATATAAAAAGAATTGGCTTATACTTGTAATGTCTTCTTCCTCTTCTTAGGAGCCCATATTCTAAGAAGCCTGAGGAGAGGTTACTAGCACTTCACTCAGGCGTCTCCTAACTTCTTCGCCCTTTTCTTTAATTTATTTATGTGTCTGTTTTATCTATCCTAAGGGCCTTTAGTCAGTTGGGGCGTTATTATGTCCCCTTTGAGTTGTTCTTTTCTTCATGTAGTCAGTGTATGTAATATGTGTGATCCTGGGGTGTCAAATGGATAAATCTATTCTGACTATTTTATTTTTTTATTTTTTTTAAATTTTTTATTTAAAACTAGTTTTTAGAACCATTGTCGCTGCTCAGGGTCTGACAGACCCCGAATCTGGGGAAAATTTATTTTGCCAAGGCTTTAGCTACGCATGCGCAGTGGGGAATGCTTCTACCCATCTTGATATCATGCTAGTATAAACCAATGTTTCTGTATTTCTCTCATCATCTCTCCCCTTGCAGAGTGGCCAACACCATGGGCAGCTCTGCAAATGACCTCTATTACTGCGCTTGGTGCAATTGCTTTCCCTGCTTTCCCTGTACATTGCCGCCATATTCCTGTAGACTTATCTAATCGTTTAATCACAAGGTCTGTTCCGCCTGTATGTGCTCCGCACTTTATAATTATTATTATATTTTTACGGGTTGTTTCATGAGTACATTATAAATGCACGTAATATAAACTTTGGATGAAGCTTGAACTCAGATCACAGCATTGCCTGTGATCTGTCTGCTGTGAGAACAGCCTCATGGAATTGATGTTTGACAATGCTTCATCATAACGAAATTCCTTAAACAAGCAGGCTAATTTGGCATTTTCTAAGCTGAGATGGAAGCCATATTCTGGTAGTTAGTGCTCAGCTGTTGCAGGTGTTATAATGAAATTAAAATAAAAGCACTGGTGTAAGCTAATTGACAAATTCTTTCTGTTTTCCTATTATTGTATATCTGGGAAACGGGAAAGAGTTTGGTCGGGAATTACCGGGAACCTTCGCCGGTGTTAAACCCTAATGTTTAAGACTATTATTGTGTATATAAATGAAACACGTCATAATGGTTAGTCCGAATAATATACTGATCTAATATTGATCCACATATTCCTTGCTCGCACACTTAAACCTTGCGCATGAGCAGGTCTGTTACCCCAGCTGTAAATCGCTCTTTTCACAATCTGCCAAGGTGCAAACGCAAGTGGCTTTTAAAGGGAATGGGAGATGACACTCTGATTGGTTTATTGCATGTTACGCCCAAGACACACTTATAATTAATGAACAGGCTAAGTTCAAGCCATTTGAACCGTCCGCCTTACTATGCACTGTCTAACTAGCAAAAGTGGAGTTGGACACGACCTGAATATGTTTTAGACCATGCGTTAAGTCAAGATAGAGCCCTTTAATCTTAATGCAAATTTTTTAAAGTACTTAACTATATGAAAACGGCTGAACAAATTTTTCCCATATTTGTTTTAGTGGCAAGATAAAATGAGTTAATCTGCCAAATGGGTTGGTAATTGGTGCTAATAAATTGTGTTTTAATATGCAACCAAAACCAAACTTAGGGGGACGCGGCTGTTGAGAGTTGTGAGTATGAATCATGTTAGAGTCCTTAATTAATAATTAAAGGCTACACGGTTCTTAATGAACCCCATCTGATCTGGTGATATTATCCCAGGACGAACCTACAGAACTGACTGTGCTGTGATGGAATTCCTGACTTGTGCAAGTAGTTTGCCAGCTTTATCAGAGAGCTCATACAGTCTAAGTTGTGATCGTATCAATAATTGTCCTGTTTGATATGTGGCAAGAAGGTCAAACCCTGTTTGTAATGACAGACTCTTGTTGTAAAGGTCAGATGTTGGGAATTGAGCGTACTCATGGTCGACTTGTTTGATGGGGCAGCTGGAGAATTGAGAAGCTTATACCTGCTTTTGTTTTCCCAGTGTAATATATTATTTGGCCCTGTAGGTAGACTTTAAAGCCTCCCATAAAGTGGATTTGGATCCATCTGCAGTTATGTGTAGAGAGAAAACCGAATTAAGTAGGTAAAAAAAGATATTGAGGTTGATGCACTAAAATAGCATGATAAAATGTTATGAACGATTCAGCTCACGACTACTCCATTCTCTCTAGAGCCGGAAGTCCTCAAAATAGCTCATATTTTAGATTATTGGAAGATTTTTCATTTATGTTAATGGAAATGTAGTCATAATATGGAGGAACCAATCCTAAAAAAAATGTGTCCCTGATGTGACCCACATCCCCTAGGTAAAATTTTCTCTAAATGTCTGAGGTGTATTTTAATTTGCTCTGACTATCATGGGAAAGATTATATGGCGATTCTGGTCCTTTAAGATAGATGCAATATGAGACCAGGTGTAGTAAGTGTGAGTATATATATTTTTATTTATTTAAAAATAATATAATTTTGAGTATGACCCCTTCCCCCTAAAGTGTAGGAATCCATAGCCAGTTTAAAAAGCCAAACAATATTTCTTTGTGCTGCTGAGGTCCACCTATTTCATATGTAATCCACAATTTCTAACTTTAAATTTCCCATGAGCACTGTAAAATGTTTTGTAAAATATTTTCTCAAGTAATTTTTGTCAATTTAAATATAGTTCTATCTCAACAATTTCACATTGGATAAATGTACATATGTTTTGTGACAGTTTTATTATAATAATATACTTTATTTATAAAGCATCCTTCATACATTAAAATTCAGCTCAAAGTCCTGTACAATATATCACCAAAGAAAAACAATAATAAAAGGCAATGTTCAAGATAAATAAATGAAATAGAAAAACAGTAATATTTTTTTAAATGAAAGAAAGAAATCTAAAAAGTTGATCTCTATTTTATTTGCGTACAACTAAGGGATCGATTTACTAAAGGTAAATCACCACCCGCAAAAAATCATCCGAGGTGCTCACTAACAAGGTGTAAGTTTTGTGTGCTAAAATGGAAAGATACGTTGATTTCTCATTTTTGCGGGTTAGCCTGAATGAATATGCAAAATTGTGCGTCCCTACATTATGTGATTTTATGTGACACTTACAGCGTGAGTAGGCTTAGTAGTGCTAATAAGCTTAGTTATGGTAATTTCTGACAAACATCTGTAACTCCCGGCAGAAACTAACATTGGGCTCTATCTTGGCGATCATAGCGCTTCGTCTAGGCGCATGGCGTTAAGTGCATTTAGGGCGTGTCCAGTTTTGCTATTTTAACGGTGTGTTTTTTGGGCACTAAGCATGGAGCAATGTGCAAATGGGCTGGACCTAGTCTCTTCATTAATTGTAGGTGTGTCTTGGGTGTGACATGCAATAAACCAATGTCATATCCCATTCCCTTTAAAAGCCTGCTTTTCCGCCTTGACGGATTGCTTATGTGATGGCGAAACAGACATGCTTGTGCGTGTTTAGTGCGATCAAGGAATAGGCTATATGGATCAATAGTAGCCTATGATCAATATTATTCTGACTAACAATTTCAGTCAAAACCATTCAATTTACTTACAGGCAGTAGGTCTAGAGAGCTGTATTGTAATGACATCTGAAGCGCATTTTCAGAATTCAAATGTCCGTCTATTGCAGTGCACGAGTTTTCCATCATTGACAATTCACGCATTAGGCTTGATATGTTATCAGCAAATGGAAAGCCATTTTTAATGGATAGCCATTGTCCCGTAACAGAAGATTGTCCCCCCAGAAGATTACAGGAATTATTGGCAAATATAGGCTAAGTCATAAGTTGATCTAGGATAATTGCATGTAACCTTACACGTACCATCGCACATCGCCTGGATGTTGATAGAGTGGGCTGAAAGTAATTTAATGCGGCATTTCCTTTCGCTGAGGGACAAATATGTGGTATTTGACCTATGGACCCTTTTATTATTATGCATTTTTTGATATAGCCTACACAATAATATTTCACATTGTAATCTTGATATTTTTAGTCATGCTTGTGCGTGCCCCTGTGTGTAACAGAAAGGAGGGTGTACGCGTGTTGTGAACACGCCTATGTAGGCACACTTATATTTGCCATTAAAATAACATGGAAACAACTGCGACATGACTTTAGACCAGGTTTGTGGTGGTTTTAGCACAAGCGCTTTCTGCTGGCTCAAGATAGCAATACGCCAAAAATGATCCTGGCCACTCCTCATCTTAAGACCAACACGCCCAGTTCACTTGTAATCGGCGTAAGAATACATGGTATTTAAACGACGTGAGCGCTAGGCGTTATAATGAACCATGTGCCGGGTGTAAGATAGCAAAGACATTTGCGTTTGGGTTAGTGCCGCTTAGCGCCGGGTGTAAGGGCCCATTAAGTGAAACAGTTCGTAATAAACCGCCAGCTCGTTCAGTGTAACAATAGCCTATACCCTACGCTAAAAAAATATACCATAAAATCTTTTCACCGTTTTCCTACAGTATAACCATTCCAAATACGCAAAATCAAATTTAAATATGGCTGTTTGCAGATGGAGTACATAATGGTTTACATAATGACTCTTAGTTGATCACCTGCAAAGTGTGAAATGATAATGCATGCAAAGGCATACTTTGGCTGCGCCCCGCAAAATAACACCCCTTTTTTGTATCTTATTAACACCCCTTATTTTGGATCTTGAAGTATCCTCATTCAATTTTAGGAAATGCTTGGCTATCCACTCAAGACAGGCAGGTAGAGCACGGGGGCCATTTGGCTCCACAGATATATTATGCATCATCTGCATAGACATGAAATTAAAATTATGTTGACGCATGATATTTCCTAGTAGGAGCAAGCACAATGTGAACAGAAGTGGCCCATGAATACTGCCCTGTGCAATTCCATAGGTAATATCGAACTTCCTTGAAACATGATCATCTAAGCTGACAAAGAATAGTAATAGTAAGTAGGCACAGAAGCAGGTTAGAACCCTAAATATATTGTGGTCTACTTGTATTAAATGTAGAACTCAGGTCCAAGAGAATAATAACTGACACATTGTCAGCATCAACACTTTGTCTGAGGTCATTACTACTTTCACTATACTGTCTCAGTACTATGGTTTGTTTAGACCTGACTGGATGTTACATAGAATACTGTTTTCATTGAGATGGTCATTTATTTGTTTAAAAATGACTTTCTCCAAAATTTAACTGAGGAAGGGTAGATTAGATATGAGTCTATAGTTGTTAAGAACAGAGTTGTCTAAGTTGTGTTTCTTGTGGTTTCACAATAGCAGTCTTAAAGGCGTTGGAAAAAATGCCTTTGTCTAAAGAATTTTGTGGAGACAGGATCAAGGGAGCAAGTAGATGGCTTTATCTGTGAAATAATTTTGCTGAGCTCACTTGCAGTAATCTTGCCAAAGATATTCATATTGCCTGGGAGCGAGTTTATTGGAAAGTCTGCTTCTGCATTTCTGGGTGTACCTACTATGCCAGATCTAAAATTATTAATTTTATCACTGAAGTATGTTACAAATTCCTCACATTTTGTGGCGAATGCCTGCCTGAATAAGTGAGAAACTGGGACTGGATTTAGTAGGGGATCAACTGCATTCTAGAGTTATTTAGGCTTTTTGACCGTCTCTTTTAAACTGACAGGACCATTTTTCCACGGCATAGTTTGGCTGTGAAATCTCGAGAGGAACAATATCTACAGTATTTCTTTGTTTACTATTAAAATGGTCAACCAGGTCATGTATTGTATAGCTTGTGGACATGGATGAAGCACTCATCAGATCAAAGAACCGAGCAGCTGATGATGAATCTTCATGACTTTTCTTAACTGCTTTGTGGTATTTATTTGCATGTAACACGGCATTAAAGAAAATACAGAAATTGGCAGAAAGCCATCAAGAACCGATGAAACAGCAATACAAATCCCCCCAGAGAGCACTAAATCCAATGTGTGGCCACGGTCATTGAGAGCCGTATGATGCAATTGACAGTGTACAACATAGGAATGGTAGCCACTGTGATCAGCCGTCTTTCTGCAGAGTGCAGAGTAGAGCTATACAGCATGAGGTTTTGGCCGTTTTGTTTGGATTCCCTCCAAATGGATCATTACTGGTTCAGTACTGTGCAGCATGCTTCTAAAAATTGTATCCATTGGGGACTATTTCAGTCCAGCAAACAGAATATTATGAGGAGCAGAATGCATTTAAATGAATGGAATGAGCAAATTGTGTCAAGAAAGTCTGTTGCTAAATTAAATGTTTATTAACACAATATCAGTGAACAAAGCCATGCTTGTTTTTAACACAGCCTCACAGGACTATACAGTGAAACTTCCATTAGTTTTTTTTTTTTTGGAATGATAATTTCTAGAGCACAGTGCTACCTCTGATTTTGGGTTAAATGTAGGCCTATAGGCCACATGGTGACGCAGTCCACTCAAGTGGAACCTAACATTAGGTCATCTTATTTCAACCCAGGTTGTTTTTAAGAATTAATATTTTGCTGCTACATTTTCAAATTATTACAATTGTTTGGCAAATTGAACTCTATGGAAAAATAAGTCAGGAGAAACTTAGTAAATCACTTCGCGTGTGCTAAAGTAATCTATTTGCATGACCACCTCCCACTATTTCGGGAAATAACGTAGGGACACCCATTTTTGAATATTCATTCAGGCTAACCCGCAAAAATGAGAAATTAACGTATCTTTCAATTTTAGCATGTGCAATCTTTACAGCTCCTTAGTTTATCACCTTGGACGATTTTTTGCAGGTGGTAAGTTTTACACGTGTTTTTCTACATGCAAACCTTTAGTAAATGGACCCCATAGTTTGATTGCAGGAGAAATTAATATCTGAGTTGAGCAAACCCCCGCTAAAGGGTTAAGCAAGAAACTCAACACAGGTGACAAAGGTGTCTTGCCTTCCATTTTACTGTAAATGGATAGATTTGAATCCTGTTTCTCATTTTTTATCTTCTACCACATGTATTTACCTATTTGCAAATGTTTACAGTTTAGAATGTTGCAACATTAGGTTGATGTGGTTTCAGACTTTCACAGAAGGGCATGTTCATTTTTTTATTTCTTATTTGTCCATTTGCTTAGGTCATTTAAGAGGTAATGGTAGAGTGGACCATAGAGAATGATACAATGTCAGTTTTCAGATATTGCACTGCCTTTGTTTGAGATCATGTTTCTTGAATAAAGAGATCCCTTGTCTGGCTGAACATTAGGAGGGGACGGTTGTTCCTATTTAAATAGAAGGCTGTCTGATTTCCTGGACTGCACCGTTCTTGCTTCCTGCTGTTTGATTTTTCCCCACACCAGTTCGATGGGACCTCATTGAAATGTCATCACTGACAGTTCGTACTGTAGAATGCTCAGAAACCCTTGCACCTTTTGACAGCATATCTCTAAACTCCTTGGTCAAAGCAGAGACCTAAATTATTCATTAAAAGCACTGTGTCTGGCGTTGACAGCCCAGGGACAATACCTGATTGATATTATACTGTGTTACTGAAACTAGGCCTATTTTGTTTAAATTGATGTGGACTATTTTCTAAATATTTAAGTAGGACCCCTTGTTCAGTTATATATGCTTGCACCATGGTTCTGTACTGTCCGCCAATGCAGTAGTATTGAGTAGTAAAGGATTGATTTTTTTCTATAAGTGATTTGGTATGTTATTATGAGACAAGAATGTCCAATTTCTGTTAAGCGAGTTTTGTTAAAATGATGTCCAATACACATGCTTCTTTGCTTCTTGAGTGATACTATGGAGTTACCATTGGAAAACACCTGATCTCGAATACATTACTATACATGGTTTATATGGCTGCCTAATTTCATTGCATAAGTTTGCTTTTATAGAAAGATGATGTACCCTGGTATAGGTAATAACTAGAACTGGATTTAAGCTGAAAGTGTCAGTCCTTAATTTTTTTCATATAAAAAATGCTGTATTTGATACCTTTTCACACTGGGATTTTTATAGCAATATCCGTTCTGTATTTGCTGTTGCTCAATATTACTGTGTGTTGATCGACATTGTTAATTGTCTCCAGGCAGTTCTCTTTCTCCAAAATACACCACCTCTGGATTATTTTCTAAGAAAATGAAACACCGATGCGCTGCTAGTGCTAAACCCCCCACGCAAACCATGCTACATTGTTTGGGGGTGTCGCTTTGTTTCGACTGGAACTCTGGAATTTGGAGTATGAAAACGAACTGTGCTATCACCACAGGTGTCGTCAAATCCACCAAAACTGAAATAGACACATTAATTCTCAGATTGAATGTGGATTCTGGCAGCCCCCCCCCCCCCCCGTGGGGATGGCCACAGCATCTAAAGGGGAAGGAGCTTCTTGAACACTCAATATGGACCTCAGACCTGCCATGTTTCAGAGCCAGTTGAGCAGTTGTCCGGTGCAGTCACTGTGACAGCTCAGCCGGCCTACTGCGGGTTGGAAGATAGCGTTTGGGAGTAGAGCATGTGCTTGTCTTCACTCCAGAAATGAAGGAGGCTGTTGCATCCATGAGACGGGCCTACAAATATCATAGACTATTACAAAGAAAAATTGAGGCTGAGAAATGGTACTCTTCAGTAGTGTGCCATCTTCAAAGCCTCCTTGACTGCAATAAATGGCATTAGAAGCTTTCCTCCCAAAGTAGAGAATACTACTTAGAGCAGCCCTTGTATTCCGTTTGTTATTGTGTTTCCCTTTGTCAATTTCCCCTGCTTTTCAAATTCATTTGATCATTTTCCACTTTGTAATGTCTGATATTTGTAGGCCTGTTCGGTCACTGTGATGTCCTCCAGCAATGTGGAGAACAAAGATGAACGCAAGTGTCCAGTAAGTCACCTGCAGCCACTGAGCTGGAACACTGCAGTTCTTTCATGGGGGAAGCAGGCAGACTGCAGGCACCTGATCAACCAGGGAGTGTTGCTCTTGCGTGAAAAAAATAAATAAAAAAACACCAAACAAAATGATCATCTTAAGCTCAAATCTTTGGTTATTGTAATTTGATTAGTAATTCCTCAGTGTCAAAGAAATATTAAAATGTTTTAATATGAATATATGTAGCTTTTTTGTATATTTATTAAGTAATTTTAACATTTGTTTGAATTTGAGTTGAATTTGTGTTCATGCTGTCACATTTTCTGACCTGACTAGTCTGGCTGGCTGGCTAGCTAGCTTGCTTTTGAGCTTGCTCTCAATAGCATTGTTTGATTCATTTGTGTGCTACTTGATTATTCATGTGGATATTCATGTTTCAAGATTATTCAGTGTCAAGACGTGTCAATTAAGTTATCCAACAAACTACAATCTGACAAAATATGTCGACACTGTACTCCATTGAGTTGTATTTTAACATCTATCATTATCGCATCTATCTGTCATTATCGCAGTTTCCTCCATCTTGGGTAGAGGCAAGGTCATGTGCTTGTAGCACAATTTTTTATGTTAATCTTTCAGTCTCTGTATTCTCCTTTGCCTATTACATTAAGGGTTGGAGAAAATTAATAGGTTTAAATTACTTGTATACTGCACCTCCACCCAGCAGTGCGTGTGAGATGTAGGTGAAATGAGTCCATTTCATATCCTTCTTTCATGGCATTTTCATTCCTGTTAAAAACTTATCCATTGCATTTTCTGAAGCTAATTGGCAAGGATCTTTAATTTTACTTTACAAAATTGTGCACCCTTTTGGAACAGGTGCACATTTTGGAAGTCGGCCTATTGTCTGATTGGGAACACTGGCATGTGGTGTAAACGACAGCTCTCACAATAGAACAGATTTGTACTAATGGCCAGTATATGAACTAAGTTTTATATGTAGCTGATTGAGAAAAGCCCTGGAATTGCCTGTCTGCTTTCCCTGCTTCCCCCACATTAGTTAGAGTTGCAGTCATGAGCCTAAAGTGTCCCGTTACCATGCGGTACATAAACTAGTTTATCGATCTCTGTTTACTGGAAGTGCATTACACAAGAGAGGCATTGCATGATCTATAATATTGGTCAAAGTACCAGTTCATTTTATTACTGCAAGGGCTGAGAAGGAGTATTTCATATGTGCTTCAGGGTGGCATTGCTGTATTTTCTGCATAAAATGTCTAACGCAGTAACTCATTTAGCCCATTTAGAGCAGTCTCCATTTGGCATTAATCTTGATACAGATTAAGAGTTTGTAGATCATGCTAGTGCAAACAATCGCCTGGCATTACTTGTCCAGAGACAGGGTTGGCGACTCCTTGAGCGTTGAATACCTCCTTTGTTAACTCCCCAGTGGCTTTGGATTCTGCTACGGAGACAGATTTCTGACTAACCGCCATCGGTTATTCCAGCATCAGCAAGTTCTCGCTACCTGACATCTTGTTTTTTGCATTTCACATTCATTATTGGAGAATTAAAAAAAAAAAAACATGAGGAAAGGCTGCTGCTGCGGGATGATGCATGTCTGTAAAGAATGGAGCTGAATATAGACAGACAGTCATATTTCTGTAATACCAAATACAATGATTGATGAATATGCTTTCTAAATATCAATTTCAAAGTATAGTATAAAATATAGTATAAAAAACAGGAAACGGCATGGTAGATATATACACAGTAGGTTAAACCAGTTGTCCTCAACTGTACTTCTTTGCTTTTAAAAATCCCCTTTTAACCTAAAAACTCCAGCAAATAAACCTTGGGCATTCTCCATGGAAAAACCCTGTTGCATGACTTTAATTGTAAGCATTGTTTTATGGTTGCCAGGTTACTCATCTGAAAAGGCCTATACTATTGAAGCACCCAGTAAGTGACAACAAGTAACCTAACTTCCTACGCAAGAACAGGCAGTTTATGTATTAGAATGTAATCTTTTTGCGCAGACCCCCTAGTGGCCATGCTGTCGGCACTGTGAAATTGCTCAACTGAGACATTCATTGCTCCTGCAACCAAACTATAAGTGGAAACAACAAACTCCGTGTTCTACCTTTATTAGTACACGATTTGTGACAAATATACCTAATAATGAGTTTCTAACTGCCGCTATTGTCTCGATGCTAGTCCATTTAACAAGCAGCCCCCCAACCAAGTCTAACCTGCATCTATAATGAACAGACATTAGCGTCTATCGGAATTCATGAAAGTGTTTTTTTTCACCACCAAAAATGTGTCTTCCTTCATCGTAAAAATATAAAGCCAAAACTAGCCCGAACGTATACCAATGCAGCGATGAAAAGCCCTGCTCACTCAATAGCAAAATAAACAATAAACAAAATAAACAATCCTAGTGTAATTATACCATGACATTCTACTATCAATATCTGCTACTAAATATTAAATAGATATAAAATACTACCATTGGTTTTATACATAGAGATGTCCCTTTCAAGATTCAGTGGTCATTTATTGTCTTGGATATTCTGTTTGAGAAATGTATACTCCTTTATAACGGTAATACACCATCTGAAACGTTTATACGTAAAACCCCACCAGCTTATCGTACAGTTGTTACACATTCCAGTTCATTCTAGTTTGATTGACTCTTTTATCCAATAGAGGACATTAGAACCTTCGTAACTGTGTTTGCAATGTCTTATTGTATGCTTTGAACAATACATTATAGGTGGCTCAGTCATGTTTTAAGTTTTGCAGTGATGGTTGGTAACATGCCTATGGATTTTCTTTTATTGTCAGATCCATAAACTTTTCAAATTTCAACTTGAAAGTTTTACTTCAGCAGTACTAATAGGTAAGGGCAGGCAATCCCAGATGGATGATAGATTGGATCGATTCTAGGACATGTGCAGAGACACAAAAGCCCCCTGCCCAAAATTTACCTGAGCATTCCTGAAAGGTCCCTATCATTGCCTTTTAAGCTATCGGTATATTAAATCCAATTCGTCAGATCTTTTTTTTTTAAGGAGAAAAACAATAAAATAGGCAGTAATGCATGCAATTAATTTGTAGGATTATATATATTTTTTCAAGTATGTCTGTTTGATACGTATGGCGTTACCTGGACAGCTGAACCACGGATGATGGGACTCTTTACGTTCACATGTTCTAAAAAGACAGGTGATGCTAGAGAGCATTTTGGCACCCTTAGTAAACCACTGTACAGTCCTGTCTTTGCCGGCCCTCTGTTGGATTGTTCATCGCAACTCACATGACTCTCAAACACCGCAGAGGGCTCCTCTACAATCCATTAAACGGCTGATTGCTAATTGAGTTTGTCTGCGCAGAGACAATTCAGCTGAAACACAAGGCTGAGTTAATGAATCTCAGCAGGATCCCCCCTCCCCCCCCCCCCCACTACCCCACTACCTCCTACCGAACGTCCTTTAGTTCCATTCTTCTAAAAATTACCCAACCCTTATCCCCCCTCCAATACAGAAGGTAGCCGTGAGTTGTGTACTCTCTTTATTAAATGGTGGTTATATTGCTTCACTGTGACAAGCATGATACAGATTTCCATGAGAGCAGGTTTCCATTTTTGCTGCAGAGGTATGCTAGAAATCCTTTACTGCAGCAGTGTGGGTGGTTTAGGCTGCCTTTCTTTTTTTATCAATTTTGATTCTCCAATTTTCCTTTCGCGCAAGCCATAATGGTCGCCCATTTCCTTCGGATTTTTCCCCTTCAATGCATCAGGAGGGTGCAGACGTGTCCTCCAAAGCAGCCAACCATCACTTACCCCCTCTCTGACACCAGCATGACTGCACATCTGGCACAGTGAGTTTGCAGGTGCCTGGTCAACCAGAGGAGCAATTTTAAGTGTGAATGACCTGCTGACCAAAACCCTCCATCCCTGGCTGCTGCTGTGACCAATTACACATCACCTCGTAGGACTCCAGGCCACAGTTGGCACTGGCACAGACAGGATTAGTTCCAGATCATGGGGCGCATCACTTCACTAAGAACAAGTGGCATACCTGGATTAGCTAGTCAGGCTCTGTGGTTTGTTCTGTCTGCTGACATCCACATTGTGGGAAAATTCTGGCTTCATGGCTTTGTGACTATTTTGTTAAAATCCATGTAAGGTGATCATGAGGAATGACTCAATCTCATCCAAAACTAGACGGATCAACTAGGCTGGCTCCTTTCACCCTTTCCTTTTGGGCTTAGTGTGTTGGTCACTCCACAGTATGCAGTATTATAGCTTACCTAAGAGTATTTTTAACTGCCATTGGGTTTTGGATCCCCTGAATCCGGGGAAATGGTTCTATAAAAATCTTTGCTGTATAATCACTTTCAAAGTTTGCCGCAGAGCAGATGAGTCACATTTTTCCAGAAAGGGAGGGGAGGGGAGGGGAGGGGAGGAGAGGGGATACTTCTGAGAATGTTCATTTCTTTTCCACTCTGTACATTTCCTTTGTTAGATTGCCAGCACAGCTTCCTTTGTTAATTGACATATTGTAAAATTAACACATTTTCCCCAAACAGGTGCGGTGGCAGTTATGATTAAGTGTTCAAATATTTACATTTTATTCACTCTCCTACACATCAGTCCTACCTTTATAAAAATAGAAGTCGATGATAAACGGCCACCTATAAATGCCAATTCACATCTGAAATTACAGTGTGTCCTCTTTTTGAACAAAGAGATGGGTAACAGCCTTGAGAATGTGGCTCTTTGTATTGCTGCGTTGCATATTGTTGTACTGTGTTATTGTCGATTGTTAGATTTGTTTTTTGTTGGTTAACGGTTTGCTTGCAAACAGAGCAAAATTGTTCCCCTTCAGTGCTTTCTTAAAAATGGCCATTATTCTGTCTGTGTGTCAGAAAGCACACATTTTCTCTCATGCCCTGGCGCCCTCTGTATCCTACACTGCATTCACACAAGAGAAAGTTGCCATTAAGTTGCATTGGTAGTGGGGGAATCTGTCCAATTCACTTATTTCCCTGTGGATGTTGTACGTGGCGAGAGGATGCGACAACAAAAAGAAACGATGCTCGATTTTTTTATGCTGAAATATAAATTTATTTGACTAGCCAATTAGAGGATGAGGTTGAACATTTTGAATCTCCCTCAAACTGAACCCAAACATTACATTACAATCATTTGGCAGACGCTTTTATCCAAAGCGACGTACAATAAGTGCATATTGAAGGTCATTGACTCGACTACAAAGCAAATCCGACAAAGCACCGCTTTCTCACAGCGTAGGAGCTATCCCTAGTAATAAACATGAGTCAGCACATGAGTACACAGTCAGCTATACATTCTGAACTATAGAATAACCAAAAACACAAGTTAAATAGAAAACAGGAAGCGAATACTATAGAATGGCCCTACAAATGCAAACAAATGCAAGAAATACAAGTTTTTGCTGGTATGATCTTTATCTGTGGCAAAAGACAGTAATAATACAGGAGAAATTAAAAGATACTAATCCCCAAGGTACAAGACTGACCAGACAAAAGCATATAGTACAAACCCAGAAAAATGTGCAATTGCACAAATGATATTACAACATAATTGATACTTAGTTAGTAACAATGATACTTAGGGATGGGTATCATTAGCATTTTATCAATACTGATACCGATACCGGTACTGCTTATTGATACCAATACTTATCGATAATCTTATCGATACTACTCTCCATAATTTTGTTTAAAAAAGGAGATGTTATGAAAATAATTAAGTTATTTTATTATTACTTTTAGCAGAAATAACAACAGTTATTTTGATGAACTGAAATTAAATTGTTTCCTCATAGTTTCCTGAGAGTATATAATAGGGGTGTTACGATTCTCCAAATCCGCGATTCGATTTGACTTTCGATTTTAAGGTCACGATTCGATTCGATTTTTGATTTTTTTCCAGCACTATTTTTTTCCCCAGCACTATAGTATAACTAATGGCTATGCCATTGTTAGACTATCGAGTCTTGATTTGTAAAGAAAAATACTTGTTTCTCAATAAGTAACTTTTATTTGAATAATAACAATTATAAATAATAACAAAAATATGATAATATTTAAACACACCTAAACAGTTAAGAGCTTTATCAAAACTAGACTCTAGAATAATAAACAGTTGAACATTTACCACGCTATTAACAATTTACACATTGGTTTTATGACCTGACAACTGTCATTTACATTTTCAAATTCTAAATGAGAATGGAAGAGTTGCCTGTGTCAATGTTTTTTTCTCAGTCAAATCTATTTCTTTGTGATGCCTGCGAATGTGTCCTGCCATATTTGACGTGTTGCCTGAGGTGGCGTATGGTACTCGCGTGTAGCATAGCCGACAAACTGTCGTTTTTTTGTCAATGACGCGTTCGTTGTTTATATAACTCACGGGGAAGGCAAAATGTTGCCACACCGGTGACTTGAGGGAAGCAGGAGGATTTTCCAGTTCTGTTTCTCCATCTCCGACTCCGGCAGTGGCCATGGTGTGTCGAAAAGTAATGCAGGCTACCGGTAAGCTAACGTTAACTAGCAGCTGTGTCTTCTTTGAAATATCGTTGTTTTTTTTTCTTCGGACGCACGCCTGCGTGGACGAACAAAATGCAGTGGAAGGAGTCAAGTTTCGTTTTGTCTGAAACGCTTACATTAGAGATGGCCAAGTAGGCTACTTTTTTTTAACATTTTACCCATCACATGAAGGGCTAAGAAGAGCGCGCGGGGGGCGGGGGTGGAGAGAAAAAAAAAAACTGGGAGAATCGCGAACCAGCTTGTGATTTCGAAGTTCGAAATCGAACGCTCATTTCGATCGATTTTCGATTTCGAATCGGTATCGTGACACCCCTAGTATATAATGAGGGGACCAATTGCTATAAATAAATGTCTGATAGTGTGTTTTGTTGCTGCTTCACTACAAATACAATACACTTAAATTAACAATATTATAGATTACCAAAGAACTATAGTTCTTGAGCTTCTCAGAAGCTAACAAAATAATAGTTATAAATAATAAATAATACAGCAGTGGTGAACGGGTTGGGCTTGGGTGTTTGTCTTGAACTGCTATCATCTGAAGGAGCGGGGGCTGCCGCTTGACTGATGTTAGCTATAGGATGAGGAACATGTTTAAAAAGCTTTTAAGACAAATGCTGACATTGCTAGATTACCAGTGTTATTACTCGTTTGATACCGGAGACCCTTGATGATTTACAGCCATTTAGCCAACCATGTGTTCCATACTGTTCCAGTGTAATTTACAGCTAAATCTAGTCCCACCCCCCAATTCCCATAGAGATCCATTCAAATGCAGAGACGTTATAGTATAGCTTGTAAGAGTACCAGAAAATAAGATATCAAGAGTCTTTTGATGTTGTTGGGTCACAGACATCAGGAATTCATGGTATGCAAAGGATATGTGACCAAATATAAAAAATGATTACTTTATTCTATATGTAAATGCAGGAGTGCCAATAATTGTGGCACACGTGGTTTTGTTAAAAATAATTATTTCTTGATGAGGGATTTTTTTTTCTCATAATAAATTTACTTCAATTAAAGGTTGGATTTTTCTAATTTTTTAAGCTAGTTAAGCTAATTCACCAAACGGTGAATTTTCTATGACCCTTTTTACTCATCTTTACCAGGAGTGCCAATAATAGTGGAGGGCACTGTTGCTTTTTTTTTTTTTTTTTTTTTAATTCAGTCAGTTAATAGTGAAACATCACATGAGGGGAGGCAGCGCTTTAGCCCAATCATAGTTTCCTAAAATAAGTCATGCCATGACCGAACAACAGCACTGTCAATTAAATATATAAGTCCCTCCCACTCTTTCTAATATTAAGCAGTTGCTACCGATTACTCAGTGATAGTGAGTACGGTATGGCAAATTTTGAATACAAAAAAGATAACGAGTAGCTAAGGAGTAGTAGACCTGTAGTTAAATTTTCAAATATTGGATTTTTCATTCAACATTTTTTTTATTTATCGCACCTAGACACATTTTGGATTAAGTTATTACTTTCATTTAGTAAGATCAACATAGCAAACGGTAAATTGGACGAGCTTGCTAAGGTTTTTAAGTTAACGTTTGTTAGCTGGCTAGTTAGTTTTGGCACAATTTCGATCAGGGTTATTAGCTAGCTAGTTAGCTAGGTACTTTCTAATTAAGGTTAACTATGGCCGAGGGACCTGAAGTGGAGGATATCATAGACAAGGTAAAGAGAGTGTCCTTTGAATATTTCACATCAACAGAAAGGTCACGGACACACAGCCTGCAATTGATACCAAGTCATAGGCAGAGTGTTTAATATTGCCTATTTCAATTTACCGATAATTGTCGGTTCTGCTGGCCTGCCTTCTGTGCTGGTCCGGACGCAGTAGAACATGGACATGGACAAAACATGGATTTAACATCTAACATCTGGATTACTGTCACACAGCATGCAAAATCCAATGAACATGTGAGTGCACTGGTAAAGCTTAATCTTTGGGGATTCATTTGTATAACGTTAATATTAGAGCATATTATACGAAAGATGGCTGTTAAACTTCATTGACACAGCGACGTTACTTGGCAACAAGATTTAGCTTTCAGAAGGCAGGATGAACGAGGCAGGGCAGTTCGCAGTTACCCTAGGCAGTTTGTTTGTTGATGTGATGGCCAGCTATGTCATCGACTGTGTTTTCTGATGACCTTGTTTCTTCCTTTCCATTGATGAGATAACGTTAGTTAAAACGCGAGGTTGATTCCGCTCCCTTTTTTTGCTTGGCAAATTGACGAAACGACAAGAGAAGTTTATTGGATTTTTTGACGTTTCAAGTGGGCAAGATGCACAATCCTCGTTAGCAAGGGCGTAGCCAAGGTTTTGCACCTGGGGGGGAAACTTAAGTTCTAGGGGGGTCTGGGGGCATGCCACCGTGGAAGAACATTTTTGAAAAACAGCAATTAAATGCTCATTTCTAGTGTCTTTTGAGAACAGTATTTAATAATTTTTTGTTAAAAATGCCAAAAAGCTGATGGGTGGCTTAGCTACTGTATAAAAACCTGTATTTGCACCTTTCTTTAATACCAAGAAGCCTTGGCTAACAACAGCTAACGCACTAGCCCAGAAAATGACATTGTTAACATTGCTTCTGTAATTGAATGTTCAAAGTGCCGTTCCAGTATGGTCGGCTCACTAATGTTAATAAGTGATCCAAAAAAAATCACAATGTTTCAGATATTTGGATAGTACATAATATATATCACAGTATTTCATCATTACACGATTAATAAACAAATGTTTCGATAACTACCATTAACATACAGTATTTCTTCATAATTGGGAAAAACTGGGGCACATGCTTTCAAAGGTGAGGGTACATGTTATATGGTTAATTCTATCCAATCATAGCAGTGCATTTTTTTTACTCACTGGTAATATGAAACCACATTGCATGGCTACACACAGAATTTTTTAGGATTGTAATTCCATCACAAATCCATGCCATGCCAAGCTTAGCAATGACTGCTATGCCGCTTTACTGAAGTTCTACTGTAGGCTAGTGATGATCTGTCAAATTTGGTTGAATGTCATCACAGTCAATCAAGTCTTTTCAAAACTAGCACCACTGGTTAGCATATTAGTCTTACTCAGTGTAACTTTTCAGCAAAGTTTAAGGGATGATCTCCATGACTTTCCTGAAAAGGCGTATCAGGGCTGGAATGTTGACCACCCTTAGTCTCAGATTAAATAAAATGCACTCAGCCATTGTTTAAACCGCATGCTGCTATTGGAGGTCTCTGTACCAACGTTATCTGTTCTTTAAAGTGACTGCTCTTCCGAAGCCGCCACGCCAGTCACTTCATCTGAAGGTCATTTGGCATCTCGACATCTGCAGCACACTTGCATGTCCCTGTCACTTTGAAGACGGGGAGTCCTGGGATAGTACTGGCGATGGGGGGCTTATGGTCTGATTCACAGTTTCCTTTTCTGGGTACCTCCGCTTGGTCGTTTGTGATGCCAAAGAAGGTCAGTGCATCGCCTGTCACTTCTCATCACAAGTTTCATTAAGACGACAAAGGAAACTGGGTTTAATGAGGAGAGGGTCTTGTTCAACACAACCTAGATATTACAATCGGTGCTAACTGACAAAAAGAGTTGTTTTAATGATGGCTGCTAGCAACAATCATGTGCCACATCCTTCACCAAAAACTAATTAAAGAAGAAGAATAGTTGTGTAGACATGGCAGAATTAGAAATGAGATGTGCATATAGGATGCATCATCGTACAATACGAGTGAAGTCCATTAACAGTGTGGGAAGCTTCAATGGAAGATGTTAGGATGGCTCATTTGAACAGGTTCAGCACTCATGTTGGTACGACATGGTATTACTAGTATCTCCCCTTGATTTCCATGAGAATGCATTCATGTGCAGATTTAAAAACAAAAAACATGTATGGTTGGCATATTTATAATGAATATGTAAGGCAATGTATCATATATGGCTCTCTTTGAGACCATCTGCTCAAGCTTGAGGGATATTGAGTAGTCTCAGGTCACTATAAATTGAGGTGATGCATACTTTGCCTTAATTTCAAGTCTATGCAGAGAAACAAGATGGGCATAAATACTCTCCCAGACCTTGGACATTAGCTAGATGTAGATTTTCCAATTGTTCTATTTTAAAAGTTAAAATATTTAAAAATGTACTTTCATAACAACAGCAAATACATCCCCTAATCTGTAAACCAGAGAGCTTAAATTTGGACAGGGTTTATGATGGCATTTTCCAGATGCACAAATATAAGCCTAACATCATCTCCTCCTCCAACCCCAGCTACTCTACATGGCCAAAAGTATATGGACACCTGCTCATCCAACATCTCATTCCAAAATCATGGGCATTAATATGGAGTTGGTCCCCATTTGCTTCTATAACAGCGTCCACTCTCCTGGGAAGGCTTTCCACTAGATGCTGGAACAGGGATTTGTTTCCATTCAGTCAGAAGAGCATTAGTGAGGTTGGGCACTGATGTGGGGCTATTAAGCCTGGCTCGCAGCCGGCTTTCCAATTGATCCCAAAGGTGTTTGATGGCGTTGAGGTCCTGTGCAGGCCAGTCAAGTTCTTCCATACCAATCTCGACAAACCATTTCTGTATGGACCTCTATTTGTGCATGGGGGCATAGTCATTCTGAAACAGGAAGGGGCCTTCCCCAAACTGTTGCCACAAAGTCGGAAACCCAGAATCGTCTAGGATGTCATTGTATGCTGTAGTGTTAAAATTTGCCTTCACTGGAACTAAGCCTGAACCCTGAAAAACAGCCCCAGACCACCGGGTGTCCACATACTTTTGGCTATATAGTGTATATCAGATGGGGAAAGTTTTAATTTTATGACTTTAGAAAGTATAACTTGGAACAATTGTCCTTCCCACCCTCGGGAGTGGAACTTGTATAACCTTTTTTTTTTTTAATAGGTTCGTAAATATATATTTTTTAACTCTATAAACTTCTCCCCTAGTGGTTGAGATGCATGCGTCTCAATTACAGTATTCATGTTCATCTGAAAATATAAACTACAGCTTTAAGAAAACCCCGTAAATTTTTACGCAGTATTTTTTAAAAGGGTAGCCTCTTGCGAAAACCTCAGCTTCTCCAGTTACACTGCAGTGCAATAAATTAGGAGGGCGTTATTAATAGCCCAAAGCACTTACGACCCTCCTCTGGCTACAGCCACAGACTGTAAAATGCATAAAATGCACCGCTAAGAAAATCATGTTCACGTATAGAAACAATAATATTTTTTTAAAACGTTGTACAAATGAGCAATCGCCGTTTTCCCTGTACTATATACAGTACCTGATGCACTTTCGGTTTAGAAGACACCTAATTTTTTTCTCCAAAATCTCTCGTATAAATATGTTTAAGAAACCAAGTACTTACCAGTATATTCAGCTACAGCTGTTTTGTGATGAACCCTGAAGAGTTTATCTTGTTATATTTCGCCAAAGTCCCGTACAGTCGACATTTCCGCAGCGACCACCCCTCTCACTTACGGCTGAAATACTAAAAAAGTAGCTGTACTACTTTTAAACGTATTTAAATACATTAGGCGGCGTATGTTATGGTTATTATATATATACTGTATGTGACTATTCTGAAATAAATGTATTCTGTAGCAAATTTCTGAATGATACAGCTTCTTCTTCAGCTCGAACTTAAAACCATGGAGGTGCAGGGAATATTTTTTTAGATATTGACATTTAAATAAAACTAGTAGAAACCAGGAGGAAATTGCCTCTGAAGGGCCAAAGTAAATAGGGTTAAACCTAGATGAATTCTGGAAATATCCCCAGGGTTAATGTCATAACCTTAATGTGGAATCTTAATATGACTTAGAAACTAGGCACAATACTTCATAGACTTTTATGCTAAATTAACCTTTTTAAATACAGATGATGAAATAGTTTAATATTGCATACAGTACCAACCCTACTGTTATTTTATTTAGAAAATCATGAGAGACGAAGTTGAAGAAGGAAGTAGTGTTGGCCCGACACTCATTTTAAGTACTTATTTTTCCTTTTGAAGTGCTTTTCAAGAGGATCTTTATCATTATTTTTATTAGGATAATAATTATACTATAGTACCGTATCCGTCTTTTTGCTCGTTGTAAGCAATTAGCAATTAGCAACGGAAATTACTGCGTGGGGACTGCTTTCTTCCACAATATTTCATTCTGTGTTCTGAATGCTCCTTCCTACACAAGTTTCTCAGATGTAGGCCACATTAGTGTCAGGAGCAGTAGGTGGCTACAGTAAGCCATGGCTAGTTTATGCAAAACATCGCATTGGTGACTAGGTTGTTCAGCTGGCAAAAAATTTGTCAAGTGACTTATTATACTGTTATGCATAATTGCAATAAATGATATTGTATATATGCAAACATTGGAATATTTTTCATGCTGCTTTGACTGTTGTTCCTGCTGTTGTTAGCTTAGCTGCTACCCATATACAGGTTAACAAAATTTTATACTGGCATTTACACAGCTGGATTTTTAAGTGCTTAAATGCCTGTACAATGGTACCAAGGCAGTATCTTACTGGTTCATATCTGCAATTTTCTGTTCCTGTATGGTAACTTATTACTAGTAAATAAAATATGCTTATTAGTAATAATTAGTAATAATACTGCAGTAATATTTTTGTCTGCCTAATGTCCTCAAATTTCAGTGTATGTTAAGTTTAATGGGTTGGTCATTCTGTTGTATTATGATTTGATGAAAATTTTGTTTTTGCTGGGATTTTTTATGGTTTGTCTTGTCACATCAGAGAGAATGAAGCCTGCTTGTCTTTAGGTGTGGCAGACATTGCAATTACTTACTTTGAGGAGAGAGGGAGCAAGGGAGAGAAGGAAGGAGGAAGAGGGTTAGCGGCGGGTTCATCCTATCACCCAGCTCTCTTGTCTGCTCCTCATTACTGTATGTGCACGTGGCTGTGAGCTAGGCCTACTGAAAGCTGCATTAATTATTGAATCCCCTCCTCTTCTTTGATAACCTTTTCACGAAAGAGCAGTTAGCTCACAGCAGGCAGCATTACCTACAGCCCAGTAGGCCCTTCGGAAATGCAAATCTGAATGGGTGGTGTGTTTTACTGTACAGTTTCATGCAGATAATTGCCAGAACATTCCTGGTGTGGACTTATTTGTATTTTCCTTTATAGATGTAAAGATAACTGTAAATATAGAAATTGCATAATTTGGTGATTAATTGTAATATACTTTATGTAGTTCAGTGCTTATCTGTATATTATTCTAATCCTACATTGGTCAGTAATCATGATGGCAATTTCATACTAAAGTCAACCTGAGCATGAAAAAATAATGTTGCTTATTTTTCAATTACTTCTTTCACATTTACCCGTAAGGTGTATATTTTGGAGTGCAGATGTAAAATGACCCTATGTGCAATTTGTATGCTGTTACCATTACAAAGTAGGATGGCAAGTCAAATATAGGCCTAAGGCTTTTCTGTCAACCACATTTAATGTCTTTTGGAAATGGCTGACAGAATTTGTTTTTCCGCCCACTCCAGCTTGAGGAGTTGATACAGCAATATGAATAAAATTAAAAAAAATTTCCTTTTAATTTGTAATTCTAGAATCTTGTAAAGATGAGGTGCTGACGGGAACTGTTATTGTTATGCGAGTCATGTTTTGGAGAAGAAGTTTCTGTAAAACAGACATTTAAAATTGGATTATAAAAGTTTCCACACAAAGCTAACTTTCAATGAGGTGATATGTGATCTACAGTATACTTTGTGTCTGTCTTCCTCTTTGCCACTTTTTGAGCACTATGTAGGCCTGGGTACCATTATAGATGTTTCATAAAATGACAATGATCTTGCTAGCAAGAATAACAGGAAAATAACCAAGCTTATATGCTATTCTTTCTACTTACTGAAACCATTGTAAACGTGATTTAAATGTTATAAAAATGTTATACAAGCTATAGGCTACTGTATACTCACTGTCTGATTTGGTTATACTGAGATAGTGTGAGTGCAGTATTCCTATACAATCATGTGTCTGGTGTCATGTTTATAATAACTTGACACAACCAAATGCATAACTTGCCAGTGCACGGCACACAAAGCTTAGCTTTGCAAGCAGTATTTTTGATAATTATGGTTCAAATTTTGCACAAGCATCACTCTCTGGATTCACACTTTTTTTTGTAAGTAAATAGAATGGTTTTGACTGAAAAAAGTTCAAAACCTTGTTCAGTGAATATTGCATTTATTGTTTTTCAAATAGCCTAAGCTACAGTCCCCGGGATTCGCTGTGCATAAGGTTTTTTCGATAGCCTATGATTAAAAAATGGAGATTAATTTAAATTTCACCATGTTAACTGAATTTTAACCTTATTCTTCATCTTTCATATTTTTTAAATTACAGTGACCAGGTTTCCATACACTCATCTTATTAAAACCCTGCTGATTTCACCTGTTATTCCATAAGTGGACAGAACGATTTTAAAGAAAACTAAGAGTCTAATTAAAAACGAAAACAAATTTGCAGCAACATTACAGAATTAATTCACAATTAATTGTAATGCTATTCTCTGCATGTGCGCTTTAACTTCATGCAGGAGCAGGTTTGTTTCCTCTGCTGTAAATCACACTTTTCACGGTCTTCCTTGGAAAGTGGACTTGGTTTAAAGCATTATGCTACCAGTAAAACAGGTTGGTCACATTTCCATAAGGAGGACATTATAAAACAAGGGTCAATATGCGTGAACCTATGGGCTCCCAACCTGACAGCTTTAGTGTATTTAGTGTCGTCATTAAGGCTAAATAACAGTATTTATGTTATTAATCAATATTACAATGCACATAATGAATTTCGGATTACGCTTTAACTTTCAGAACTCCATGAGAACAGCCTCATGGAATTCATGTTTGACAATGCTTCATTGTATAATCAAACAAAATTTGTTAAACAAGCAGGCTAATTTGCCGTTGAGGTGAGACTGAAGCAATATTCTGGTAGCTTATTCCCGGCTGTTGCAGGTGCTTTTAACAAAATCTAACCGAATATAGCCTATTTTCTAAAATAACAGGACTGTCGGGAATTACCGAGAACCCGTGCCGGTGTTAAACCCTAATGTGAAAGATTATTATTGTGTATATCAAAACACTTCATAATGGTTAGTCCGAATAATATTGATCATACTATTGATCCATGTAGCCTATTCCTTGCTCACACTACACACGCACGAGCATGTCTGTTTCGCCATCATATAAGAAATTCACCAAGGTAGAAAACCAGGCTTTTAAAGGGAATGGGATATTACATTTTGATTGGTTTATTGCATGTTACGCCCAAGACACACCTATAATTAATGAAGAGACTTAAGTTCAGCCCATTTGCACGTTGCACTGTGCTTACCGCTAAAAAAACTGAAGGGTTTCTTCTCCTGACTTATTTTCCTTTTGAACTGAAAAATTTGTCAGGAGAAACAACCCTTAAAGTGATCCATCCATATCTACTGCATATCTGGCAGCAGAGTGATGGTTTGAGGCTCGTTTGATACCTCAGACCCTTGATGACTTACAGCCATTTTACCAACCATGTATTCCATACTGTTCCAGCATAATTTACAGCTAAATCTAGTCCCAACCCACAATTCCCATAGAGATCCATTCAAATGCAGAGATGTCATAGTATCGCTTGTAAGAGTACCAGAAAATAAAATATCAAGAGTCTTTTGATGTTGTTGGGTCACAGACATCAGGAAGTCATGGCGTGCAACGGATATGCGACCAAATATTAAAAATGATTACCTTATTCTATATATAAATGCAGGGGTGCCAATAATTGTGGCACACGTGGTTTTGTTAAAAAATAATTATTTCAATTAAAGGTCTGCTTTTTCTCATTTTTTCAGTGTGAGATTAAGCTAATTCACCAAACGGTGAATTTTTTTTATTACCCTTTTTACTCATTTTTACAAGGGGTGCCAATAATAGTGGAGGGCACTGTAGATGTCAATGATCCCATTGTGTTCAAAGGAACTTTTTTGCTGTGTACATAAATTCCATACAGTACCTCTGTCACTGTTTATTCATTATTCATGCTGCTTGGACTACAACATTCAGGGAAAAGACCCACAATTGCCCAGTTTGGGGAAAAGGCAGCTTTTATGATGACTAATACAATACCCACGATAACCATGATAACCAATTAAGAAGCAATTAAAAACATTGCTCCAGAGCTTGAAGAGCACTTACTGTGGACCATGGTGTAGGGACATGCTGTCCTTACATTACTAGGATGCTCTCACAACATTGAAAAGCTCACCATGTGTCTATCTGTGTCCCCTTACCCATTCTTAGGTGAACTCCCTCACCAGAAGGCCTGCCATTTCATCTCATTACCAACAGTCATCAGAAAGGGGGTTACTGCCAAGATGTTCAGCACCAAAAGGTCAGTTTTCTTGCAGCTGTCTATTGTGTTGTGTTTTTGTGCTTTATAAATATTTTCACAACTCTCAGCCCATGTTGTCTGATGTCGAAAGATGTTTATTGAGTGTTCTGCTGTTGTCTGTACGTTCATTTCATTATGCATAGAAACGGGTCAAAGTGTGTCGACTGTATAGCCTACGTGTTGTCCTTGTTTGTAATAGCAGAATTGTCTACGGTGTTTCAGGTGGATGGAGCTTTTTAATCCTTATATTAAGCATGAATCTTAAACTGTATTACCTGTGAAGTAAAGTTATGGTTGCCTTAAAGTATAGTTTGTGGCCAATGCTTTTCAAGAAGTTGTTTACAATTCTCAGGCCACTGCACTTTTTTGTCGATTAAAGGTGATTGGGAGGTTCTGTGTTGTGATGGTCTCATCTCATATTCTTCCAATTGTAATGAAATGCTGCTGCATGGAGAATCATGAATATCAGTTAATTCAATCTGAGTAAGTGCTTGTAGGAGCTCATGACACACATTGTGCGTGCACATGTGACTACAAGCAGCTCACCTCTGTCATTTGACACAAAGCCTGTAGGGGTTTTGTGTTCATAAGTATTTATAATGTTGACACTCAATTCCCACGAGTTCTAGGTATGTTAGTTTTAATTCAGCACAGAAATGGCTCAAGTACACATTGCAGATGTATGCAATGCTTTCACACAAGTAGGAAATGGTATTTAAGATCCTGTCCCTCAGTGGAGGGATTCTTGAATGCAAATCAGGAAGTACAGAAAAACCATAACCCTAAATATGTTTATACATATAGCAGCTAAACAAAACAGTGTCGAGTGTACAGTGCAGAAACCTCACACAAATCATTCAGTACTAGCTCTCCCTCATGTATCATGATAAGTACATAATACTTATCCTGCCTCAGCAAGCTTTCAGAGAAAAACAACCCCTCCACAGATCTATCTTAACCCCTGGATACCTCCACATACTTCAGACAGTGGAGACTGTGGCTCTGGGTTGAGCGCATTATCATCTCAAATACATGTGAACACCTCTAACCCAAAATAGGTGGGATCTTCAGCGGACTTGTGGTGGATGTTGTGCTAGGACTTGAAATATGAAAGGTCATTTAGTGCAATAGTTTCAGCCCTGTTAACATTTATCGTGACAAGTTTACCGTCCTCTCGATATTTAGAAACATGAAATGCAGCAAAATTTTACATTATCTCTTGCGACGTTATTACAGCGTAACAATGAAGTAGTTTGTGGTGGTGTGCAAAGTTACAAATTAAAAGGTAATAATTCAATAAAGCCATGTAAATATAACCTATATATTAATTAATTAACATGACATACCATCAGAAATGGAAATAAAAAGTGAAAATAGCCAAACATCAATGTAGCCATCTGCCAATAGTCACAGAGGAAGCCAGTCACCCTAAGTGCACAAAATAATGTTAGAAGACAGTTTGTTTACAATTTTAGTTTCTATTTGTCAGTAATATAAACTTATATTTAAGCAATATCACATGAGAGGGAGTGCTGTTATACTGTGTATCAACACGGCTGTGATTCAGTCATAGGCACGAGGCCGCAGGCAACAGTTCTACTAGCCTATGAAATATCTATCAAGTAATGATTGAGACAACAGATTATGATTTTTTTGTTTATTTGGCTCCGACAAACAAATATAGCTCTTTCTGAATTCCATTAAAAAAATAGATATTTTCCCAATAGTATCAATTAGAATATAAACAAAACAGAGTAATCCCAGTGGGTGATGAGGTCAGAGTGATGTTATACTGTATAGAATACATCTCAGCCAATCACAATGCGTGGTCGGAACTAACTGTACAGTGCAGTATATACTGTATATGTACACCAATCAGCCACATTAAAACCACTGACAGGTGAAGTGAATAACATTGATTATCTCGTTGTTATTTTGGTTCTGTACTCTAGCACTTTGAGTTTGAGAATACCTTGAGGTTGAAGTGCAGACGGTCAGCTTTAATTTGAGGGTATTTTCATCCATATCGAATTAACCGTTTAGAAATTACAGAACCTTTTGTACATAGTCCCCCCCCCCCATTTTTGGACCAAAAATATTGGACAGTTTAACATAATGTAGAATAAAGTAATCATTTTTAATATTTGGACTGTGCATTTGATATATATATACTGTATATATACAGTATATAACCTTTCTGCATTTGAATGGATCTCTATGGGAATTGGGGGGTGGGACTAGATTTAGCTGTAAATTACACTGGAACAGTATGGAAGACATGGTTGGCTAAATGGCTCTAAGTCATCAAGGGTCTGCCGTGTGAAACAAGGCTTAAACCATCACTCTGCTGCCAGATATGCAGTAGATATGGATGGATAACTTGAAGAGTTTCTTCTCCTGACTTATTTTTCCATAGAGTTCAATAGGAAAATGTGTCAGGAGAAACAACCCTTAAATTGATTGGGATGGCAGGTATGCCATCCGCCAAGTTACGGCTTGGTGGGGCATGCCCCATACCTATACAGCACCGAGAGTTTGGCACTTTTCAGGGTTTCCTACAGAAGTAACCACAATGACCATAGACTCTCAGCCCTTAAAAACATTAATGTCTGTATGTTCTGACCTCATGTAACCACACAGCATTCAGATACAACTTCACACATCCACACAATAAAGCCCCAAATTTGGGTTATTTTGCAGTTTTTCTCCTTCCTCTTCCGCTTCTTCTTCTTCTTCTTCCCATTTTTCCTGCCAAACTGCCTGCCTCCATCGCAATGTTATCCAATGGGGAGAATTATTATTTGAGGGTATGGTCCGTATACCTGCTCATCAAGCTTATCATCCAATAAAAACACTTCATACTAATGTTTTTTTAATGTTAATGTAGCTAATGGCTTCACACTTTTTCACAGTTTTTCACACATAAACTTTGCAGGTGTTTTGAGTAAATTAGATGATAGTGTGACACTCAGTCTAAAACATTAATTCTCTGAAATAACTAGTAAGTAAATGCTGATTTTCGACACACTATTCTAATTTCTTGAAATACTGTTTAGGGGGTTTTCTGGAGCTGTAAGTCAAAATTATGAAAAATGAAACAAATAAAGGCTAGAAATATTTCACTTTGTGTGTAATGAATCTATAATCTATGAAAATTTCACTTTTTGAATGGAATTATGGAAAAAACAACTTTTCCATGATATTCTAATTTTTTGGAAAGGATCTGTATATCACACCCTCCCTAAACCGGACGCTCGCTGTTGTCTGGTTTGGGGAGGGTGTTAAGCTCTGCTCTTGCGGTCATGACTGACTGACTGTGGAAACCGAACCTCAACGTACCCATGCCTCGGCCAACATTTCTTTATTCATTAATTTCTTCACTTCAGCTCTGTTCACTTTATCCTTTTCACACATAACACAATGTCACCATAAAATTAACTACTAGGAAAATTAAGAAATTATGATAATAGCCTACATTAAGAATTGATGATAGCCTCCTTTAAGCTGCAAGCCTTTAAGAGATCGGATTTATAAACCACCAATTCCCCAAACATATCTGATTCATGGTTATTCACTTAAAAAAATAAATAAATCAATAGCCTCCGAATGTGGCTCTAGTCTACGCTACTCTGTTGATAATGTAGCTTACTGCAAACACTTTTAATTATTATAATGATAATAAGAAGAAGAATAATCTCTGGTATGTACTTTCTTAGTAGTATCTATTGTTTTCTTTCTGGCTAAGATTCCTGGGAAATATGCGTTGTCCAGTTAAGCTTGTTAGCCAAGTTACTGTTGCCAGAGAATGGAAGTGGTTTCTTACATGATGACAATGCCCCCATCCACAGGGCACAAGGGGTCACTGAATGAGTATGAAAATTATGTGAATCATATGCTATGGCCTTCGCAGTCACCACATCTCAACCCAATCGAACACCTATGGGAGATTTTGGACCGAAGTGTTAAACAGCGCTCTCCACCACCATCATCAAAAACACCAAATGAGGGAATAAGTTTTGGAAGAATGGTGTTCCATCCTTCTAGTAGAGTTCCAGAGACAAGAATCTATGCTAGACTAGAGGTAGAATCTATGCTAGACTAGAGGTAGAATCTATGCAAAGGCGCATTGAAGCTGTTCTGGCAGCTTGTGGTGGCCGAAAACCTTACTAAGACACTTTATGTTGGTTTTTCCTTTAATTTGTCACATGTCTGTATATATATGGAACCACCGGACCCCCATATTGTAGGGGGTTTTCCTTTAATTTGTCACCTGTCTGTATATATAGCTTTAAAAAGCTGGTTTTGGTTTGATCAGAAGGATTAAGTTGATTAAAAAGCTAACTGGCCAGCCATTACACTGCAATGTAATGACTTCCAGTAGCTCTGTCAATAGTCATAGATCATTTCCTTATTTTTGAGCTCCCTCTTATCTACTGACACAATCTGATTGGAAAAGCCAGTCTTTTGCTCGTGAGAGAATGTGAAATATCTTGTGAAAATAACTGCTCCCAACATTGACTATCAGCATATGATGGAGGAATCACTTTGGTGTCTAAACACTTAGTATTTGATTGATTGTGGAACCCTGCTTTACACAGGGTGCTTCTGATGGGTTACTTCAAGTTCACTTTCTTCTGGGATCTCATTATGTGAGCTGTTAAGCAATTGAGCCTTTCAGAAACCAAGAAAATTGTTTTTTTGAGGAAGATCTATGGATACTTGGGCTAAAACTGACCAAAAAAGTATAATATAGTTGACTTAGTTGCTGACTTAACAGGCAATTGTGAATTTACAGTATACATGTAGTGTGTAATTATGCACTACAGCAAAGCACATCTATTGGGGTTATTTGTGAAAAGTACTAACCATAGTAACCTGTGTATCTTTTGTTTCTTATAACCAGTGTATGGTTTTGAGATTAGAAATATGTTTAGAAGGACAAGGTAGTGTTTATTCCAAATAACCAATTCCTTAGTGTGGGGTTTTGCATTGTAGGGTTTCCATGGTATATTGAAATACCATCTATTTCAGCACAGTGTAGTCAATATAGGACAGGGGTGTCCAATCTTATCCGGAAAAGGCCGGTGTGGGTGCAGGTTTTTGTTTTAACCCAGCACTACAACACCTGATTCAACTACTTAACTAATCATGCTCTTCAATCAGACCTTGATAAGTATAATCAGGTGGTGTAGTGCTGGGCTAGAACAAAAACCTGCACCCACACCAGCCCTTTTCGGGTAAGATTGGACACCCCTGATATAGGACATTATCTTACCTTAGGGTCATTTTTTGCATTGTATCCAATGTGTTAGTGTTGAGCAGATACAAAATTCAGCCATTAAATGACTAAATTACTAAAAAGTAGGTTATGACACAGAGTGGGCTTTGGGAGGAGCATAAAAGGTTGTTTTCGTCTTTTTACTGCTGTCTGATGTGCCTTTTATCTCTTTAAGCCTGGGAGGCCTTCACGACCTTGGACAGTGGTGACCACATCTATTGGCATACACACTTTCTTTTATCAGGTCTGTTATGAAAGGCAGAGCATCTGAGGATAGCCGTGCATAATCTTTCTTATTTGGCTTGGCTTTTCTTGTATCCATTACAATTGAATAAAATTGCCTTGGCCTTTTTACTGCTATTTTGGTGTATGTTTTTCCAATTGCCACAAGACATGGTCTGTAACATTCAGCAAGCACAAGTTACAAAGGGTCTTCAACACCCCCTGAATTAGAACAAAGGTGCTTTTAATCACCCCACTTCTTCGCCACCCATTTCTTTGGCACGTCTTCCGACAGTTCAGCACATGATCTACACTGCCCTCCAAGATGCTTCACACCTTAGATCAAAATGAGCAAGGAAGACTTTCTAAAATAAACAATGCAAATAAACAATGCAGATATAATGTGCTATATGAATGCAGTCTTTGGTCAAATATGTAGGGTGCATACATTACTGCATAAAGGGGTGTGAATGAAAATAGAATGAAATAGAAATAGTAGTTTGTAACATTATCAATGTCTTTACTGTAGTTTTTGATGAACTTAATGCTACCCTGGTGAATAAAAGTATCAATTTCCTTTAAAAAAAAAAAAATGTCTCAGTGATTCCAAATTTTAAATGATAGTGTATGTACATGCGAAGAGGCACTCAGCCATCATTAGAGCAGGCATAATGACAAAGCACAAAATGGCTTCTTCTGTTGCATTTGTAAAAAATAATGCTTGCATCCACACCAATAAGTGATAATAAAAATGGTTCCGGGTTACCACAGTTTTTCTTTGGCAAGCCTTGAGATGCACATGGTTTACCATCAGCAAGTGCAAACTCTAGGTTCCTTTTTTTGGTGCAGTTAAATGCCAAAGAGTGTCATCAAATATGTTGTTGAATTAAATTATGTTGTTAAAATCAATTTCTGGCTCCTTTAGTCTGAATGAATCTGCTTTGGTTTCGCACCACATTTATTAGAATATGACACAGTGGCGATTAAGCACCTTACATTTGTTTTTGGCTACCACACTCACACCTATTACAGACAGTTTTGTCTGTGAGCAGTTTATCATTCAGACACTACATTAATTTTGGTAGCATCTGCGGTGAACTGAAAATATCTAGAAAATAACGAGCTAAGGCCTGACATATAAAACAACCAATGACAATATGAAATTTCTAGGCATTAGACTTAATGGAAAAGCAGTAGGTTAATATCAAATATCAAAGGTATACATAAGCCATCAAGAAAGATTATGCTTCAGAAATTTTCCACATATTAAAAACACGTGGTTTATACCTCTTACAAAAGATTATGGCTCTCCAGATTATCTTTGATAAATATAGTATAAGGATTCCTTCCCTTTTCCTCTTTTAATTGTTTCGGTGTGTTTTTGCACCCTGTCTATTTGTTGTGGTTGTTGCATATGTTTAGAAAATGTATTCAAAAATTATAACCAAGACTATATACAGTATAGTGTACTGTTGGCCTGTTTAAAATGGAAGCTATGCGATGCTTGCTCACTGACTTGTCAACAATACTGGGTGGATTCCTCTTCCTCCAATACCTTCGACCCATTTTGGAACAAAACGCACACATCCTGTATTCTAAAATATTTCTGAATCAATTTGTTTTACCTTCCTGAAAACTCTTACACATTAGAAGTATTTAGCCTGTGAGGGTGCTTGTCATCAGTCCTTGTCAATGGATCGGACTGAAGCAGATGTGCAAAAAAAAAAAAAGACATGTACAGCCGTGAGTACAATACTTAAATTCTAAAACTTGAACTCTCACTGAAGGTGAAACAAAACAACATTTCAAGATTAACTGCCCAACTATCCAAGAATGACTGCTGAAAACTTTAATCAGTTCCACAACTGACATATATACTTTACCTTTGATTATATTGGAATGAACTCGCAGACGAGAGGCAAGAATAATAAATCTACACACTTTCTGAAAGAAACATTGGCGCAGTATGGTTGTGAATTAATTAAGCCTGCTACTTCCCAATGACATGGTGATTTTATTATTATAGATGATGTTATTATTATAGATGATTGTATTATTATAGATGGGTAGATGGGTTGGTGACTGCTTGGTTTAATCATTCTTGTTTACACATGCTCATTAAAAGAAACTAAAGCACTGTTAAATGTATTCCTTCATTTGAGAGATTGTTTATTAAGATGAGTTTTAGCAACTCATTAAAACTTTACCCTGCGGCATAGCTATAAATCTTGTTCAGAAAAAGGGCCCATAATTCTTTTGGAGGTTTATGTAATTTATGCGTTTTCTCTTTTTTTGTTGACTAATAAGGCATATAAAACATCCTTGTGTTTATACTACAGTAAGCTTGTTTAAGACACCCCAAGGAATTCCCCCTCATTATTCAGCTCATTGTCCATGATACCAACGATGTCCCTTCTTGATCTCTGCAAATAATAGTGACAGTTGTGTACAGTTCATAAAATTAAAAGTTAATAAAATTATGCTTTGAGCAGTTTCCTTGGCCTTGTCTTACCATTCAACACTCTATTTCCTAGGAGGGTTTTGGTCACTGCCATAGTTCTGTAAGTTTGGCTTTTCCAACGGGGAGTCCTTGAAGGTACTATAGGGGTTCCTGGTCAGACTTGATATGCAATGTTTCCAAATGTAAAACCTTTTTTTTAAAATATAGAACAATTTTTAACTTAAGATGGGGCTCCCTTGGATGCCTTTGAGCCTAGGTGGGGGTTACTGGATCAGAAAAGGTTGGAAATCCTTGATTGAAAGGACACACAGAAGCTCTTCCTGTTGCTGTCAGTATTTTGGATTCTGTGTGTTTACATTTTTCTCCTGTTTAATTCTAAACATATTCTCAGTTCAAAATTTTTAATTGCATATTAACCTCTTCCTACCGAGGGCAAATTAGGCCAATTTTTGCCTGTTTTCACTAGTGACAAACAAAGGTGGTTATCTCAAAAACTATAAATGGTACAAATATGGTTCATGGCTTTTATTAAAGCAGACACCTGCAGTATTACGACTAAGCAGTGAGAACTCATAGAAATCCAGTTTTTGATACTTAACTACCACAATTTATGTACAGAAAATATAAAAAAACTAAAAAACGGGTACCTACATTCAAGTTTAAGAATTTTTACCTGGGGAGCTACAAATGCTATGGAGGAAATGACTCCTCTATCTGATTCATCAATATGCTGCCTACCTCTGGTAACAATCTGGTGTCAATATCTCAAACCATTCAAATTTTACAGGGTTTTTTTCAGGTGAACCTTTTTCGTTATCCAAATGGTGCCAAATGTTCCAAAAATGGCAATGTTCCAGAAAGGTCTCAATATGATTTATTTTTTAGGTTTTTACAATAAAATGAGATAATTTGTCAATATTGGCAATAAAAGTTCATTTTTAGACGTGTTCTTGGTGCTCTTCATATTACACAACTAACTACCCAAGGTTACAAAAAGCTGTCAAAACCCATGTAGCAGCACAGTGAATCTTGTGTATTTCACCAGAGCCCCATTAGCCAGAAATGAGTCCAGGAATGTGCAAACAGGTTTTCAAATGAATAATGGGAATAGTATGAAACTTCCCTACACATTACTGCTTGCCAGTCCTGTCCTTTATTCTGTTGCCACCTCCTATGACAGGGACGTTGGTGTTGGGTTTTAGGAGGCAAAACTTTATACATGACAAACATATATCAACTATATACAAGTGCACTAAGGTGTACTACTAAAAGTGCAGTGGATAAAAAATCAAAAGTCCACCTGTTTCCTAGATAAAAAATAAAAACACCCCTGCTGTAACAAATAAAAAGATCCTTGCCCTCTAATTGCTGAAGTTACCGTATTTACACAAAGAAAGTACAAAATGGCAGGGTCCAAAAAGCTTAAAAAAAATGAACTAAAAACAAAAAAAGGCAAAGGATCAAAACATGGGGGTGGAGGGTGAGGAGAGATTATTTAACCATTCATACAGAAGCCATTTAGACTACACATTCCCTCAGGAGAGCAATCTGCATCATTACAAACCCCACTAACCCTGTCCATGGAATTGTCCACCATGTTGATATACCCATTAGTCCCCCTTATACAACAACAATCAACAATAATAATAATAAACAAGTACTCCCTCATGTTATCATGTTCTCTCCCTCATACCATGCATAAATTGCCATTTTGTTTACCTGCACAGCCTTCTGTACTGCATACAGAACAATTTACTCATGTGGAACAATGACTTTACTAAACACTTCCAGAAGCCATTTCACACTAAAAAAAAAATCGATTTAGTAGCTCATCTCAGACACAAATAGATAGCTAGCTGCTTGTTACCTGTAATTTTGCTTGCTAGCTTGCCACTGTAAAGGTAATACTATCTATATTAATTTAGCTGAGAGGGACCGATTTTATGCATAAGTATATAAGGTTAGTTAGCTTCACAGAAGAAACAAAGGGATTCACGCATTGCAGCTAAATTGCACATTTCCTTCGATGCTTACACCAAACTTACCGTTTCCACAAACATCTGTGTTGTTGGCAACGCCACGTAACACGTGCGAGTTTGTCAACACAGACAATACACCCTTCAAGTTTACTTCATAAATTATTTATCATACCGTTGGAATGTGCAATTTGTAATATTAATTGTATGAAAAACAATAAAATACAGTTGACAATGTAATTACGAACCCGCATGACATTGCGTGAATTCACACTGGTATATCGAAAAATCGGTAATACCACCAGCCCTAACGACGTTACCTGCCATGGCGAAATTCAATGCGTTTATAGCATAACACTGTTAGTATGATAAAACAACTTACATGTCAGCAACATCATCTCGGTCATCAGTGGATTCAGCGTCACTGAGACAGGATGAGTCTCCCTCGGCAAAAACATCTTCTGGCTTATCCAGTTCGTCTAGCACTTGGTGCACGGATAAACGCCTCAAAAATCTCGACATAACTACACAAAAACTGTCTCAAAAATACTCTAAAGTAAAAAAATGTAACTGCGGGCCTTACCTAATTAATTGTGCTTTGCTAAACGGAATGTAGCGAGCTACGCTACAAGGTAAAAACACTGCGCCATCTTGGTTCGATAATTACGCGTGGTCGCCACTTCCTTATACGCAGGGCAGTATTTCCTTTTTTTACGATGGCTATTGTGTTGAATGAGGGCTTGTTTCAAAGATAAGAGTCTTGGCTATTGCCTGGAATATTTGACAGACAGTTTTAAAACCCAATGGAAAGCAAATAATACTCAGAGTGGAGGCGGGTGGAAGACAGTTTTTCCCACTTCAGATAGGCCTATTGTGCTATCAGTCAAAGAAATACACCCAATTGACGACGGTTTTGCATAAATCTCTGCAAGCAAGTTCAAAACAACTCTGGCTAACATATACTAAGCCATGGGATTGGTACTCCAGAAACTGGCTGAGTTTCACAACGCCAAAGTGAACACAGCCGAACGAGTCGTAATCAAGTGCAAAAACGCACAAGTCGGTTTAAAATTGGAAAAAAATAATGTACAGCCGTATGAAAGTTTTAAAGTATTTTTTCTTGAAGCCTAAAGGTATAATGATTTTTCAAACCAAAGTTTTGTGAAATACAATTAAGCAGAACAGTTTACCAGCACATTGTTTATGGTGTGACATCAAGCTGCAATACATGTTTGAGAATTAGGTCCGAGTTTCCAACGTTATTTACAAAGTTTTATCCCGACGTTTTGGGCTTAAAAACCACTTTCCCAGAAGGAATGGATATATCTTAAGGATATTTAATCAAAATATTGAGGTGAGCAGTTTATTATATATTATTAAATTAATGAAATGTATAATTTAATAATTTCCATAACGCCCGCGTTACCGCTAGGGGGCGTTTGGTATTAAGAGGTTAAACACGAGCAAACTATAGCTATTGCTGATGGCCATAGAATGATCTTCACAATCAAGAAGTAACTAGATACCTGTTATACCTGTAATCCACAACAATTTCATTACACCACTAAAATGCATTACTGTTAAGCCTGTCCAACACTACAATATCATTATATCTGCACACTACATTGTTATTATACTAGTAAATCACTACAGTATCATTATACATGTATACTATATTACCATAATACCTGTGCAGTACAGTAACATACAAGTATGGGCAGCAATACAGGTTTAGTTGTTAGCTAGGTCACTAGCCAGCAAGCTAAATATGTTGTTGGAGCTGTTTGTACGTAAGGTTTAATGTTATTATTACTTTCCCTACATTGTGCACTTGCCCTATGGTAAAAGCAAGGTCCTTCCTAGTAGTTGGGAATTTAGTATAATTAGCTAGTAATTGAGTTTGACTGGTAAAAATTATAAATTGAGAATAAATAAAAGTGGTTCAGATGACTATTAGGCTAGTTTTTTAGTGTGACGTTTTCACTTGATTTACAGCATCATTGGTGCATCAGCTGCATCACCTCACCTGTCTGACGCTCGTATGTTAACGTTATATCAGGCCATCTTACCAGCAAATAACAATTAGTTCAGTTTGAGCTATTATCGGCCAATACCAATACAACCCTGATATCATTGTCCAACCCTATTGAATAAGAACATATGCAGTAGAGCTAATATCCTTCAGAACATCAGAGAGTGGCAGTCTCTCTAACGTGTACACACAGCTGAGGTTGATGAGCACAGCTTTGTCCCATTGCCTTCTTCAGGCTTGTTTGTAAAGGCTGATTTTGCTGTGCATTTAGAGAGGATAGACATGATTGATTATAGATGCGTTGGAATCTCTTGTCAATTCCTTGAGTGTAGACCTGAGATATTTTTTCACAATCAGTGTGTAAAAATGTAGTGATAATTCCGGGGATGGTGGTGTCTAGCTCAGTTTTGGTCATTTCATGACTGAAGACGGTAGCACACCTGCAGCTCTGATATAAAAGAGGTTGGTTTCAGAAGAATCTTACTGATGGGGGCTTGATTCCATTATGGTCAATCAAGATCTGCCACCTTTTTCCCTTGATTACCAGTGCACTGATGCAATAGCGAACTGGAAATTTCCTCACGTGACCTGTCGGGGAGATTCACCACATACACATTTATGCCAGCTCATAGAAGCCTCTTCAGGCTTGTTGAACATGGATCTTGTACAGTTTGATAGGTATAGAGATGGTCTCGCTCAACATCAACAAAACAGTTGTGAGATTGCTGTCCATCCCATATACAATTGAAGTCAAAATACACCTTAGCCAAATCCATTTAAACTCAGTTTTTCACAATTCCTGACATTTAATCCTAGTAAACATTCCCTGTCTTAGATCAGTTAGAATCACGACTTTATTTTAAGAATGTGAAATGTCAGAATAATAGTAGAGAAAATGATTTATTTCAGCTTTTATTTCTTTCATCACATTGTCAGTGGGTCAGAGGTTTACATACACTCTGTTAGTATTTGGTAGCATTGCCTTTAAATTATTTAACTTGGGTCAAACGTTTCGGGTAGCCTTCCACAAGCTTCTCACAATAAGTTGCTGGAATTTTGGCGCATTTCTCCTGACAGAACTGGTGTAACTGAGTCAGGTTTGTAGGCCTCCTTGCTCGCACACGCTTTTTCAGTTCTGCCCACAAATCTTCGATTGGACTGAGGTCAGGACTTTGTGATGGCCACTCCAATACCTTGACTTTGTTGTCCTTAAGCCATTTTGCCACAACTTTGGAAGTATGCTTTGGGTCATTGTCCATTTGGAAGAGCCATTTGCTTTAACTTCTTGGCTGATGTCTTGAGATGTTGCTTCAATATATCCACATAATTTTCCTTCCTCATGATGCCATCTATTTTATGAAGTGCACTTGTCCCTCCTGCAGCAAAGCACCCCCACAACATGATGCTGCCACCCCCGTGCTTAACGGTTGGTGTTCTTCGACTTGCAAGCCTCACCCATTTTCCTCCAAACATAACGATGGTCATCATGGCTTCTTCCTTGCTGAGCAGCCTTTCAGGTTATGTTGATATAGGACTTTTTTTGTTTTACTGTGGATATAGATACTTTTGTACCTGTTGATTTGCACTTTTCGCACCAAGTATGTTCATCTCTAGGAGACAGAACGTGCCTCCTTCCTGAGCGGTATGATGGTGCCATGGTGTTTATACTTGTGTGCTATTGTTTGTACAGACGAACGTGGTACCTTCAGGCATTTGGAAATTGCTCGCAAGGATGAACCAGACTTGTGGAGGTCCACAATTTTCTTTCTGAGGTCTTTGATTTCTTTTGATTTTCCCATGATGTCAAGCAAACAGGCACTGAGTTTGAAGGTAGGCCTTAAAATACATCCACAGGTACACCTCCAATTGACTCAAATAATGTCAATTAGCCTATCAGAAGTTTCTAAAGCCATGACATCATTTTCTGGAATTTTCAAAGCTGTTTAAAGACACAGTCAACTTAATGTATGTAAACTTCTGACCCACTGGAATTGTGATATAGTGAATTAAAAGTGAAATAATCTCTCTGTAAACAATTGTTGGAAAAATTACTTGTGTCATGCACAAAGTAGATGTCCTAACTGGCAACACTATAGTTTGCTAACATGAAAGCTGTGGAGTGGTTAAAAATGAGTTTTAATGTCTTCAACCTAAGTGTATGTAAACTTCCGACTTCAACTGTATTTAACATATATTTATATGTGGACATTGGAAACATTGCCAATATAGCACAGAGTGCCAGTATTGAATTAAGAGGTGGCCTGGGTGGGTGACAGGACAAACAAATTGTTGACACCAAGTGTGCATTAATTATTTTAACACCCCCCCTCCCCACCCCACCCCCATTGCACTGCCCAATCCATGTTCATGCAAACGCATTTCTTGAAAACCACAAAATTACCAAACGAGGCAAGATATATTCAGTGTGCACCTTGCAAAATGAGCAACTCCACCAATGTCCAGTGTGTGTATGCAACTGTTGTCTACAAATTACCCTGGTTTTATGCAGGCATCGCCAGATACGGTGGCCTTCTGACACTGTCACAGGAAGCAACCTAACAGTCAGTAGAGATGTGAGCCTTTTAAATTATATATTTGTATTCCAGAGTGTGCTTACACCGTGGGATACAATAAGGTCAGTTCTAAGGTCAGAACTAAGTATTTATGGAAAAATATATTTAACAAAATTTAAAAAAACACAATTTTTGCATTTTGCGTCCTCCCATTTGTTATTTGTGACCAGGCTGGGGACTGTATCAAAGAAAAATATAGCTAAAGGCAGCAATTGGCAGGGTCCAAGCAGATTGATAAACATAATGACCAACATGTTTTGGTCAGCCCCATGTGCCCTCTAACTCGGCAAAGGTTTCAAGCCAATGAAGCATATCTGTAGTGAATTACAATAATTTACATAATTTATATATATGTAAATAGCAGATTTGAATTTAAAACTGCAGTAATTTGTCACCTGGACACTATCTTTATATAACGTTTAAAGTCCATTGACCATATACGTTTTATGCAATTCGGGCAAGAGTTCGGGCTGTTTAAATATTGAAAGTTCAGTTCTGGAGCCTATCCCAGCATGCATTGGGCGAGAGGCTGGAATACACCCTGGACAGGTCACCAATCCATCACAGGGCACACACACCATTCACTCACACACTCATTCCTATGGGCAATTTAGAGGCTCCAATTAGCCTAACCTGCATGTCTTTGGACTGTGGGAGGAAACCGGAGTACCCGGAGGAAACCCACACGGACACGGGGAGAACGTGCAAACTCCACACAGAAAGGCCCTTGGCCGGGATTCAAACTCGGTATCTTCTTCCAGTGCTAACCACTGCACCACCGTGCCGCCCCCGCAAAGACTACCACTGTGAAAACCAAGCGGTTTTGCTGGGATTGCAAAAAATGGCAGAAGACATAATAATAATAAGAGAAATAATAATAATAAACCAGCAAATACAATAGGGTTGTAACCCCTAATTAGTTTCCCTCTCTTGGGCCTTTACCAGAGTGATTGTGCAAAATAATATTACTTTTACTCAATACGATTTCCACAGTGGAGACGAGTACAACCATGTCAATATACACAGATAAAATAAATGCAAGTACAATGTTACTGCTGTGCCATTTCTGGAAAATGTTATTAGCTGAGTTAAAACGCCACCATTTAAAAGGTCACTTTAGTGCAAGCTTTTGAGATTGTGCACTTTTATTACAAGTCAGTGAAGCTGAGACTTTAACGAGAGTGTGGTTACTAAAATGGCTCTATCAACGGGCAACACAATTAAAGGTCGTCCGGCTAAAATCCTGGTGTGACAGGACCTCTAATTCTCTAAAAATATCTAACCGTTTAATTGATCTTGTTCTCCTTTGTATGTGATTAGCATGTCTCTTGGCAGCTTTGTAGTTTAAGTATCAGTAGCTTTTAGGACTATTTGTAATGCACACTAAAGGCAACTTAAATTCTCTCATGGGAGTTTTACCTCATGCAAGAGCATGTTGAACCAGTAAGGACAGGCCTGTAGCTGATCTTTACTTCACGCGATGAAGAAAAACGTCCAGTAACAAGCATTCATTACTGGTCAGTACCAATCAGCCTGTTCAGTTAGGATCAGTGAGTTTACCCATTTGTCTCTTCTCTGATTTTTCGTATTGCATGAACTCCCAGGTGGCATATTCAGCTGAGGTACTTTGTTTGTACTGAGCCCTGTGATACAGACCGAGTCCTGAGCCAGTACTGTGCCAATAGGGTTCCTGGGAGTCCTGCATAGCTCTCTGTTTAGTTTTTACCAATAGTTTCCTGTGTTGTGAACATAAAGAGAGTTTCTGTAAAGCAGTGGTCTCCATGTTTGGAAGTGGAATTTTGCATTTTACCTTTTTTGCATAGTTTTGCATAGGGGTAGGAGGAGGACACTCAAGCAAAATGTTAACCAGCTCTATGATATAATAAATCAGACTCTTGGTGGATAAATGAGTGGATATTCACTTTTAATGGTGAACCTTAAAATGCACTGCAGTGTATGTCGCTGATAATGACCAGAAACTCAGGGGATCTTCTGTGAACACCGCTGCTGTGAAGTCAATAAGTCAGAAACGGTGAAAAGGGCCTAAAGTTAGTGATCCATCACTGTCATGGTGAGGCACAGTAGCTCCTTGGCAGGTCGCTGAATTTGCCTATTGCATGTGTAAGCATTATGTCTGGGAGAATCTGGTCCTCTGAGATTGTAGTTCTTTGGTTTTGTGATCATTAGCTGGTGAAATATCAAGATTCGACAGCAGGTAGAAAGGGCTGTGTGGGCAGAATGCGCCGCTATACAAAGCTTTCTGTCAGTGTGCCGTACCCGCAGCTGGGATGGCTGCCAGAGCTCTACTAGACTGAGTGCCTGGGGTGCTGGCTCTGAAAGCGAGTGTCCATCTCTAGCAGAGTGCGTCAGGCGGAACCAGAACATGTGGAGCCGTGTCTCGGCATGACGGGACGATTACGACTGAAGAGCTCTCAGGGAAAGTGATGAGTCTTTTAAAGGAAAATGTGCTGTGGCTCTACCCAAAGACCAAACTCAAATTCTCATATATATTTCTTATAACCCAGTGTAATGTTGAGTTTGTAGCTGCACTGAAGATTCATTGTGATTATTTTACACAGTGTTCATTTGGTAGTTAATTACACATTTATTTAGCAGGTAGTATTGTGCTACCTGCTAAATTTATTAAGCAGCTGATTGAGCAGCTGAGTATAATAGTGGCTTCAAAGCTGCATTGTTCCGTTAGCTGTTAGTAGTGATATTTAATTAGGTTCTTTGAAGTACAGTGGCAGTTGCGGTGCCAGCCTCATCCAGGTGAAGACTCTGTGGGACTAAGACACTGGAGTCCCTTTGTGGGGTGGGGGGTCTATGTACTACTATGTAAATGGTCTATGATGTATTGTTTTATTACTGTATATCCCCATGCAGAACATATATTTATAGGACATGAGCAGAATAAATAAAAGATATATGTAAGTACAAAGACACTGTTAGATAGGCCATGGGAGGACACTTTGCAGCATTACTGTACTCTGTGACCATACTTCAGGGCTTTAAAGGCAGTGTAAACCCTCTCAAACATTACACAACCCGACCTTACTGTGCACAGCTGTCACCAGCAGTGACAAATGTCCCCGGCCTGATGCCTGGAAATGAGCACTCAATCCTGCAGACAGCCAGGGAGCCTATTTGTCTCCGAAGCCGTTTTTAATAAGAGACCGTATGGTACATAAAAAGGTGCTTCATTTCAACACTGGAATCACTCCTCGCATTTTCACCCACGTTAAGAAATCACGCATTCCAACCAGGGAAGGCAAACTGGGATACTGAGAAACAAATATGATTTAAAAGAGCTGCATTGGAATTGGAATTTGAATTTCTTTTTACTTGCTCCAATTATTCGTACTTCTATTTTTCCGAAAGGGAAGGACAAGCAATAGACTGTTCTCCAAAAAGGTTGAATGTCATCTGTGTTTTCTTCAATCCTTGTGTAGCTGAAATGGAGCCCCTTACGCTTGGCCAACATCTAATGCAATTTTCACTGTATTTAGGACTCGCGTTTTTTACCGGATTACTTTTCAGTCTCCATTTCTGACTTCAAAGAGAGGGTTGAGCATTGCTGGAGGTGCTTTCAAAATAGCAGTGTTCTGTGCTTCACACTGTTGTTTGTTGAGTTTTTTCCATATCAGACTTTTTAAAATCCTTTTTACAATATGCCGCTGCTGTGATTTGGGGCACTGCCTCTATAAAGAGGAATACAAATTTTTGTTTTGTTTTTTTCAGTGATTTAAATCCTTGGAATCGGATTGCAAGCTGGCTTCTGCATATTATCCCACAAACTGAAAGATCTTGAGTGCTAGAATGCAGAAAACTCAAGGTTGTAGAAATGCATCTTGCACAGAGTACTTGAAGGTGCTTGATTTTATGTTGGCTTCTAAATTTATTTTAGCTATATATAGCTATATATACTGTATCTTGTAGTACGAATGAACAAAACTTTGTGAATTCAGTCATAAACATTATTTTTTCCAAAATACGCAGACATTTTTATGCACTGTTTACAAAGCATGGTTTTCCATCAGTCCAGAAGACATGCTAACTTTTTACTAATCTTTTATGAAATCATTCATTTACAAATGAAGTAAATTAATGAAAACTTGAACGCTGTCCTCAAATACCCTTGAATTACCCTTGAATAAACAATGTTGAAACCTTATTTTAATGTCAGATGGCAACAGGAAGGAAGACTGATAATTATTATACTCTAGTATTCAAAGTAGTTAGGTCACTGATGTTCATAAATATTAATGGTAAAAAGCCATTCACCAAGACATACTTTAATGTTCTTGTTATTTATGGATGTACAGTACAGAAGTGGTTGTAATTCAAAATCGCTCAAGGTTAGTCCATTAACATAGGATGCTATGGATGCTAACAGCTTATAGCTGTTTAGCTTCACAAATTGCCTCTAGTCACTGTTTGTAATTTTAATTAAATTTCATTTCATTTAATCTGTTAAAAGGATCCAGTTTTTTTTTACCTTCAGAAAGTGCATCCCATTCTGCCACAGATAACAGCGCAAGAAGCTTAATTGTATGGGATAGAGAACACACAGCATCACTGTACAACAACTGATTGCATGATAGTGCTAATGTTACATTGACAGATTTTAATTTGTTATATCAATTTTATAGCCCTGGATCTCAGTAAAGTTTTAAAGAAATTTAACTGCACAGCAGTCATTCATGTTATTTACTTCATATAAAAGTACAGTTGCACTCAAGATTATTCAAACCCCTTCACTTTTTGCACACTTTATTGTGTTGTAGATTTAATTTTAAATGGATAAAATTGACATTTTTGCCCATCAATCTACACTCAATAACCCATAATGACAAAGTGAAAACATGTTTTTAGAACTTTTGCAAATGTATTAAAAATCAAAAACTGAAATCTCTCATGTGCATAAGTATTCATACCCTTTGCGTTAATCTATTTTTAAAGTATCAAATTTCATATTTGGTCGCATATCCTTTGCAAGCTGTTACTTCCTGAAGTCTGTGACCCATCAACATCAAAAGACTCTCTATATCATATTTTCAGGTACTGTTACAAGCGATACTATAAGCTCTCTGCATTTTAATTGATCTCTATGGGAATTGGGGGGTGAGACTAGATTCAGCTGTAAATTACACTGGTACAGTATAGAACACATGACTGGCAAAATGGCTGTAAGTTATCAAAAATTTAAAGGCACAGTCAACTTAGTGTATGTAAACTTCTGACCCACTGGAATTGTGATATAGTGAATTAAAAGTGAAATAATCTGTAAACAATTGTTGGAAAAATTACTTGTATCATGCAGAAAGTAGATGTCCTAATTGACTTGCCAACACTATAGTTTGCTAACATGAAATCTGTGGAGTGGTTAAAAATGAGTTTTAATGACTTCAACCTTAGTGTATGTAAACTTCCGACTTCAACTGTATATGTAGATGCTTTACATTTATTGGTGCCCTGTCCGAGGATATTCCCTACATAATTGGTGCCCGGGTGAAGACTGGTAAGACGGACATGTTTTATTTGTCTATCTCCACTGCTACCAAATATACTGTATATGTAAACCCCTTGCATGAGTAATACTCCACATAGAATAATATAGAGGCATATTCCTTCCACCGTGTTTCGCCAGCAGAGCAGAGTCGAGTACCGGCAGTGAAATGAAGAGGCAGCACACGTCACTCAGCCCCTGTACCAAGAGTTAAAATGCTGGAACAATCGGCCCTCCAGGGCCCAATTGTCCTCGGGTAAGCACCTAGGAAGAGATAAATGAATGGTTGATTTCATTAGTCACATTAAACAGCAGCAGTTCTCAAGGGTTTCTGTAGGTTAAACAACGTAGTGTCAGGAACTGAAGAAGACCGTGGCCTATAGGCAATCGAGTGGAGAGCAAAGAAAACCGTTCAAGTGTCCTGTATATCTCCAGAAAATGTACTTGTAGGTAGGTAAGCATAATTTTTCATTCAATGTCAGAGAGCTATTGTATATGCATATATTTTACGTATATTTGATTGTTGTCATTATTTGGGGTCTATGCATGCAGCAAAGCTGCTGGAACCCGATTGTTAGTGTTCACATTTTATTTCCTTCTGCCACAGTAATTGTAAAAACTCATAATAATCATCACTTCAAAGTTCAGGCCTGAAACTGTGTATACACAGTCCCTTGGACATCTCATACTGCTCTTCAATTTACATGGTCCTCGTCCACCATATTAGATTTTTTGCCTTTTTTAAAAATGTGCATATTACTTAAAGATATTAGTATCTTCCAATGAACTGTCAGTCTGTGTTGTACAAAAACCTGTAATAGGTCCTCTATGAACTTTTGCACATCAGAGTTGTTAAATGCATTCTATTTGCATGCCAAATGCAAATGAGCAAATGTTATGCACTGATGCATTGATCAGTGTCATTACATTGCAGGACATTACAATCATCTAGTAGACACCCTTAATCAGAGTGACTTACAGAAGTGAAAATCTTTGGAGTAAACGTGTACACTGTAAGTACTATAAGTGTGCTAGAAGTGTTCCATAAGTGTTCCGCCATAAATCCAATAGTTTATTTGAATTCAACATTACTTCTAATGTTGATTGGTCATCAGCATTTTGTTTCATGTTAACATCTTCATAGGTTGCTCTGTACGTATTAAATTGATATATTTTATAAAATTCATAATGAACATTTATTATTCATCTTGACTGGAGTCAAAATGTTGTTAGCAGTGTTTGTATACTGAATGCACATTCTAACGCCTGCTGTTGATGATGTCATAATAGCATACGAGCCCAGCTATTCTAACACATTGGCAATGCAATTCCCTGCTTAAATTTGCTGTTAGTTCATTTCATATTAATTTCAGCTCAACCATATTAATTAATATCAGTTATTAATATCAGCTCTGGCAGCTGCTGACCAGAATTTTTGGTGAAGCAAACCCACCATCACCCCGGGGATTTTTTTCCTCTTGTGAAGATCAAACCCCTGTTAGTGCCATGCTTTACCTGCTAGGTCATTATTGAGTTGTTAAACACTGACCACGTCACATGGCCAGCTGTGGGCAGAAAAGGGCTGGCAGCCCATTTAAAATTGCTTGACAACTCATCACTATGGCTGTGTCATTTAAATTGAGCTGCGTTCTCTCAAAGGATTAACATCAAATAGAATACAATCACAAGCAGTTATGTACTCAGTCACATTTATTAACAGTCAGATTCTCATCACCTATGCATATTCAATAGATACAGTAAATACTCAAATCCGCCTGTAGCTGCAATATGTCATGTCATGGTTTTTCCGCACTATTTTGTTATGCTTTGCCAATTGTATACATGCACCTTCATCAATAAAATTATCAATTCTCAAAAACTCAATGGCACGGTTGCACTAACATGCTCCTTCAATTTTGCTTGAATCTTCACAGACCTGTTGAAATTACATAAATCATGAAAGCAATCTCTCACAAACCTTTAACATCTCCTGCAGCAGCACACTTAAAGGATTTTTTTTTTTTTTTTCCGACTTGGACCTATTTGTACAAACTATTTCCACCATGTGGATCGGTAATAATAATAACCTTGTCACATCTTTCTTTTTCAAGCTGTGGTCTCTCCGAGAAGCGCTCCAGAGTGGAACGTTATTTTTATTACTGATTGGCATGAGGAAATAGTTAGTACAAATTGGTCCAAGTCAAATAAAAAACGGAATTATCCTTTAAACAACACACATGGCCAGCAATACATGCAATTCGTTAGCAAGCTGCCTATTAGCCACTGCACCTTGACATACCATGAGAATTTAACGTTAAAGCTCCAACTTACCAAGCCCACTTGCTGGACAAAATTGATAGGAGGCTTCGGTCTCCCCTCTGCCTTCACTCGCAATCTTTCTTCATAGTTTAAGGATTGAAAATAATCCCGCAGAATCCGATCCAGGATGTTTACATTCACAGATTCCATTTTCTTTCAATTGCAGCCAAATTAAATGGCAAAAGCTCATGTTACAAAAAGTGTAGCTAGTTTAGGCTAACATTAGGTAGTTTAATCACTAACATTAGCAATTAGCTAGCTACTCGCAGGGAACCAGCCGAACTACGTTTAAATCAGCCAGCAGCTCACCATTCCCCCTCATTAAAAAGGGCCTGGTTCCCAGGCCAGAGAGAAGAGAGTGTTTGGTTTGACGATTTGCTTTTAGCTTTAAATACATTGTTATTTTACCCTTTTTCCTTTGTTTTCCTGTCTGTTCACCATGCTGAGGTGTAAAGCAACTGTGTATATATGCGCAATGTCTTAACCAAAGCACGCCAGTATCCTGTGGCTTATGTCAACACAACGCGCCCTGGAATACTGGTGTGCTCTGGTTGATACTTTGCGCGGATATACACAGTTGCCGTACTTCGGTAGAAAGTAGTTTTCGAAAATACAGTGCACAAGACTAGGTCTGTGGATGTTTGTGAGTATCCGTGTCAATATATTTGGAAAGATGTTGCTGTTGATTTTTTCAAATGTACATTTTTGGCGCTTTGAGTATCATCCACTTTGGACCTGTTGACGTCCTATCAGGGTGATATCACAGTGAGCTGCAGCAGATATCTACAAAATTTCTGAGTTTTCAGTGAAACTACCTGGATGGATAGATGCATGTAGAAATACACTGCCTGGCCAAAAAAAAAGTTGCAGTTGCACCAGTCATGTATAGTGCCCACTGTACAAGCCTCTGGAGGCAGTGTTATGATCTGGGGTTGCTTCAATTAGTCAGGTCTAGGCTCAGCAACGTTATGCAGCAATAAAATGAAGTCAGCTGAGTACCTGAATGTACTGAATGACCAGGTTATCCCATCAATGGGCATATTCCAGGACGACAGTGCCAAGATTCATCGGGCTCAAATTGTGAAAGAGTGGTTCAGGGAGCATGAGGAATCATTTTCACACATAAATTGGCCACCAGAGTCCTGAACTTAACCCCATTGAAAGTCTTTGGGATGTGCTGGAGAAGACTTCACGGAGTGGTTCGACTCTCCCGTCGTCAATACAAGATCTCGGCCAAAAATTAATGCAAGTCTGGACGGAAATAAATGTTGTGACGTTGCATAAAGTTGTCGAAACAATGCCACGACGAATGCGCGCCATAATCAAAGCTAAAGGCGGTCCAACAAAATATTACAGTGTGCGACTTTTTTTTTGGCCGGGCAGTGTATATCAAAATAAAATTTTTGGGTGAACTGCCTGTTTAATGCAAATCTTTTAATGTACAAAATGTACAATGTACAACGGCAGAACAAATCTTTCCCATTTTTGTTTTATGGTGAGGTATTGCTGAAATTTGGGTTTTAACATGTATGTTGCGACCAAAACCAAACTTAGGGGGATAAGAGCATGCCCCCCTCATGAGAGTAAATATGTGTGTATTGTTCCAGTTTATGTCTGTCTGTTCCAACTTTTCCAGCTGTATTTCCAGGTTCTGTGATGTGCTCTTGCATTTCAGCACTGAGGATTTTCCAGAAATTAAAGGGGATACTTTAGCTCATCAGAGGAAAACATGGGACCATACAAGACAGCCAATGATAATGCCTGTACTAGGCTAAAATGCCAATAACACCCACACCCACCCCTTAAAATTGGGACATGAATTAGCATGTGCACATCCTCCAAATGATTTGACGTATAGAGTTCGGGAAGCGCTTGGGTGGTTGCTATGGCAAACGCACCGGCCGCCATGTTGGGAGTATGATATCGCGTTAGCCAAGTATAGCCTATATAATGTAGGCTATTGCTAGAAAAGAAAGTATAACGTTAGCAAACTAAAAAACACGCAAAATGGAAAAAAACAAAAAGGAAGAGCGACAGATAAAATGCCATATATAGAAAAATTGCTGGTTGATGCCAAAAAACGTTATATAGAAAAAATAAGCACGGTCAACAATGTCGATCCATATGAACTGCTGGCTAAGCACTGGACTAGGGATCCAGATTTGCTGCCTTCACTCACCTACCTTGACATAGTGAACGATCTCGTTTATGGCCTGAGTGCCTACACTATGCAGGAATTTAAGAATTATAAGTCCTTGGAAGCACAGTTCACTAATGGCTGGGTCCAAGAGCTATCAACAAGTCGGCCAACTGTGACAACACAGTCGTTTCAGCAAAAGTATGTTGCTTTTCTTTACTTTGCTAGCTGTCGTTAACGTTACTTTACTCAACTCTTTTTAAGGGAAACGGGTAGAAGATTAGTGAATTATTTGACTCAGACACTGGTTGGGGCTGGGCGATATACAACATTGATAATTATCGAATGCAATAACGGACGTTGCCACCGTGTGGGGCGCCTTTCTTTTCGTCTTTTTTTCTTTAAGTATACCCAAATATACGGCAGTAAACATCCAAACTTCAGAGGCCGCGTGAAATGCTTCCGGAAAAAAACATGACCGCTGATATCTATTGAGTGTTGATAAGACAGCCAACCGGCAGCAAGGTCATACAGCTTTCACGTGATCATGTGATGTGTTTTTTCAATTGCATGAAAGGTGCAACGCCTTTCTGTGATTGTCCGTCTTATCAACGCGCAGTAGACAGTGATGACGTTTTTTTTCCCGGAAAAATTTCACACAGGTTTTGAAGTTTAGATTACTACTCAGGTATAATTAAAGAAAAAAAGACGAAAAAAAGGCAATACCCCACATGTTGGCAACGGCCGTTATTGCAATCGATAATTATCGTTGCGATATATCGCCCAGCCCTAACACTGGTCCAGAGGGAGAGTATACTCCCAACATGGTGGCTGGTCTAGAATGCAACGCTTTTGACGTCAGCTTTCCAAGCTCTATTGTGCACATATTGAGGTGAGAGCAAAATTTGTCATTTTGGCCAGGCACGCCAGTGGTGGGTTTGGCTCCGCAGGAAGCTCAAACTTGGCTGCAAGTAGATCTTCTCATAAGATGATGATCTCAAGTACATCTCAAAATCAACTAAGAAATAGTTAACTAGTCACAAAATTATGATTTTGCAATGGCCATCTCAGTCTCAGACAAAACAGTCAGAAAGGTCATGGCTGGAATCAGTGGCGCAGATAGGGGTGTCAAAGGCATGGTTAAAAAAAGAAAAGTTAATTCAATAAATAAAATGAAATTGTAAAATTCTATAATCTTTTTCGGCTATAACTTTTGAACCGTTTATCTTCAAAATTCTTTTTAGCTCAAATTCCTTGGTTCGTAGCAAATAACTTTGCCATTAGGACCAATGAGGTGTGCCATATTGGATCTTTTGCAAATTTGCATTTTTTGAAAAACCTATAAAATCGAACTCCTCCGAGACCATTTGACATATCAACATGCAATTCACACCCTTTTGTTCAGGGGACGATTCTCTAAAGAATCACAAAGCGATTTTCCTGATTTTCTAGACATCCTGATTGCAGTAAGCCAATAAAAACTGATGTGGGCGGGGCTAGTCACAAAAACGCTAATAACTCTTCAATTCTTCAATGGATATTAAGAAAATTTGGTTTCTATACTTGAACTGACATTCTTAGCCAAATTCTAAAATATTGGCTCAATAGAATCAAATGGTGGCGCTATAGAGCATAATATTTTTTTTTCATTCATAAATTAAAAATCATTATGTTTTAGACATTTAAAACTTGCTATAGTGATCAATTTCCTCATCTGGAACATATGTATGTCCCATATATGTCGCTGCCATCTTGGATTGGCCGCCATTTTGCAAATGCTATTACCATTTCCCTTCATGAAAAATCACTGTTGTGTTTTAAACATTGAAAATTATGTGTCGTGATCAATCACTGAGCAGCCACAGGTTATCTGTTATGGCTTAGTGGTAAGAGCAATGGCTTGGTATGTGGGAGACCCGGGTTCAATACCCACCATAGGTTACTTTTCTTTTCGATGAAAACATTGCACAGTTTGTTATGCTTTTCACACTTAATAATGTTCTTTTCACATTATTGCAAAGGCGAAGAGATTTTACTATATTTAACTATTCACTGTTTCACTAGTTCTTAAATGAGTGAAACAAATAAAGTTTTAATAAAGTTATTCTTTTTCCTGCCAAATTCTTCATCAAAAATGCTCCATACCCTCCAATAATTCTCCCTATACCATACAACATCTGCGATGGCTTTGTGTTTAGAGCGATTCCCTTCGATGTGGAAGACCCGGGTTCAAATCCCACCGGATACCAAAGGTTGACTTTATTTTCGACAACACAACATGCGCTTTCTTATGCTTTTCACATCTACAAATCTTATTTTCACATTAATGGGGTAGGAAACACTAAAAGCCATTTTTTGAGTTAATATCTAGGCATTGCCTCAGATTGAAGGTCTCTTTCATGAATGTCTTCTCAAATTATTCAGTTTACCCAGAATTAACTGAAGGTGGTGGTCTGAAAACAGTTTGACCTTTTATACATATTCATGTTTAGACACTCACGTCATGCAGCTCACATATGTGTCTCACGTATACCTTCCGAGACTCGATTGTAAAAGGAAACCAATGTAACATGATTACAATAAAATTCCAACCTTTTGCTTGGACCCCGTGCAGTCGCTGCTTTGCAGCTATATTTTTCCATTTGTAATTATGAGGCCTTAAGGCTCCCCCATGAAATTTACAAGGCATGTTCTCTCACTTCAAGGTGTGAAAAAAAGAATACTGTTTTTCAGAACATATGGTTCTGTTCTACTCTCACACATACAGTGAGCACCATAATTAATTGAACAGTGACACATTTTTTGTTATGTTGGTTCTGTACTCTAGCACTTTGAGTTTGAAAGGATACAATGACACTGATGTTGAAGTGCAGACTGTCAGCTTTAATTTGAGGGTATTTTCATCCATATCGGATGAACCGTTTAGAAATTATAGAACCTTTCGTACATAGTCCCCCCCATTTTCGGGCATCAAAAAATATTGGACAGTTTAACATAATGTAGAATAAAGTAATCATTTTTAATATTTGGTGTCATATCCTTTGTATTTCATGACTTCCTGATGTCTGTGACCCAACAACATCAAAAGACTCCTTATTTTCTGGTACTCCTACAAGCGATAATATAACCTCTCTGCATTTGAATGGATCTCTATGGGAATTTGGGGGTGGGAGTAGATTTAGCTGTAAATTACACTGGAACAGTATGGAACAAATGGTTGGCTAAATGGCTCTAAGTCATCAAGGGTCTGACGTATCAAACAAACCTTAAACCATCACTCTGCTGCCAGGTATGCAGTAGATATGGATGGATCTCTTGAAGGGTTTCTTCTCCTGACTTATTTTTCCATAAGGAAAATTTGTCAGGAGAAACAATCTTTAAAGTCATTCATCCATATCTACTGCACATCTGGCAGCAGTTTGATACCTCAGACCCTTGATGACTTACAGCCATTTCACCAACCATGTATTCCATATACTGTTCCAGCATAATTTACAGCTAAGTCTAGTCCCACCCCCCAATTGCCATAGAGATCCATTACAATGCAGAGAGGTTATAGAATAGAATAACTTTTATTTTCCCAATAGGGAACTTCAGTTGTAGCCACCAGCAACAACAAAAAAGACATAGACAGTGGGGCAGACCCACAACACACAAGCAAACATATCAAATAATACAGCCAAACGTCATGATTAAAAATAGCCCCCGCTGTCCCGAGATGTCCAATGTCATCAACCAGTCCAACACACAAACTCCACCTCCACGACATTCCTCCATAGGCTACATGCAGTTTTGCGGTCTCTGTCCACTGTCGAAACGGAGCTCAGCCTCACTCCTCCCCCGCATTATCTTTTCTTTCCCTGGTGGCCTTTTGAAGATAGCCTGCAGTCCTGGATCAGTCCCGACATCTTCAACTCCGGTGATGAGCGATGGTAAACTTTGTGGCTGCAGATCCAACGGACATTCCCGAGCATAATGCGAATGCCTCTCCATGGTGACAACCACAAACAGAATTATCCTGGCAAGACAATTCGTCAGTATTATAAAAGCAAGCAGCAGGAGTGCCCTGACAAATCTCCAGCCCGCTTCCGACAACAGACACACAGCGCATGAATAAAACAAAAGACAAAAGCCAGACACAACAAAACACATTCATATTAACAAACACAAACACGAACACGAGAGACAGCTGGACTACATGTCGCCATTACAGCGGCACGTGACGTCACATTATAGTATCGCTTATAAGAGTACCAGAAAATAAGATATCAAGAGTCTTTTGATATTGTTGGTAAGTCATAGCAATGATCACTTTATTCTGCATGTTAAACTGTCCAATATTTTTTGACGCCCCAAAAATGGGTGGGACTATGTACAAAAGGTTCTATAATTTCTAAACGGTTCATCCGATATGGATGAAAATACCCTCAAATTAAAGCTGACAGTCTGCACTTCAATCCCATTGTCATTCTATCTTTTCAAACTGAAAGTGCTAGAGTACAGAACCAAAATAACAAAAAACGTGTCACTGTCCAGTTAATTATGGTGCTCACTATCTCAAGCATTAAAATGAATAAATCTCAGCTAACTAGCAGGGAGGTTCTGTTAGCAGGTAATCTCTTCTGATTCTCTAAATGATGTGCCTCACTCAGAAGGGAATACTGCTTTGACCACTCCTCAAACCAGAGTGATAAACTGGAACACAAACATAAACACACACACACACACACACACACACACGCACCACAAATGCACTGAAGTGTTGATATATTCTCGCTTGGTTTCACTGGCATCAAGGCATCTCTAAATGATTTGGGAATGCACCAGACTGCAGACATCTTAAAACAAACTGCCCTTTTCGCTTAATTTTCTCTCTGAACAGAAACTAAGTACAAATTGCATTGTATTCAAATTGCAAGTTATCCCACTGTTCTGAGCACTCCCCCCCACTGTGATTCATCACTGACAGAGAGAGACTGAAAATGGAGGGGAGAGTGAGACAAAAAGAGTGGAGGATGGACAGATGCCGCAAACATATGCACATCCGATGACTAAATAGGAGGGGTGTCACAATGGGGGGGGGGGCGGGGGGTGGAGTTGCCCCCCCCCCCCCTATATCACTAACTAAAACAATATTTCTATGGTGAGGTCATAATGTATGAGCCCGATCAACCACAAGATGCACGTCGTATTCGGCACAACAGGTCGGCGATAGGTTTAATTTGGCTGGCAAAGGGGTGTGTTGCTGCTAAGTGTTATTACATTATGTTAAAGCACAATTGAACTTTGGTAGAACTTTGGGTTGTGTAGTTACCTGGCCATGATATGAGTCAAAGTGGTGGTGAAATATGTTCATTAGTTTCTCTGTGGTGGCTCTCGTGGTGAGTTTGCTCATTTGCTGGTTTTAACTTTGCTTTTGCAGTTTTGTTAGTATATTCATGGTTTGTGATTGAAATAAGTTTGTGTTGTGGCCCCGTCGAGCCGGGGTCGTAACAGTTGGAGAACACATGGCAAGGGTTTTGAGACCATTCCGCCATACAGAATCTCTCCAAATCCAAGTCTGTAGTCCTTGCTTGTGGACTCTCCTCTCCAGCTCTCACCACAGGTTTTCAATGGGGTTCAGGTCATTTTGAGGTATGCTTTGGATCATTGTCCTGCTGGAATATCCAACCACAACCCACTTTTAGCCTTCTGGCAGAGGCAGCCAGATTTTGATGGGAGTCCTTGATGTCATGTTTCTCCAACAGCCCCACATTATCAAAGATCCACCACCATCCTTCACAGTGGAGATAAGGTCCTTTTTTGCATAACTATGCCTCTTATTACACCAAAACCATATTGTCTGACCATAGCATCCGGTTCCAATCTAAAATTCGGTAAAGTTTAGTGAACTACAGGTTCTTACGTTTGTGGCATGATAACAGCAGATTCTTTCTTCTGGTAAGCCTTCTAAATATCTTGTGGCAGACTGTGAAATTTTAGCTTTTTGAGCCATCCTCCTCACTGTGCGTGGGGGCAAACCACACTTGCGTCCAGACAGAGCACTCTTCCAGACAGGTTCATCACAGCTCCTGCTGCCTTTAAACTTATTTCCCTAATGGTAAAAATCGGTTTCAGACATGAAGCTATTTTTCTTTCACCATTTCCTGCTTTATGAAGGTCAGCAACCGTTTGTCTCATTTCATTTGTGTTCTCTGATCTTCCTCATGCATGATGGATGACTAAGGGGTTAATATCAATGAGTTATTTTTTCTGTCCTCATCTCAGTCCTCACATGACCCAGTAATCGAACAGGGTCCGCCATCTTTAAGGACAATTAGCTAAATTCACTAAGGAGCGAGGGACGAGGAGGCTTCCGCAGGATGCTTCAGCGAGGGATACACAAGTATAGCCTTTGCGGAAGTCTTATTTCAGAATGCGTGACGTGTATAAATGATCCACCGCTCCACATCGGCCCGCAGTTTGAAAGAGGACAGGAACCACCCCTACACAAATCTAATCTTACCATTCCTTTCCATTTATTATAAAGCGCTGTAATCCATAATGACACTCTAAGTCAGCATGTGCAGCTACAAATCTTTGATGAAGAGAATACACAATATATCAAAAACGTATTTGCCATATAGCCTATTATAGTTATGTCATGATACTGATAATTATTATTTGTTCTAGCATTGCTGCAATGATTGAAGTGTGCGGAACAATTATTCACATAATGGTATCATATCGGTTGGAGAAATAGGAAGCGCGGAACTCTGATTGGCTGTCACGGGTGATGGCTGTGAAAAGTGAAACTGGATTTATCAAACGATTTTTGTCTCGCAGTTGCCCAATTGCTCAGGTCGCTGACAGTTGCTCAGCTTCATAAAAAATTAATGGACTTCCGGCAACTGGGCGACCAAATCGCTCACTGTGTGATCGGGGGGTTAGGGGGTTTGGCCTGTGTATCACCTCATATTTATACCATAGTGAAACAGGAAGTTGAGAGTGACTGCATAATGGTTCCTAAAGACTCAGTTGTGCTTAAAAAGGTAAAATACTGTATATATAAATGGGAATATACAATTTGGTTTTGTTTGTGAATATTTCTAGCATTGCCAATTGCAAAGATTTTTTTTCGTAATGAAGATTTTTTTTTCATTGAATAAATTTATCTAAATTAAAATTAGATGTTTTGAGTGTCATGCTAATAAATGACAAATACATTTTTTTGCCTTTTTTGCTCATATTTTCCAGAGTTGCCAATAATTCTGGCAGGTGTTGTCATTTTGAAGTAGCTGCCGGTGTTGTGACTACTCTGAAAAACATTGAGGGGGAGGTTGGGGTATCATTAAAACCAAGATCTTCATGAAGAATCATCATGGTTTGGGTGCTTACATTACTTCCAGTCCATTTTATCTTAATATTTGCTTAAAAAATATATAATGCTGAAAGAAATGTAATTCCAGTCTGAAACTATCAAATTTGTGAGATTAATCGATTGACAGCACTGATAATTTTATATTTGCATGTATGCTATGCCTGGTTTAGTTTATATAATAATTTTTTTAATCAATATGTTCATGAACTGACACACAAGATGCAAATTTAGAAAATTTAAAGATAATGGGCCAAAGGGAGTCTTCAGTTATTTGAATCTCATTTCAGCTGTAAGATGAATATAATGCATTTAATTAAAATTATTTCTAATTAATTGCAGGCCACAGGACCCAGACTCTGTATAGAGTATAGCATGTAGGATGTATAAATAGTTGTTGAGGTCCAGAGGGATTGTGAAAAAACATCAGCCTGCTAATGCAGGCTGTGCAGAGCTGGGTGTGCCAGTTGTTCGGGAAGTCAGGAAGTGGCTATGTGTTTGCGTTGTTTACAGACACACACATACACACACACACGCACACACATCACCATCTAGTGAGTGGGCAAGAAAGGTGACATATTACTTTTCACCACCTTGATTAACACTAGGGAGAAAGCATGCATTGAGTCAGCTGCTGCAACGACAGGCCCGCTTGTGCTGGCGGGGACCCCAAAATTGCAGCACTCCCCATGGTTCTCCCAGAGGCGGCCTCTGGTTGCAGAGATGGCAGCCCCCAAATGTGTTCTTAGTCCTTCTTGTCAGGAGCGTGGTGATGCGAGGAGACATCCATTATTTTTCGTGTCTTCTGTATTTCAGGATTCATTCGAGCACCGGAGGAAAAGTCTTTTGTGTCTCAATATGCAGACTGTCCTGTTTCTAATTAAGACCCCCATTGTAGCCTATGTAGGACATGTTATACATGGAGGAATTGGCTACTGGTACATTCAGAGGGAAACTGAGAACCTAGCAGTCCTTTACGGCACGGCTTACCAACCTTGGTCCTGAAAGCCAGGGTTGTCTGGTTTTTGCTGTTACTCAGCACTTAATTACACAGTTCTCACCTCACCTGATTTTGGGTGTGAATTGGTTGCTTGGTGAAAGCAAAAACCCAGACACTGAGGCTTTCCAGTAACGGGGTTAGGAACCCCTACTCTACACCCAATAGCATCCGGCAGCCCACAGCCAAAACAAAAAAAAGAAAACAGGTTTGAATTAACTGAATCAAGTTTGCCACTATAGCTACAGTTGAAGTCGGAAATTGACATACACTTAGGTTGAAGTCATTAAAACTCATTTTTAACCACTCCACAGATTTCATGTTAGCAAACTATAGTGTTGGCAAGTCAGTTAGGAGATCTACTTTGTGCATGACACAAGTAATCTTTCCAACAATTGTTTACAGACAGATTATTTCACTTTTAATTCACTATATCACAATTCCAGTGGGTCAGAAGTTCACACACACTAAGTTGACTGTGCCTTTAAATTTTTTATATTTGCTGTGTTCTTTAACCCAGAGCTGGGTGCACAGTGAAAGCCAAAAGGAAGTACTGTAAAATCAGTGAACCCCATGATGGGGAAAGTTAAAGCCGGCAGTGGTTCCAGTCAGTCTAAAAGAACTTGCTGCCTGATTGGAGGTGACATGTGACAACTACAAGCACAGCTGCCTCTTTCTGATGTGACAGTGCTGTAATCTGGTTTAGAGAAATGCCTGCAAGCCAGAGTGCTTATTTTAGCCAATAAACTGGCTTTGTCCCTTTAACCCATAGAGACCTAGAGGTGATTCTGACGTTTTTTCTCTATCCTCAGTTCTATACAGATTAAGCAGGTTTATGTAATAGATAACCTCCCTCATCTGCCAACGCCTCATTTTGTTCACAAGACCTATCTCGTTCAGGAAATGTCAAGCTTAGTTATATAGTTATAGGCCCAGTTATGATATGGATAATTTTTTCTTACTGAAAAGATGTGTTCACTTCTTCTCTATGTGCTTCACTAAAGCCTGCTGTACATGTGTTTGTTTGGCCTGGCTCATCGGTGTTGCCGAAGAAACGGTGAAAATGCTGAATCGGACGTGGTAGGATGACAGCTTGTGTCTGGACTTTCAGGATCATTTGACCGACTTCTTCCCTTGGAGAGTCGAGAGGATCGCTATACTCAATCCACACATTGGGTGAGACGTCACATGATGTTAGCTGCTTCAAGCGCAACAATGACAAAGTCAAGGCATGACATTGCTGAAGGCTTGTACCATCCATGGCCTGGTTGGTTTATTTGGCGCAGAAGAATGCAATTAGAGAAATATCCTTAGAGATTTGTCAACACGCTTACATTTTAACATAAATTGTGTTGAATACATTTTAAATAGAAACACAAAGTAAACACGGGTATTTTTAGAAATATCTTGGGAAACATTTACGTTTGGCATCAGTAACCAAGCAAGACCCATTGTGCACTTGGCTTCATTATGTAGCTTGTTCAAAAATGGTGAGAAGTCAATCGGCTCAAATATTTACTGAATTGACTGTTGCCAAGAGATGGTGCTACAGCTTAGGTCTACATCTATATAACTGGAAGCAGAAAGGCAGCCTTATCAGTGCAGCTGGGATGCAGAATGAATAGTCGTGGAAGCCGATTAGAACAATTTGGATAAAAGCTAAAGCCAAATGAATAGCATTAATTTATGCTTGTTATCGCTTGACATATTTAACATTTTTTAAATGTAACGCAGAGTTTAGTCCTCAGTATTATGTAATATTCTTAAGCTCGTGCATGACAAGCCTTAGGACACTGGGCTCGTAATTATCATGAGAGGTCATTTTATGTAGCGTAATGCACCGCACTCACTTAGTTGCCTAAATAAATTGACTTGCAATTTGCCGCGTTTATCTTGGCCTTGATTGCAAGTTACTTTTCTCATGTGGTGCTTTGTTGCAGCAGCATTGAATTATGTTAGATTGTAGTTCAGTGAAAGCTAGTAGCTGAGCCACCCTTTGGTTTATAGAGGCATGTAGCTTGATTAAATGTTTTTAATGACCAATATTTTATCCGGATTTGTACCCTGAGCATTGGTGTCCCAGAGCTTGCCATGAGCAGAGGCTGTAACCGAAATGCTGTAGGTTTGACTCTCAGCTGTCTCATTAGCCAACTATGTCCCACAATGCTGGGGAAAAGCGGGGAATGAAACTGTCTTAAATAAAACCCTGATTGTGCAAAATTCCCAGAATTTTGTCATTCCATGGTTCATACCAGGGCATTGTTTTTGATGAGTCAAGCGGAGGATTTGATTAAGGCTGAAGGATGACAAGTCAACAGAAAACAACTGGCGTGGGTGTACTAAATAACTGCTGGTGAATCTCTTCCCCTGGAAAAAATGACATACTTTATTAAACTAAAATAATGAATATGAAGGCCTTCTCTTTGGCCGTCTTTTGGTTGTGATGTCTTTATGCTAAGTGAAGTATTACTTTTTCTTCCTCGAATGTTCTGCTGTCTTGGTGATAACTTTTTGTGACGGCACCTCATCTTGAGTACGGACAGAAGTGCATTTGTTAATTGGGGTGTCGTAAACCGTGTAGCACTTCCTGCCCCGCACAAAGCTCGCATCAATCAGATCTCCCGTGACTGTTCAATTGCAACGCAGACTCGTATGTCAAGACCCATTTCTTATAAGCACACTCTTGTAACAGATCCCCCATTGTCATATTTGTAATTTAAAAAAGGAGCACCCTTCATGCAATCTGCAGGGTAGCTGACTCAACCCAAAAAGAACCCCTGCCCCCCCCCCCCCCCCCCTTCTCCCCCTCCCCAAAGTGCAGTTGAATGTTGGAATACCAGCCATGGCACTTTCTGTACTGTGATGCCAGCTCTGTCTGCAACTCTCTCTGCTTTACCTAAATAAAGTGAAAAATTACACAAGGAAATAATGTCTGCTGTCTCTTTAAAAAAAATTAACTTAGCAACCCTACCTTGTGGAATAAGTATAATACTTTTCTTCCCATCAATAGTATTTACTGCGATCATTCCCCCTGTGGTCGTTCGCTCTCCTTTTTTCATATTTCACTTGTGTGTCGCCTGCTGCGTCAGATTAATTCCCCACTAATTATTCATTGATCTCGGCTAATGAAGACGCAGCGCTCTATTGTTCCACGGCCTCTCTCTCACTGGGAGACGAGCAGATAGGAAGTTAGTGCAACCGTAATGGAGTCCGCGAGGCTGTCAGGAGGGACATGTATGGCGCAGGTCTCAGTGGAACGCGGGGGTGCACTAGAATCGCTGCGTTGCAGGAGGTCTCTTCAGGCCAGTCATGTTCATTTCCGGTCGTTGCATCGACCGAATGTACAGCGGCTCACTGAGTTGCTTGTTTTTTTATCCTGTGCTGCTAGTGGCCGTAATTTGTCATTAGTGTCTGAGAATATAATGAATTATACTGGACTGTGCAGTCCCCAGCTGTCCACAAACAGAAATAATTCTGAATAGCTTGAACCTTCAGAATTGCAGCTCACGTTCTCTGCCTCCAGGCAGAGACCAATTAGGTCTGTGACCTCTTCCATCTGTGACATGCAAAGTGCCAAATTTCAGTGTTGTTTCTTGAATAAATAAATAAATAAAAATACTTATTCAGGCTACCTTCCATCTCATCCTTTTCTTCAGGGCTCCCGTTTTTGGAAAGTACAGTTGGTATGGGTGTGCAGTAGGGAAGTAACGGTATACCATTTTAAGGTATACCGCGGTATCAAGCAACCACGGTTCTGAACCGTAAGCCTTTCTCTGTAATACCGTGCCCACGGTATAAATTTATGTTGCGCAATGCTCATATGCACGGCGCCGCAAGCCACTACAATGGAGGGTTACCTATCCACAGCTCCGCTCGTGACAACCAGGGGAAAAAATGAAAAGTTGCTAGCAATATTGAATTGCAACAGTGGATTTTGTAATTTAATATACATTATTAAACTGCACTAGATTACTGCACTAGATTGTTGTGTGTATTTTCCATCTTTAATGCAAAATAAACTATCCGATGTTGCACTGCAGGGTGCTAGGACATTAATGTTATCTCACTACTCATGCAGCAGTCAATAAAAAACTATTCATTCAAGTAGACCTTTCCCCACATTTAGTTGCTAAAACGAAGAGTTTTACAAAAGAAAAAACATCATTGCAAACATAATCCAATGTCTTTTTTAGGTGGAGAGTGTTGTGATTATATACGGTAAAATCTGTAATGCCTCATTATATTGGTAAAAATCTGTAGTTGTAGTCCAAATAACTATAATTCATGACAAGCAATTTAACGTGGTTAAATAAAGCTTATTGTTAGATTTAAATAGTTTGGTTGAAAGATACATGTCATACGCGTGGCGAGTACACCTCACCTTAATTACTCTGAATTTACTTTCTAATCTCTTTATTGGTAATTGTTCATGTCTGTCTGTTGTACCATCCAACCGGAATTGTGTAAAGGTGGGACGTAGGGAAAAAACGAGAGTAGTGCAATGGATATTGGCTGGGAGATCTAAAAAAGTGAGAGCAGAGATAGCATGCAGGAGCATTTCGGTCTTTTGAAAAAGAAACAGTAAGAGCTACAGCGGTTATCCACTCAATAACTTTTGCTTGTTGCATTTGTTTTTTTATAAAAGTTATTGCCATGATATTTTAGAAGGCGTTGTTGTACAAATTCAGTGCATTTTATCAGTGCATTGTATGCTAGTAGCTTTAACGTGAGCTGACGTGGCTAACGTTAGCTGGCTAGCTGCCATCACTGTAATAGCCTGCTAGTTTTGGTTTAGGTATCTCTGCATTACTTTTGCATTAGCATTAGCGATTGTGTTTCTCACGTACCATTCAAGAAGAAGAATCACCGTCTGATAGCACCCTTGGAAAAGCCTTGTGGTTCCTCAGGTGAAGAAACTTTGTTTGGTGACCTTCACTCGCAATTTCGCGGAGCTTCCCGCTACGTCGATCTGCAGTGCCCGTCCACATTATTCAGCTAAGCATGCTCCAGCATGTGAGTTATTAACATTCCATTTGATGCTCTTTTGAGTGAAGGGGCTTTTAAGTCACAACGCACACGAGCCACGTACAGGCCGGCACCGTTTTATTTTTATTTGGTGTGAGTGCGTGCGTGAGTGTGGGCCCACCATACAGTTTATTCCTCAGTAGCTTCAAAGCTAGTGTTATTGAGCTAAAAGCTAATTCAATATTTTGTTGCGGTAAATATTTGTGATCTAGTAACGTTTATACTGAGATCAAAACAGTTTACATTTGTGTTGTGAACGTGTATTTACATTGAATTACATTGGTACTCTATTAGCATATCTGTAATTGGTATTGGTATCGTGATTTCTATTATTCTATACATTGGAGTTCTAAACTAAAAGTGGTTGTATTGCTATTGGTGGTATAGTACAACTATTATACTCAGTAATTCAGACTATGCTTAGAAATACCTAGAATATATTGGAACTAATATTTGCTTATTAAATCATTGCTATCATATTGCAAACTCTTAACTATCTAAAACAACAAACAAAGAACAAAAGAAAGAAAATACACATGTTTATTTTTCTATAACTGTCTTGAGTCCATTCATTTCATTGGTATAATTACAATAAAAGGGTGATTCATTAATACAGTACATTCATTCAATATTCAAAGTAATTCAGTATTCTATGGTATTATAAATTTTCTAAGTGGGAATTTTACTAATAAGTGTAACAATAGCCTTTTTACTTAGTGGGGGCACCGCCATTCATTCTTTTAAAATACTACTCTATTGCAATCTTTTTCAAACGGTTAACTGATTATTGGGCATTTATCTGCTATTATAACATTCATTATGAATATTACTATTTGAGGGGCAGGGCATTACATAGCCAAAATAACAAACTCTGAGAGTTTCAGTTAAATACACACAGACACACACGCACAGGCACGCACGCATGTTTCAGTTCAATAAAGCAATATTTTTCTTCAAAGCAAAATACTTGTTTGTTTGTTTTTTCAATGGGCCATACTAGTACGTTTAATTATTAGAGGGGGAAAAATTTATATTGTGAAATACCGTATACCGTGGTATTTTGGTTACCGTACCGTACTGTGAAATTTCATACTATGTGTGCAGTAAGTAACTTGGCGTTAAATGTTAGGAAATTGTCCCTACATTAGCCTCTGCAGCATCTCAATAGCTGCAACAAGACATAAAATGGCATCATTCGCAGACTGATTGACAGACCTAAGTAGCATTGGAAATAAAAAAATAAGAATAATAAATTGACCGTGTCCCTTTTATTTTTGCAGGACCTCTCTTGGCTATTGCATTTATGTGTGCGTACCGTATGCTTTATTGTGTTGCCGTCCTTCACTCTGGCCTTGTTCAAAAAATTTCATCAGCCCTGCGTTCTCCTGGCCTTGGTCCTACTAATGAAAAGATTTCTCTCTCCACGGCACTACTGCCTCAGAGCTACCAGTCAATATATCACAGCCACGTGCGGACCCAATCGCACCTTGGAGCGCAAGGGCCGGCAGGAGTTGTCGCGCTAGTGACAGAAATAGACCACATTTCAATTTGTCCTTTGAGAAAACCTAATCTCCCTCTGCCAGGAGAACAAATGCCTCGTCACGATTCGGGCAACACAATGCACCTTTATGGCCATTGCGCGGTTTCGAAGATGAAGAATCCGCGCTACTCTGTAATAATGGAGCTTTACAATGACTCCCATCTGACTGCTTGTTTAAGAGGGCGCTATTGCATCGTTCCCCCTGTTTATTACACGGCTGTGGGTGGAAAACACGTATTTTGCAATATTGTTTATGTAAAGATATAATGCTACAATGTTATGAAATGTTTTACAGCTGCGGGGGGGGGGGGGGGGGGTGGCCAAGACCCCTTTCCCCATATCTTCACATTCAGTGTGATTAAATCTGCCATTGTCAAAAGGCATTATTTATGTTTTCTGGCACAAGTGTACAAAATTCATACATTCCTGGTCATACAGTAGTTGTAGATGAGACTCAATCCTATCATTCTTAGTGTTACTAAGACTGAAAACATTTTTTACATTTTTGCAATCAAAGCATATGCGTACATATCTATGCAAATGACACTATTGTGGACTGTCTCCTTAACACACCTACCTTCCCACCTATTCTTATCTAGGTGGTGGAAAGAGCATTTTCTCGTGGGCCTGTTAGTTTCAATTAAATTTTCCCATGGAGATGGGTCGGATTTGTGTTGACAGTTGTTGTGTTTGTGACGCGACATGAACGTTATTAAGTTGCAAATGGCAAGACCGTTTGCGCTTTGCTGACGCACAGAAAGCGGCTGTAAGGACGATGACGATGATTGCATTCAGAGCTGCAGTCTGAGAGCCATTTCTGAGCCGTTTTTCCAGTCGTCCAGAAACACCATTATAACGTGCCCGCAGAACAGCTCGGAATACAGATGTCCCGGGCGCCGTTTCGTCATTGAAATATTTCTGGTGGGAGCTGTTCCTCAGGAAGATAAAAGCTTGTCAATGGGCTGAGCACTTTGTTCCGCCTACGTGCCTTGCACCAGAAATACGGTGTGCTTCCTGGTGGAATCTACACAAATAGTATGTTTATTTCTAGAGCTAAGCATTTTCTTTTTCAACACCCTCTGCATTTGCATGCACCCTGAGCAGCCCGTGCAAGAATTCCATTAAGTATTCCTGTAGTTTATAGGAGGTCATGTGAAAACATGAATTGAGCTTTATAATCGAGATAACCAGAAAATATTTGGCTTTCATTACAGACTTGTGAGGCCTGTGACCTCATTATGGTACCTGTCTATCCTGTTTGTCTTAATGGAGTATCGTATAGTTGTATGTTGCTCACAGAAGCAATTCCTCTCTGTTGTTAATGAATGGATGACGTGTACTACGCAATTTGAATACCTGAATTCTCCACGATACCCTGTGCAGTGGATGTAGGCTGAAGGAATCGCCAAGGTAAAATATCCCAGGTGTAAATATCAAATGTACAGTACCAGTCAAAAGTTTGGACACACCTACTCATAGAAGGTTTTTTCCGTTATTTTTCCACATAAATTATGCAAAAACCAAAAACGTGTTAAACAAATAAAAAAAAGTCTTATATTTTAGATTCTTCAAAGTAGCCACCCTTTGCCTTGATAACGGCTTTGCACATTCTTGCCATTCTCTCAAACAACTTCTGTGGTAAACAGGTATTCCACAGGTAAACAGGTGATGCCATCATGATTCTGTATAAAAGGATATCAAAAGACTTCTGATATCTTATTTCCAGGTACTCTTAGAAGCAATACTATAACCTCTCTGCATTTGAATGGATCTCTATGGGAATTGGGGGGTGGGACTAGATTAAGCTGTAAATTACACGGGAATAGTATGGAACCCATGGTTGGCTAAATGGCTGTAAGTCAACAAGGGTCTGAGGTATCAAACGAGCCTCAAACCATCACTCTGCTGCCATATATGCTGTAGATATGGATGGATCACTTGAAGGGTTGTTTCTCCTGACAAATCTTCCTATTGAACTCTATGGAAAAATAAGTCAGGAGAAGAAACCCTTCAAGTTATCCATCCATATCTACTGTATTTCTGGCAGCAGAGTGATGGTTTAAGGCTTGTTTGATACCTCAGACCCTTTACAGACAGATTATTTCACTTTTAATTCACTATATCACAATTCCAGTGGGTCAGAAGTTTACATACACTAAGTTGACTGTGCCTATAAACAGCTTAGAAAATTCCAGAAAATTATGTCATGGCTTTAGAAACTTCTGATAGGCTAATTGACATGTATTTGAGTCAATTGGAGGTGTACATGTGGATGTATTTTAAGGCCTACCTTCAAACTCAGTGTCTCTTTGCTTGACATCATGGGAAAATCAAAAGAAATCAGCCAAGACCTCAGAAAGAAAATTGTGGACCTCCACAAGTCTGGTTTATCCTTGGGAGCAATTTCCAAATGCCTGAAGGTACCACGTTCGTCTGTACAAACAATAGTACGCAAGTATAAACACCATGGGACCACACAGCCATCATACCACTCAGGAAGGAGATGCGTTCTGTCTCCTAGAGATGAACATGCTTTGGTGCGAAAAGTGCAAATAAATCCCAGAACAACAGCAAAGGACCCTGTGAAGATGCTGGAGGGAACAGGTACAAAAGTATCTATATCCACAGTAAAATGAGTCCTATATCGACATAACCTGAAAGGCTGCTCAGCAAGGAAGATGCCACTACTACAAAACCACCATAAAAAAGCCAGACTACAGTTTGCAACTACACATGGGGACAAAGATCTTACTTTTTGGAAAAATGTCATCTGGTCTGATGAAACAAAAATTTAACTGTTTGGCCATAATGACCATCGTTATGTTTGGAGGAAAAAGGGTGAGGCTTGCAAGCCGAAGAACACCATCCAAACCGTGAAGCATGGGGGTGGCAGCATCATGTTGTGGGGGTGCTTTGCTGCACGAGGGACTGTTGCACTTCATAAAATAGATGGCATCATGAGGAAGGAAAATTATGTGGATATATTGAAGCAACATCTCAAGACATCAGCCAGGATGTTAAAGCTTAGTCGCAAATGGCTCTTCCAAATGGACAATGACCCAAAGCATACTTCCAAAGTTGTGGCAAAATGGTTTAAGGACAACAAAGGCCTACAAACCTGATTCAGTTACACCAGTTCTGTCAGGAGGAATGGGCCAAAATTCCAGCAACTTATTGTGAGAAGCTTGTGGAAGGCTACCCAAAACATTTGACCCAAGTTAAGCAATTTAACGGCAATGCTACCAAATACTAACAGAGTGTATGTAAACTTCTGACCCACTGGGAATGTGATGAAAGAAATAAAAGCTGAAATAAATCATTCTCTCTACTATTATTCTGACATTTCACATTCTTAAAGTCGTGATCCTAACTGACCTAAGACAGAGAATGTTTACTAGGATTAAATGTCAGGAATTGTGAAAAGCTGAGTTTAAATGGATTTGGCTAAGGTTTATGTTAACTTTTGACTTCAACTGTATGTCATATTGGATGAAATTAGTGCTCCCTCACTATTTTAAGGAAGGCTTTAGTACCTGTTAATTTAGCTTAGGGCGTTTCTGTACCACATTGCCACATATTCCATACCCTGCTGAAACCCTGCTCCTCCTGATAATCCCCACTAATATGCGCAAACACCTCTTGCGTCTGGTTTGGCTCTCAGACAAGGCAGCTATTTGCTTAGGGAGATAAACCTACTTGAATACATTGGCACGGTCGCATGCAGCATTGCATTTTCCAGCAAACAGAAACCGTTTGTTTCTTCATGTCTCTTCCTCAAGGTCATTAATGTCACTGGGACAACAGACATTGTAGGGCTATCCTGGTCCCTACCCTCACCTTGTGAGCCCTTGTTCCCTTGTTCCTGCTTATGACCCTGTTTCCTGGTTCTATCCCTCCGTCCGCACCTCTCCTGCTCTACTCCTTCCTCCTACCTGGAGGCGCACTCTCAATCAAAGTCAAAGGGTCAAGGAGAAGGCGCAGTACAATATAGGCAGTGCCAGTGCTGATGTACTTGCTGGGGATTATGTGAAATGTATTTAGTTGAATTTGGATCCATTGTTTCACTGCAATATCCTTCTTCTCTCAAGCTAAGCTAATGTGATCAGTTCTGCAGTGCATCTTGGGTACCACAAATCTGAGTATGCTCGGTTTGATTCAGAAATATTTTTTTTATCATAACTAAAGTTGGTCAGGATAGCAATATAGGGGGAAAGTGGGAGATGATAAACTAAAAAAAAAAAGCTGAGATTTCTCCTTTTTTATAAACTTGCTTTTCAGTATGCATACCTACCAAAGGAACAATGTGTTCCATCTGCTATGGTGATTCCATTTAATGTTTATTATTTCCATTATACAAAAGTGAACATCCCACTTGGGTCACAGACCCTTTTTGCAGGAGATACCTTAGCTGGCATTGCTGAAGGCAGACTGGTAAGAAACGAAACGATCGAAAAACCCACTACCTGCTGGACGCTAGCGCAGGCTTAGAGATTAGATGCATGGCTTGCCACCGTGTCGAACGGAAACTGTTGCTCTGCATGCATCTTTGTGGCCTTTTTTTCGATCGTCAGACATGCAGAAACGTTATTTGCAGTCCAAAGACGGGTAACTTGCACTGACATCGCAGTTGCACACATCCCGCCGGTCATGCTTAAACAGTTCTCAAGTTTCCATTGTCATGTTAAATGTTATGAGAAGACACAGCGAACGTGTCTGATTATGTAATGTGCTGCCGCTTTGCTCAAATTACAATAACAAATGGTTATTCAATCATAGAGCATTACGCAACTGTTTATGATGCCGCTGTCCTGAAGTAAGGGTCATCTTGTACACCATCATTAACTTTAGAACATAAACACTGTCACTAAAGCAATTATGTCATTCTTAGTGCAAACACAGTTAACATTGCTTAATGCAGTTCTTGTAAGACATCAAAGCACTTGTTATAAAACACATATCATAATGTCCCAGACAGGTAGTACTCTGACAATATAATGGGTGCTGCGTTAGCAGATCAAGTTAACAAGTTAACAATAATCACGTTATTACAATGAAGTGAGAAAAAGTGCAGGCATGTTGTGCTACCGATTAAATATTAAATAAATATGCACTTAAGTCATCTTAATCCCAAGGTCTCTGAATTGCATATTACTCTACAATTTGGACTGCCTATTTTACAACCTACCCATTTTAAGTAGAATTACTTTTGTCTGTAACCTGACCATCCCAATTTTATTGTTTGCTCTGATAGATCTCTCAGTACATTTCTGTTACCATTCATTCTACTACACCAGGCTGGCCAGTGGAGGATGGCTCTCGCTCTATAGCTGGGTTCTTCCTGAGATTTTTTTACCTCAATTTCTCACTTTTTGGCAGTTCAGGCCTATTGAAGAGCACGGTGTATAGAGACAGGAAGAATGGGAGTGAGAGAGAGGGAGAGACATGCGACAAATCGGATGCAATCTGATTGGTTCAAGCAAGTTTTTAACCAGTGTCAGTGGTTGAGTTGACTTGAATTGCCACCTCCGATTGGGGCCCCACCTGTAATCATGTTTTGTCAGATGTAGCGACTGATCACTGATTACTGATTACGAAAATATATTTCAGGAGGTTGAATGTCAGCCTTGTCAGGCTCATAATACTGTATGTTTGTGAGCCTAACAACTGAGGGCACTGTGAAGGAAGTATTGTGGCGGTATTCAGAGCGGGAAGGAGGGTCTCGCAGCACTGCGGCCGCGTGCAGAGATGTGGGCCGGTGTACGCTGGCGGTCATGAGCCATGAGAGACGCGGCAGGCCTGTTAGTTCAGTGCATCTACAGTATCTAGGAGGCAGCATGCATGACATTAGTCATGTGCAAAGCCACTGAGATTACTGCAATATGTCGCCTGCAGCGCTTCCCTGCTTTTCACAGTTGTTTCCTTCTTTCGTTATGTTCATCGAACTTGTTAGCCACCAGTCTAGCATTTGCTTTTTACTTGGGCACACATTCCTACATTTTTTTTTATTTTTTAAAACCTTTTTTATCTTATAATTTTTTTAACACAGTATTAATTTGTCATTAAGATGTAGTTCAGAAATGCCCCCAAATGCCTGTAATTAACAATAGTGAAATTCCTGTTGTTACAAACAGAACCAATAAATATCAAACATGTAACTATGCAGAAACCATTCTTGTGTGGATAATCTTCACATCACAACATAATCTCTCTCTCACTCACTCACTCACTCACTCACTCTCTCTGTCACTCACTCACATACACACACACGGACCCACACACACAAACACGCGCACACGCGCACACACATACAGTCACTGGAGAAGGTAACCATAGCCAGCCTTAATCTCCTCTCCCAGACCTGCTGCACATTAGCAGTGTTCAGTCAGAGCGTGGCTGCCCGTCTGCAGACAGAGGCACGCAGAGAGTGACGCAGACAGTGACTCATCTCCAGATGGCGGGCGCAGCACACCCCCTCCCCCGGGAGCTCTAATCCTTTTACCAATCCGTACACCCCTGGACCAAAGAATCACAGACCAGTGAGATAGACTTGGTTTGGTAGACTCTGATACCAACCCCCACCCCCTCCTTTTCTTCATCGGGCAGGGTGCATGTTTTCCTCTCAGTTCCGAACCCCCGCCCAGACCTTTCACTTACAGTATATCTGCAAATCACTTGGCAGGTCCGAGGCTCTCCCCTGTGCCAGCTGCTGTAGGTTACCCTGGGTACATACATTAGCACACTGCCCTACTCTCATGAGGGCAGTCACATGGGCAGATTTTCCTTCACTTAGCTTAAGCACTTTCAGAGATCAATGCCCATTATCTCTTTGGCACACAGTCAATGGAATCTCCACTGCAAATGATGGGGGTACGTGCACACACTCTTCAGTCCATTTCACAGCAGATTTCCCTGGCGAAAATTTTAATTGAAAAAAAAATGTTTAATTAAATCAACATGAAAGAAAATACCATTTTTCAGTCATGCTGATCAATTGTTGCACTTAAATTTGATTTAAAAACTTAAAAAGAAGTTAAGGGAGAATGGTACTGTGTTTCAACGTTTTATTTAGGGTTTGTTTCCGTACAGGGTCCTGTGCTCTGAATTTCTGAGATGCCAGACATTTATTGGAAGCTCTAACAGAAAGTATGGAAAAGTGGTTTTTGCTAAAAATATACCCAGTCACTCAATTAAAAGCTAGTCCTATCCTCCTCATGGGCGAATGGTACCTTGTTAATGAAAAGGACTTCTCTGTTACGACCCCGGAAATGGACTGGACCCAAATGCACGACTCGAACACAGGAATGCCAATACTCAATATTTTATTGCTTGATCAGGGTAGTCCTGAGCAAGGGGAGAAAGGCAAAAGGTGGTTAAAGTTCCAAGCCGGAACTGGACTCAACAAGACAGACAGACAGAGCGCATAGCTCTAATAAATTATGCTTCGACCAATACTCCTGAAGCATAGGGAGAACACAGAATACAGACAGTCCAGGTATGAGTCTGCAGGGGAGCAGTGGGAGCAGAAGAGGCCAGGGTAGGAGATGGAGACGGACAACCAGTTAGGTGGAGCAGGGGATGAGCGGTAGCAGGGCGGAGTGGAGTGGCAGAAGAGGTGCAGGACAGTGGAGCGGAGTCCGGGCAGGACGCAGGCGTTGCAGCAGTAGCGGCACGGCAACAGCAGACCGACAGCAGCGACAGCAGCAGCAGCAGAAGCGACAGCACATCAACAGCAACCGCAGTACTGGCAGTAGGCGGGCACCGCCACAGAGTGGAGGAATAGGAGCCCAGGCTGCATGCACACACGTCAGGTGGAAGGCAGGGAAACCGCAACACAGGCAGGGATAACAAACAACTGCAGGTTGGCAGACTGAAGCAGACAAAGTTAGTATAGCGAGGCAGGAATAATTGAACAGCGGGAAATGCCGTTCCAGACAGGAGCAGACTTTGACTTAGACGGGATAGCAAGGCGAGTTAACGCCGGTACCGGACAAGACTTAGATTTACAAGCTAGACCAGAGGTTTCAGACAAAGAGCATTAACGAACTGGCACAGGACAGAGAACACCGGGTGACTAAATGCAAACATTAATTGGTATCAATTAGGTGCCGCGTGCGAATGTATGCGAGGGTGATTAACAGAGCGGAGAGTGTGGAATGCATGCAAAACGGGGAAATGGGATAGGCTGAGAGAAGTGTAGTGAAACAGAGTGATACAGAGGGGAAAACCACGCCCAACCTGCAGCAAGGGGAAACGGACTAAGGAGAGACGAACACGAGACAGGGGAGAGGGAAAACACGGGAAACAAAAGGACGGGAGTGAGAACATCACATTCTCTTTCTTATATTAAAGACTATTTAATTCATAAAATATTTCAATGATCATCATAGTGAACACAAATACAAAAACAAATCTTTTGACTGAGTCATGTGTCCACGGTTTTTTGCCATGCCTATGATAGCGGAGGATGGTGAAATCGGCGTGAATGCCAAACATAATGCTGAAAAGTCTGTGTCTGTTGGAATCGTAGATCGGGAAGCTCAGTACCTGCTGGCTGCAGGATAGCAACCTAAGGGACTGTGTTTTTGTAAAAAGATAACCTCAGGGAGTGTGTTTTTGCATGCTGGGTAAAAATGTTGTGAGATCCCTCTGTTTAGACTGAGTCTAATTGCTCATTAATTGATTAATATTGTGCTACATTCTGTTCAGGGGAGAAACATGTTGTTTAAGTGTGTAATCTAGCCATTTATAGATGCTGCAGCGGGAAAGTACTGTAAGTGAATGTTGTGTCCTGATTTTCGTTTGTACTGTACGTTTTTTTTGAAGTCCCTGGCACCCAGAGCCAGGAAATGACAGGGATTGTCTACAAGTTATTTCTGTGTGTCTGTCTCAAGAGTTCTGGTAAGTTGTGTACGTAGGCCTACTTGGATAAAATGACTCCCAAATGAGCACTCTGGGGCAAGCTTCTAATCTGTGGTGAGGTTTGGTTATTCCTGCTTGATCAAAAAAAAAGTGGATTTGCTGCAGTTGTCTCCTGGTGTTCCAGATATGCAGGACCTGTTTGGGGCAAAGGATGAAATGTTCCTGTGTCTTTGACAGGGATCGAGTGAACCACCCCGCAATTTCCAAAAATCTTGCAAATTGTAGCATTATTAAATGTAAAAGGACAATTTCCTCATTAATTGGTTTTTGCGGTTAAAGGGGAGTTCCACCAAAAAAATTATGTTTGATTTGTAGAAACATAGCTCTCCTCCTGATTAAAATGAGCTCTCAACTATCTTTCTACCTGTAGTGAGAGTAGAGATATAGCCCCAAACTACTGTGCATGTACCAGGTACCTGCTTTACTGTGAACTACAATGGCCAAGAGCACTTACAGTTTATGGGCGGTGTCAGACAACGCCAGTCACACTGAATAACATTACGTCCAGAGCGGAGGCAGGGTTGCCAGGTCTGGCAAGAGTTTCCAGCCAAATGCCGATTCAAAACTAGCCAAAAATATATTTTTAACCGAAACCAATGTATTTTAAGTACAAACCCCAATTCCAAAAAAGTTGGGACGGCAATATGTAAAATGCACGTAAAAGAAGAAAGCAGTGATTTGTAAATCTTATATATATATTTAATTGAAAGCAGTACAAAGAAAATGTTTTACCTTATCAACTTTGATTTTTGTAAATATACACTAATTCCGAATTTGATGCCTGCAACATGTTCCAAAAAAGTTGGGACGGGCAAAAAAACACCTGTTTGGAACATTCCACAGGTAAACAGGTGATGCTATCATGACTGGGTATAAAAGGATATCAAAAGACTCTTATTTTCAGGTACTCTTACAAGTGATACTATAACCTCTGTATGATATATTCTATCAATGTAATTTTCTGACATTATAATAAAATAGCAATGATAGCTAGCTTGATGCCACTGTAGTTTTTAGTTTTTTTTAGTTTATCAGTTTATTGAACATGTTTAAAAACAAAAAATAAAACATATAAAAAATAATACACGCAAACAAACAAAATTATCATCATATGAGCAAACTCATATAATACTGATCATGTTCAAAAGGGGTAAGAAGAAGTTGAGAACTTTTCTAGTCGTACCCCCTTATACTATTTGTTCATTGATAACAAGGAAATGAAAGTTCAATTTACAGCCATCAGTGACAGTGATTTACAATTCCATTTGGACAAAACAAGAACAGAATAATCGGAACAGATACACAAAAACCTTCGAACTGCCCATAGACAAAGCAAGAAAACAAAACAAAAAAATCACTGGTCCATCTCATAACCGTTCAATATTGTGTTTCTGAAGTGTCTTTTTAATTTAGATAAGGTATCACATGTTTTCAGCTCATCACTGCAGTTATTCCACAAACTGACTCCCTTGGTTGTAACACAGTGATTGTTTTGCATTTGTCCTTACTGGTGGTTTTTTAAATATGCAGGTTCCCCTCAAGTTGTGTTTACTTTCTCTCGGTTGGAAGTGGTAGAGGAGTACATCGTTTTGACGTATACCTCTACCAAATTTGTAACTTTAACTGTCAATATTTCCGTTCACATATTGTTTTGGCCAGCAAAACTCTTTGGCAAGAGAGACTTAATTAGTTGCGCCTTGATCTGTTAAATAAGGTTCATGTTGTTTTTCGGTGAAACTACCCTTTAATTATTATTTTTATTTTGCACTTATTTTGTCTTATTTTTTCTAATTGTGAATTTTTAAACTTTGGTTGGGTGCTGTCTTCATTTGTAATGCTATCAGGTAATTGTACTGTATATGAAATGGGCTTAATAATGGGGAACCACACTAAAAAAAAATCTAATTGTTGTATCAGATGGATAAGCATGTATTTTTTCTGTTTGTGTGGCAGTACAAAGATATTCGAGTTTCCGTAGTTTAAGGATCATGGAAACTGTAATCAGATGGAAGGTCTCTTAGTCAGGCATGGTGCATTTTTATGGGGCAAGCTTTGGCAAACTTTTAGCAAGCTTTTTTATTTGATTTTGTAATTATTTGCAAATTCATGTCATAACTTTAAATTGCACAGAAGACCTGTATTGTTGAGGACAGCAAGTGTCTTCCCAGGGGGCTTTTCTAACGTTGAAATAGTAAATCTATGCAACAGGTGAAACCCCAGTCTGTGTGTTATATCAGTGAGATTATGGTACAGGGTTTATATGTGTGCACACGTGCGCGTTTGAGCGAGCCTGAGTGTATGTGACTATGGGCAAGGTTGTGGCATCAGAAGCTGTATTTTCTGCTGCTGTCAGTTGCGATTAGGAGCAGTGTGGAGCTGAGCATGAGTGTCGTGGGTCACGCACAGCTCACATGAAGCGTTCCATGGACATGTGGCAGTCTAACAAGCAAGAACAGACCCGAAACTATCTGAAATGTCACTAATCATTTCCTTACTCTCTTATGGATGAAATGTGAACCCAGAGGAAAATCTGAGGGGCGTGTTATGACCGGCAAAGGGTCGATATTTTGCAAGTAGGCTGCAGGGCTTTCTCAACCTGCTGCCTATATAGACAAGAAATGTGTATACAGCATGTGCCTCATTTATCTATTGATGTCTTTCTCTATATACAGTGTGAGTGCCTGTGTGCGTGTGTAACAATGTGACATTTGAGTTATTTCCTGCCAAGTGAGGAGAGAAGTGTGTTTAGAAAGAAATTATTGTACCTTTAAAAGAATGTTTCCCTGTGGGAAGTTTTCCTGTCAGGCTACATGTTTATGGATATCATGAGAAAGTGATGGACTATAAACTGATATTGTACAGTTTATAAAGGGATTGAATAATTACATAGGCCTATGTTTATTTTATTTACATACACATATAAATGTTATGATGTACTGCATGAAGTATATGTTTACTTATTTTATGGCTGAATATCATGAAATTATGTTGTATTTTAGCTGTTATAAATGGCCAATAATAGCACCGTTTGCACAACATATGGATGCACTCTGTTCTAGTAAATCCCTTTCAATGTAAAAACAGGTATTTGAATCCTGCCGTAATTTCTGAATATTTGATAGCAGGTTCCTAATTCATGTGTATATTTTGTGTCATGTCCCATGCCTCTACGTCTTAGTTCATTCCTGGTTTTTCCCGTTTCTATGTATTTTCATTATTTGTAGTCCCTGTTTTTCCTGTTTCCCCATTTCGTGTCTCTGCTTCCCGCACCTGATATGCGTTTCTTCATGTTGTTTCGTCTCACCTGTTCCTCATTGTCTCGTCGTTAATCTGGCATATAGTCTCACCTGTTTATTTGTTCTGTGCCAGATCGTCTTGTGCCCTGCATTCGTGCTTGTGTCAACACTTTCCAGTGTTTTCTCCTGCCTGCTCCCTGCTTGTTCTGAGTTCCTGTTTCCAGTCCTGTGTCTACCTGCCCTGCTCCTGTTCTCCAGCCTGCCTTGCCTGTTCCTGTCCAGCCCTGCTCCAGTCCTCCAGCCTGCCTGCCCTTCCCTGTCCTAGCCCTGCTCCTGCCCTTCGCCCTCCTGTTCTCCAGCTCTGACAGATCTCCCGGTTCTGACCCCTGCCTGCTCTGGACTTCGTTTCTCCCCATTCTGCATTGCCCTGTTTGCTGGACTCTGACCCCTGCCTGGAACTGACTATGATTCTGCCTTGCCTTCACTGCACTGTTTGCTGGACTCTGACCCTGTTTCTGTCGACCTTGAATAAAGACTTATTCTCATGACCTCTCATGTTCCGATCGGTTCTCATAACAATTTTGCCCCATGATAGTGATTTAACTTTCATTTTCAGTTATATATCCATTTAAGGAATAAAAAGGATATAAAATGAGTCTTTAATGGTTTGAATACTTAGTTTAGTGTTGAATTTCCGCTCTGCTCTGCTTTTAAGAGCTCATTTCTACACCCCCACCATTTTATCTTCCATGAAGGGAGATCAATAAATGCAAATAAAAGTTCCATTAAAGTTTTGCGCCAGTGGTTCGAAGAAATTAGCTGGCAAAATCTTCAGCACACAAAGCTAGGGAACCTGCAGTTGTGATTTTTTTCAAGAGTATCTTCCCCAGGGTGCCTAATACAAGTAATTGAAACTAAAAATAAGTTGAAGGAAACCAGCTGAATGTCATCATTGAGCTTTTATTTTGTCTCAGGCCTTTTCTTCCAAGAAGAATTATTGTGTTGTTCATGCTTTTTTAAATGATAATTGTGGAAAATCAATGTTTATGATGGTACCTCTTCATATTGGTTTGTTTGCCAAGATGAAAGAATTAAAATGGGAAGGGTGGCTGGTACACTTAAAATGGTTTCTGTTTGTGTCGTGCCCTTGACGATAATCTCAATTGCTTCATGAAATATCCAGCCATTGTCAGCTATCCTGAATCAATTTTGGTCAATCCAATATGGTGTGGAGTGAAAAATACAGTTTTTTATTAAGTTTATTACAAATCCCTATTGTTTGATGTTTATATATTGGATCGTGCTTCAAGTGGTTGTTCCAGAGGCATGTAGTAATTCGGAAAGATGTCTTGTGTCTTTGAGGCGATACAGTGCCTGGGGAAATTTGAACAGGACTACCGGGATTCGGACTCTGCGTCTGAAAGGTCTGCTAAGGACACTGGAGGGATTTTGTTGTGTTTGGTCCTCTTTCGCTCCCTCGTTAGGCGTGTGTTGTTTGTTTGTGTAGTCTCCCTCCCTCGTTAGGCGTGTGTTGTTTGTTTGTGTAGTCTCCCTCCCTCGTTAGGCGTGTGTTGTTTGTTTGTGTAGTCTCCCTCCCTCGTTAGGCGTGTGTTGTTTGTTTGTGTAGTCTCCCTCCCTCGTTAGGCGTGTGTTGTTTGTTTGTGTAGTCTCCCTCCCTCGTTAGGCGTGTGTTGTTTGTTTGTGTAGTCTCCCTCCCTCGTTAGGCGTGTGTTGTTTGTTTGTGTAGTCTCCCTCCCTCGTTAGGCGTGTGTTGTTTGTTTGTGTAGTCTCCCTCCCTCGTTAGGCGTGTGTTGTTTGTTTGTGTAGTCTCCCTCCCTCGTTAGGCGTGTGTTGTTTGTTTGTGTAGTCTCCCTCCCTCGTTAGGCGTGTGTTGTTTGTTTGTGTAGTCTGTATGCGGGGGGATGCTCCTTGATGAATCGATAATGGCAGATTGCTGAGGCAGAACCACCCAAGGGCCAGCAGAAGAGTAGATGTCACTGACGACACCCGCCTCACCTGCCAATGCCAGCTCGCTCCCCGCTTCCAGGAGCTCAGCTGCGCCCCCTCAAATTAGCCTGATGGAATGAATCTAGGCAGTGAGGAAGGGATATAGTTCAAATGACAAGGGCAAACAATGACAGGCCAGAGGGTGCCTGTGCAGCCCAGGTCCAGGAACAGCCCCGCCCCTGTGCTGGTGTTTCAGCACGGCTTGTTTTTGGCCCAGCTTGGCTTGGCTTCATTCTGTTGGGCAGCCCACTGCCCTCATGGAAATTTGATGTTTCACTCAGATATTACACAGCCCAATAGTTACATTTGGAGCGTGTGCGGTTCATGGGTAAACCATTTTTAACATAGACTAATAATTGTAGTAAAGTATACATAGTAGCATCAAGCTTTATGTTGGTGCAGGGTGAGTTTAAGTTAACTACTGTTCATTTAGATACCACTCTAGTAGGTCATCTTAACTAAGCAGCAGGCACTCACATGCTACCAGTTGTTGTGACTGAGAAAGGAAGCTCTCCAGTAGCAGTTTGATCTGTAAAAGGGTCTCCAGTGAGGACACTGGAGGAGTGCACAGACATTCAGATACACCCACTGATATGTCCCCAGCTCATAAGACTCTGTACTTTAGTGATGTTAACCCCCTTCACACAGATTTGGTCAATCCTCACCTATTTAGGTACTGTTCTATTTATGGTTCTATAACTCCAGGTATGGATACACCTAATTGGCAGGAAGAAAGCTGTACCATTTACAATACTAAATTAGATTCGTTTATTTTCATAATTTACACAAATTCTGCTATCCACAATCACTCCAAGGAAAATTTTATATTCATCTAGCACATATCAGCGCACTGTAAATTTGAATGAGTATTTTCCATGACAAGTAGCCCAGGGAGATACACCATAGTCTATGTATGTATTATGTATGATAATATTACAATAAAATAATATTTCACCATCAGGAAATGCTGGCAAATGGTCTAGCTTCACGGAAAATCAGTGCATCAAACATAAAACTGAGCAAAAATATGAAAATAACAATATCAAACATATGGCACAAGACCGTGGTGGAGTGGAAAAATTAATGTACATAATGTAATGTACTGAAATATTACAAGCAGTAATACTTAAATTTCGAGGAGAAAATCTTGGTCATGTTCGTAGGCATCTCCGATAGAATCAATACTATGGTCTCTTCTTCTGACCCACTCCTAAAAGCCATGTAAGCAAGGCAAAGATTTTCCCTAGCCATGCTAATTTGGCCAAATTAGTAAAATCTAGTAAAAAAAATTAGTAAAAAATAACAGGAAAACAACAATTAAACCTCAGTGAGCAAATGTACATTCCTACGTTTTCTGTAGTTGTTTGCATAAAACTAGTGATACAACTAAAAATGCATCCAACAAGACATTGTAAACACCATTGTGAAGCTTATAATGTCCTCTATTAAATAACAGATAAAAGAGTTGTCAATCAAATCAGAATGAAGTGGAATGCGTAACAGCTGCACAAACAGCTGGTGGGGTTCTTTGCATGGGGTTTTCAGATGGAGTAGTAGCCTTTCAAAGGGGTGTTTTTCTCAAATGGATTGTCCAAGACAATATATGACCACTGAATCTTGAAAGCGACATCTCTATGCATAAAGCAAATGGTAGGATTGTATATTTATTTCATATTTAGTAGTAGATATTGGTGGTAGAATAACATGGTATAAATACACAAAACTTCTTGGGTTTATCCTGTAGCTATGACGGAATATGAATTTTTGGTGGTGAAAAAATATCTTTATGAACTCACTGAGTTATTGGCCACTGTGTCACGCATGAGTCGGTATAGTTGCAGGTGAGACTGGTTGGGGGGGGGTTGCTTGTTAAATTGATGAGCTACGCAAAAATAGCGGCACTTAGAAACTCTGTATTCGGCATAGTTATCACAAATCATCTACTAATAAAGCTAGAACATGGAGTTTGTTGTTTCACTCATAGGTTGGTTGCAGGAGCAATGAATGTTTTGTCCCTCGGAGTCTAGCACCATTTGCCTATGGTGTTGCCGTAGTGTGGGTATGTGTGTACCTGCGGGTATGTAATATGCTATATATTTTGTGTTTTAATTGTATATCTGTTGATGGGCCACTCATGGCAATAAAAAGACACTTGCAAACAATTTGCAAACATAGTCATGGTGCTATCATTCTTGCACTTGATTTTTGCTGTCCACAGGCCACAGAAAAGATGCATCAGAAGGAAAATGTATTCTTTTCAACTGATGCAACACCAAGAAGCCTGCAATTACCAGATTTTCAAAATGCCTTACAGTGGCAACACTTTCAGCCTAGGAGTTATTCTCCTTCAAAGAATCTCCTGTAATTCAAATTATTTTCAGTGCATGACAGGCCATTGTTCAGGCAGAACAGACAGTATTGCGTGAGCAGTGTAGCAGAAGGTCTTTTGTCACACTCCAAGAGCCTTTTTACTGGAAACAATTTGTAGTGTTTGTGTAACGGCCATTCAAATGTTGAAGTGTGTTTTTTTTTCACTGTCTTGAGTACAAAAGCAGATGACAGATGACACCCCTTTCAGGGTCTATACACCAACAGTATTGGTGTAAAAATGGATGCTTGTTGTTTAAGTGATGCTGGACAAGGTTTCCTTGGTTTAGGGTGGCAATATGGGATAATTTTGCACATAATGTAAATTTCTTCTGCATTTTTTCTGAGCCAATTTTTTGCCAGCCTAGCACTAACAATTACCAAAATTGTTTCCTTTTTCCTTCTCTCACGCCAACTTTTTTGAACATAAGCCCAAAAATAAAATAGTTACTGTTCTTGAATCCCTTTGACTACAGGCATAACCCTGGTCTCTTATGTAAGGTAACCCTTATGAGTTTGTTTGCCAAGAGCATAAAATAAGCTTGTTTCTTGCATAAAATTTTTTTTTTTTGCCGAGGTAAGGATACCGACTTTACTGTGATTTCTGTCTTCTGTGGACTTCCTTGCGCAAGTGGCAGTCCTGAAGTAACCATCATGTCAGCCTTGTCTTTTAATATTGGGTTGGGCTCACTCCCCCAATTTAATGACCAGCTGGGGCTGGCACCCAGAGCGACGGCCTCTCTAAGCTCGGTGAACAACAGATCCCCTGCAAGGGCGGAAATAATTTGAGGTTATGGTCTGAGCAGGTCGTGTAATATTTTGGGTACAGAGACATGGACGCGTGGGGTGGAGAGGGGTGGGGGTTGAAGCTTGTCTGAAGAATGGCCCTTCATTAACATTTCAAGGGCGTCCATTTGGCCTGAAGTTTGTACGCTCGGGGCCCGCGCCCTCATTAGAGTGGGCTACAAGTCTGAAGGTTGCACATTAACAAATGAGGCCGTTGGTGGCGAGCTTGCCCCCTGCCGAATGAGAAATCGTAATGCAGCGGTAGTAGGGATGATTAGTAGGGATAACTCCTTGCGACAGCAGACTGCGATGGCTTGAGTCTAAAGGAAACACAGTTTTCACTTGGTGTTGTGTGAATCCAAGACATTAGTAATCACTGGGCTGAAAATGCGAATGTGCCTGTGTGATAGGTGTATTTTTGTTTCATGTCACTACTGAGGCCCTGTGTAAACATGTGCAAAGTTTCAGAAGTCAGAAGACTGAGGATGGGGCGGTTTTACTCCAGAAGAGATTAAACATTAAATATTGAACCGCTGATAAAATATTAATGCTGAGAAGGGGTCAGACCAGGAGATTAATCACAGTCAAATATCTGCTGCCTTTTGGGTATATTTAGCAGCTATACGTAATAAAGCATGTAATGGAACTGAAGTCAGAAGGTCATAAATAAAACGATATAGATGCATAATACTGGTAGAAGATGTACTTGATTGCAAGTGTTCATGTGGATTAATGACTGTTGGATTTAGTTTTTCTGATTTATCGTCAGTAATTGTCCAAATAACCCTTTTTACAAGTTGAAGTTTGAAAATATCAACAACAATATGGCTGTCAGGAATAAACTAACTGGCAGCTATCATGTATGCCAAAATAGTTGGCTGTTTTTGGTTTATATTCAAAATGAATAATTATGTCTCAATCTGTGCTGAGACCATCCTACCCCCTCTCCCAGCACCATGTTTTACTGTTCTTATAATAATTTTTATGGTATTTACTGATGTTCACAAAATATATATTTTGACATGTTGCTACTTAAAGAAACCTACTGAAATAACCTCTCTGGGGTGTTTCAAAACCCCCTAAATTAAAAACTTTCAGCATGAAAATCTTTCCTGGAGAGACCCTACCATTAGAAAAAAGTTGAACAAAGTAAAAAAAAAATTTAATTTTTTTTTTTGCAGTTTTATAAGTGTTACAATATCAAGGTACAAATATTGTCTTATGAGTCTTTTTTAGCCCTGCAGTTATGAAATCAGAAGTCATAATCAAAATTAAGCACATCTATTACAGCAAAAACTATCTATTATGATGTGTGTTTTGTAGTAAAAATGAGTGGTGTTGACTGAGGAAATACAGTCTGTCTGAAGTAGGAAAGCACAGTTATTCAACGATTTATTGATGAATGACAGGTTGTTTCTACATGAAAAATAGATTTAGGGTTTAAAATTCAATGAAAAAGCTTTATTACAATGAGTCTGGTGAGGGTGGGTCATTATTGACCCTGTGGACAGGGGGTGCATACATAATATGAAGACAATACAAGGGTTAAGAATGAATCATAACATGTTTAATCAGAGCAGCTAATCTGAGTCAAGGCCCAATCACATTCCAGCCAGGCCCCAGAGCCCCACCCAATGACCTGTGACTGAGGTAATATTGAGTGTGATCCAGGCTATCAGCAAGTTGTGGTGCACTGCGCATCATAAGGTTGATTTACTGAAGGTTTGCGTCTCCAAAAGCATGTGTAAAACTGTTACCACCCGCAAAAAACCGTCCGAGGTGATCAACTAACAAGGTTTAAAGAGGATTGCGTGTGCTAAAATTGAAAGATTTCTCATTTTTGCAGGTTAGCCTGAATGAATATGCAAAACTGGGCGTCCATTACAGGCATTTAGCAGACACTCTTATCCAGAGTGACTTACACAATGTCTAAGCATTTTTTCTTTCTTTTTTTTACATTGATTCATTTATACAGCTGGATATATACTGAAGCAATTCAGGTTAAGTACCTTGCTCAAGGGTACAACGACAGTGTCCTACCTGGAAATTGAACCTGGAACCTTTTGGTTACAACCTGCAACCTTTCGGCGTCCCTACTTTATTTCGTCCCTATGGTGGTCATGCAAATTGATTACTTTAGCACGCATAATACGATTTACTAAGCCCGAAAGGAAGTTTGGGAAAGATATTTGTAGGTACATTTTAGTACAAATGGAAAGCAGGTATTAAAAGACACGGAATCGATAAGATGACGGCTGTCATTGTAGCAAGACAGTACAGGTGTGTTTGGAATATCCATAACTGAACGTTCTGAATAATTGTGTAACAATGGGGGCTAATTAACTGGGCCATTCTAGATAATGCTCAAAATTCACAAGAAGAGAATTTGTGGATAGCCTACATAGGCTACATCATGAACAGTACAAATATTTTTTTTAATCATGAAGCAACTTGTGTTACAGAATACAAGAGTAACTAGTATTTGAATCAAACTAGCAATACAATGTCTATTATAACAAACTGAATAACAAGCAAATCAAAACTTTATGAAAATAAAACTGATGATGTGACACTTACATCACAAGTAGGCTTAGTGCTAGTAAGCATAGTATAATAGATCATTACCTATAGGCTTCATTACCTATATAATAGATCATTTCAGTCCTCACAAACATCTGTAAGTCCCGGGCAGAAATCTCCCATTTAAATATGGTTTGAGTAATTTACTTAATGACTCTTTGGTGATCACCCGTAAAGTGTGAAATGTTAACGCGTGCAAATACTTTGGCTGCGCCCGCAAAATAACTTACTTGAGATCTTAGTAAATCAAGCCCCATGTGTCCTGCTTCAGCGAAACTGACTAATCCACAGAAATGCTGAACCTCAGGGCCACAACAAAAATCATGTCATGAATTATGCAATGGGTTTTTTATTTTGCTTTTGTGCTCCATGATGGTGCCTCTGTGAGCAGAAATGAAAGCCTTTTGCTTGAGGGACTGATTCTGTAATATTGACATGTCTCGCAAATGAATAGTGGCTTTACCTCAGACTTAATGTTCTGCATTGTTGATTTATAGACTGGTTTTGATAAACGCGAAACTGGCCCATTTTGTCGGCAGACAGTGTTAAGTGGTGAATAAATCATTAAATCCACAGTGTAATAAGACACAGTACTGTCTGGAGCTTATGTTTGTGTAAACGTGATGGGAATTTTATTCAAACCTTGTCGGGAGGCTCATGTTTATAGATGTTTCCTGTTGCATTATACTTACATAAGTGGATAAAATAGATTTTATCTGTAAACAAAAATATGATCATGATATTTCATCATAAAATATGACCCCCACACACACACATACACGCACACGCACACACACAGTCATATAGATTCTGTGTTTTTGGTGTTCACTGTTGTTCATGTGATGTCATGTAAATAATGCGATAATAATTTTAGTTTTATATTACATATAGTAAAAATGACATAGGCCTGAAATCAATTCTGATAATCAATTCTCTCTCTCTCTCTCTCTCTCTCTCTCTCTCTCACTCTTACACTCTCATACACACACACACAGGCACAGTAGTACTTCCAAGCCTGAAAACAGTATGACTGATTAATGGTCATAAATCATTTAAGTAGGCTGCTTATATAAAGTTCATTGTAAATCTATGACGGGAATCTGTGAATGAGCTGAATGAACTCATGATGCAAAATGGTCTCAGAGATGCAAGTGGAGTGCCCTCCATATTGACTGATTTTTGCTAACACCATGTATTTCCTATAACAATTGATTTGTGGACTCCTGTCCAAGAGAGCTAGCTGTATTTAAGTTTTGATTTTGATGAGTTTGGGTCAGTTCTAGGTTTTATCTAAAAAATGTATATCCTGACATGCCGTGCTTCAAACTTGCGATGCATAAGTTAGCTATTAACAATCATATCCAGACTTTAACCTTACAGGTTTAGCCCAATTGAACCACATGGTGGCGCTATAGAGATCCAAATATTAAAAAATATTATGAAATTCACTAAAAATCACTTTGCAAAGATCTCAAACTTGCTAGTGACAGGTGTGGCATATTGCATAAATGCTAACAATTCGAAAACCATTTGACATAAAATTATGAAACTTGGTGGGGTGATTAAGAGTAAGATCAAGACTCCAGTTGCAAAGGCATAGCCCAGTCAAACCACATGGTGGCACTATAGAGATCCAAATAGTCACTGTTCCCTTGCAGAGATTTCAAACTCGCAACAATAACAAAAGCCCGTATTAGAAACATATATATGTGTTTTTTGGGTCAGCCCCCTGTATTAGAAACATATATATGTGTTTTTTGGGTCAGCTCTGTCTTGAATTTTCCAACATTTTGCATTATAATACTTTCAAAGTTTTTGCACCAGAATACTCATCACATATGAAATGTTCCATGGAGCCTTGCCTTTTGAATATAGCTGTAGTTTTCATGGCTGCCGAATCACTGGTTGTCCCCCACATTTTAAGTGGTAGTCTGTTTTATGTGGTTTGCATTGCTGTTAATCCCAAGTTTGAATTGCTCAAACCTTTTCTATCAGCATTTTTCTGGAATGACTATTTTGAAGGGGTCAGAATTTTAAAATGCTGTTTCAAGCTGTTTTGTTGACAAGGGCTTTTAAGAACTAAGATCACAGATGCCAAGATGAAAAAAGTGCGTAGTGTTTTAAGTGTGATCAATGCTTGAAAACTCTTTTCCTGCTTTCCATCTGGTTCTTCACTGCTTTTATACAGGGCCTGACAAAAGGGCATGTTATTTTTGCTATCCAAAGTGACTGGGTAAATCCCATAGTCGCCAAGGAGCATCATGACTGGCACTGCTGTAATGGGATGAACAAGGCATTATACTGGAAGTCCTGTTCCCTCGCAGTGCTGACAGTTTTATGCATTTCAGGAGCTCTCTTTTCATAGGGCACTTCTAAATGTGTGCAGGATTAATGAGGATAAATCGGTTTTGATGACGCACAGAGCAAGATCACTAATTAGAAGGTTTCACAGCAGGCAGTTCACTTTGGGATATGAGGATATCCTACCAGTTCAACAGCAAACATCTACTACCAGTTCAACAGCAAACAGCTACTACCAGTTCAACAGCAAACAGCTACTACCAGTTCAACAGCAAACAGCTACTACCAGTTCAACAGCAAATAGCTACTACCAGTTCAACAGCAAACAGCTACTACCAGTCACAGATGTTTTCTATTCTGGTTGGGAGAGGGAGTGCTAATAACCCCCCTTATACAAAGTGCAAAATACAAAGTGTTCCACTGAAAGATTTTGAGGCTGAAATCAACATTGTATTAATAAGATTAAATGCAACTAGGCCAATCATTATCCCTCCCCACTATTTTGGAAACGGGTCATGTCTGACTGAGACTCACCCTCTTAATCACTTGTAAACTCTTCACCTTAACTCTCACCTAAAATCCCTTCATGCTCGCCTGGGTCTAAGTGAGTATGAAACAATTAGACCATGTGATCTAGACTTTCATTTTTCCCAGATACCTTATTTTGTCGCAAAAATGTGGTGCTGTAAGTAGGATTTCCTAAAAAAAATTGTCACATTATATAGTAAAAGAAAAGAAAATTGCACAAATTTATTACAATTGCACAACAGGTCACGGAGGGATTTGAATGGACTATTGACCAGTCTCAACAGCATCCTCTAGGGGTGGCGGGTCTTACAGTGCTTGGCTTACAGCTTTTAAATTCCTTTTCAGTTTCTGCAGGCACAAGCCACCATTGGTCTGAAGTCCCCCCCTGGCTGTTTGCAAACCAATTTTAATAGCACATTGAAGAAGGCACTGTGTAAAATAAACTTGTGAATAATGACTTGGTGAATTCTGGGAGAAAAATAAGGAAGAGACAAAGTGACCTCTTATTTTACTGTCAGACATCTGTCACTGAATTATTGGTATCGAGGGACATTAGTTAATGACATTGTCTTTACAACACTAGGAAATATCATAATTCTTGCTTTTATGTCACTATATATCCTCAAATAAAACAGAGGTCTGGACAATCATTAAAAAATACAGAAATGGCTGATTTAATTTTCCTTGAAATATTAAACATTATGCAGACTTGGTATAAAAGTTTAATAAAATTAGCACCTACTGTAACAACATTACTCTCTGGCTACAATTCACACACAGTATGTGCTATCTGTCAATTAGTATGATTAAGTATTAGTAATTATGTGGTCTGAAGGATTCATAAATAATTTTGTATAATATGCTAAACTTATGAACAGGCGCTTATGAGTTTTTTAATGCCTTGCCTTCCTGCGTTATGTTCTTTTGCAAATCTATAGTTCACTGACAATAATAATATATAAAAAAGATTGTAAGGTAAAGTATAATGCCACAGGTTTAAGAGAAATAAATCACCTGTGGCTGTGTTGGGGTTTGATCTTCATCAGATTAGTTGTGTTCATTTTCCTACATGTGTATCAAGGCCACAGGGAACTGGAAGTTTCTTTTCTGAAATACACCGATCAGCCACAACATTAAAACCACTATCTTGTTGTTATTTTGGTTCTGTACTCTAGCACTTTGAGTTTGACAGGATACAATGACAATGAGGTTGAAGTGCAAACTGTCAGCTTTAATTTGAGGGCATTTTCATCTATATCGGATGAACTGTTTAGAAATTATAGAACCTTTTTAGTCCCCCCCATTTTTGGGCATCAAAAAATATTGGACAGTTTAACATAATGTAGAATAAAGTAATCATTTTAAATATTTGGTCGCATATCCTTTGCATGCCATGACTTCCTGATGTCTGTGACCCAACAATATCATATCTTGATATCTTATTTTCTGGTATTCCTATAAGCGATACTATAACGTTTCTGCATTTGAGTGAATCTCTATGGTAATTGGGGGGTGGGACTAGATTTAGCTGTAAATTACACTGGAACAGTCTGGAACACATGGTTGGCAAAAGTCATCAAGGGTCTGAGGTATCAAACAAGCTGTAAACCATCACTCTGCTGCCAGAAATACAGTAGATATGGATGGATCTCTTGAAGGGTTTCTTCTCCTGACTTATTTTTCCATAGAGTTCAATAGGAACATTTGTCAGGAGAAACCTCATTGTCATTGTATCCTTTCAAACTCAAAGTGCTAGAGTACAGAACCAAAATAACAACGAGATAATCAATGTTATTCACTCCAACTGTCAGTGGTTTTAATGTTATGGTTGATTGGTGTATGCTACTTATTAAACAGATGCAGTCGCCACATGCAAATTTATGGCACCTCAAAAAAGATTCTTGAGACAAAGTATGTTGTCAAGATATTCTGCCAAGTAGAGGAAGATGTGGCATGTAATGTTGCAAATTTTTCCCTTAGCTGGATATAAGTTCCAAGTATTTATTTATTATTTGTCTTTTTTTTCTTTGTAGTGTTTTGCTTATAGACTGTACTACTTTGGAGTCTACCAGACCATTTTATGGACAAAACATATATTTTCAGTAATGTTCCATTGATGCACATGATGCTTGGCAGCCAACAGGTACATCCCAGTCATCCAAAACTGTGATCAACATAATTACCATGCAAAATTATATCTGATGGAGAATGGTGAGCATTAAATCAAAATTAATCACTTTCCCTTTTAAGAAATCGAAATACACTATCAGAATTAGACATAGGGGTATGTCTCGGCACCATTGCTAAAGAATGCAATTTGGAAAAATACAGCGTTTGATATGGAAAAAGTGTTGTAGTGAAATACAAGATGCACTCAAACAAGGCATATATTATGCAAATGAGGAAAAACATGTGATTGCTCGATATCATTGCAAAAGGTGCAGACTTTATTAGTCATATCCAGCTAGCACAGTTACACAGCAGACATATTCAAATATACACAGTAAAAAGATAAATATATAATTACACACATGCTTATAAATACATAAAACAGAGAAGAGGTAAAGCCTTTCAGGTAATGCAGTTTCCAGTATGGAGGGTGGGTCAGCTTTCCTGAAGAATGCTGAAGCACATTGCTTATACTCTTTTTTGTGTGTGTTTACACGCATCTCTGTATTATTTATTTGTGTTTCTTTCTGTTGTGCACATTTCAGTGCATCACTGTTTAATCCTGTAAGGTACATTAAATCTTGGCTCTACTAATAAGCTTCATCCTGCTTTCTGACTTAAAGAAAGAGCCAAATAAGATCCCAGCGAAACCAAAGGTAGTGCGTCACTGAAAAGGAAATGTTTGCTCAGTAAGCATATGTTGAAAAAAACTGTTCTAATGTGATCCCAATTACCGCTGGTTTGATTAATTGTTCATTTATTCTACAGTGTATGGCTACAAGAGCCTTGTGTGATTGCTTGTCTGCCCCTTTTGTTCAATGTTCATAAGTGCACATGGGTAAAACCACCAAAATGGTGCAGAGCGTCTGTGTTTGAGTTGAAAGGCGGTGTGGGTGGGTTAAAACGCAAACAAATTATTTTACACCCGCACAGCTCCAAGTGTTTTTTGTTTTTTTATTGACACATCCCCTATTGCACTGCCCAACCCATAGTGAAGCAAGCGCCGTAAGTGCAGCTCACAAAATTACCAACCTGGGCAGTGGTTATAAATATTCCATTTGCACAGAATAAAATGAGCAATTCTACTAGCCCCGAGGCATGTTTGTACAACATTCGTCACCCAAATCTGACAAATTGTGTTAATTTGTAAGCTGGAGATCAGTTAATGCTGAAGCACAAAAACATGAGTGTTAACATACTGTATGTGCATAAGTAGTAGCAGCATACTGTGCACCATGTGGTGATATTCATGCTGGACACCTTATTGCATAACTCGCATTGTCAAATTGTGTTTGTGTTCAGTATTATTAGTGGTTTGCTTTTGGATGTAACTGTCTATATCCTTGTTTTTTTGTTCTGTTTTGTTGATGTCATCATTTGGACAGATTGAAGAAGAAATCCCAGTCGGTGGATATTGCGACACACGGGTACTCCACGCCTCTGGCAGGAGGGCCTCAAGCATCGCTGCTCAGCAGGGCTTCTCCACCTGTTGCCCGAACAACCACGTTCGCTGTGCAAGAAAACAATGCAACCAACTCCCAAAGATTTGGGCCCCGATTCAGTGAGCTACAGCGATGCTACACTATAGGTAAATGGGATCCGTTTGGATCTTCTTCATTAGAAGCCTTTCTCATAGCATATCACTGTCTTTGACTGTGAATGATGATGTTCCCAAGGGCTCCACCTTCAGAAGGTTGTAGTCAGTCCCAGCTCCAGTAAGTCTTGTTTTGGGGAACCTGGCGGCATACTGGGGACAGCATTGATTCAGTAATTGCTAATTAAATGTTCTAACCACATTTAGCTGTAATGGGTGTACAGTAGGCTTCTGCCTAATTACTTTCGGCATTTTCACTGTGTATAAGAAAGTTTTGAGTATTTCTCTTCTGTCTTTGAGTGGGCCCATCCGATAGTTTGAGGGCTGGGTCCCCGTCAGCCCCTCCCCCAGCCTACCTGATCTGGGCCTAGCTGTGTCTGTTGTGCAATTAGAATTTTTCTTTCAGCTGTCCTTTTTTCCTCATACTGCTGCTCATTGGCTGACAGCATGGACGGCGCTACACCGGGGCAAGGGTGGGCTATAGCCCCATCACAAATTTGCTTAGCCCCGGTTTAGCCCCCCCAGGAATTTTAATAACATTTTTATAATTATAATTAAAAATATATATAAAAGTAAATTAACAATTCTAATCCCTTTCTGATATTCACCCTGGCTACGCAGCGTATGTAGCCGATGCTATGACGTAGGCTACGGGTGTGGGGGTGTGTGTGTGTGTGTGTAGGGAGCTCAAGCAAATGACAAAATAACGTAAACTGATTTCTAACGTTAGCAACCCAGTGTTTCCCATAGCCTACAATACATCAGGCCTACAGAGTTCGCCACCATGTCAAAAAATATTAAATGGAAACGTCATTGTTTGAAAACTAATTTACTATCATTTTAAAATCAATAGAAAATGTGTTCGCATAAGTTCTCCATGTGAATCGTCTTCGGAAATGATCAACTACTCAACAGATTTGTGGAGTGTGTGGACCCCCCTAGGTAGCAACTCCCAAGTGTAAACTACAGTGTTTTGATTGGCGTTAGACTAATCTCACAACATTGGCTGCTTGGCCATGCACAGATGAGTAGATTTGGAAAGCGAATAACTAACCTAAATTAGCTAAATGATCATTTTCAATCTTCGTCATCTCGACTTCAGCTAATAAGAAGAGCTTGCCTCCAAAAAATGGCCAGGTACCGTTAAAGATCTCATATTTCTTCCATGTAGCTAAATGTACAAGCTAAATGAGATAGGGGAGAGTGGTGACAGTGGAAGCTGTTCTGATAATACAGAAACCAACGCAAATGTTACGGTGCAGCTTTATGGAGCACAGCATAACTAACTGATATGTAAAGTTTGCGATCTTCGTTAGATAATGAAACTCCTAAATGTCCCAATCACAGAGCAGCGGTTAAACAACGACATTTTAGCCATCTTTTTTGACATAACGTTACACTGATAATTTATCCTCTCTTCTCACGTTCTTTTTCATTATTTTCCGGTCTTATTTTCTTTGACGTCTGATATTTTTAAGTACTCGTATTGATGAAGCCAAATGACATTTGTAATGCTATTTCAATTTACAGAATTGTACAATTCTGACTGTTGTATAGATGCTCTGCCACTTGTGCAGGCCCCCCCAGCGCACACACAAAAGCCATCCTGGGGGAAACACAGCTAACCTTAGCACCCCCATGTATTGACCTAGCCCACCCTTAGCCCAGGGAGAGAAAAGTTCCTGGCGCCGTCACTGGCTGACAGTGATATCACTATTTATTGGAAGTGTACAACCAAGACCCAAAGTACAAGAACAACAGATAAAAATCAAGAGATGGATGTTAATGGAGTTTAAAATGGTAGAATGATAGCTTTGGAGAGGTTTTCCATTAGAAGTTCTTTGGAAAATGTCAAAGTAAATTGAATACCGTAAGGCAGAAAGTGTGTACCCTAGCCTGAGCTGCAGTTTTTCTTTAGAATTTTTCTAGCTGAATAGAGTTTTTATGTGCCGTTGAATGCCAGTCAAGCACCCAGGCGGTCTTAAGACTCATTTCCATCAATAGTTACTATTAGTGCACAATAGAAGCTACAGGAATCCTTTCTCTTTGTGAAGAGCCATTGATTATTTCTCCCAAGAACCATTTTGATATGAAATAAGTTTGTCATGGGTTAAAACGAGTATTCTTTCTAAGCTGATGTCTGCCCCCCTCTTCCTCTCATTCTTTTTTTCAAATTTACAATGATATTTTTTTGACAGATGTTGAATAGCATCTTTCTGTCTCTCTTCTTCACTGTCTCTTTTTTTTCTGTTCGTGTGTGTGTGTGTGTGTGTGTGTGTGTGTGTGTGTGTGTGTGTGTGTGTGTGTGTGTGTGTGTGTGTGTGTGTGTGTGTGTGTGTGTGTGAGTGTGTGTGAGTGTGATTGATTAAAAAAGCCTGCCCTGTTGATATAGTTGGCACATGCATGTGCGAAACACTGGTGTAGTCACGGGTGGGCCCGGGTGGGCCACGGCCACCTAAATAGTATCCTTGCCCACCCATTTATCTTGAAACACCACATGCAATTGTGAATCTACATAACATGTCTTTACTTTTTTAAATAAAAATATTTATGTTGTCACTCTCCAGCTATTGAAATAACGTAGCCTACACTCGCTGTCTTCGTTCCAACAGTCTCCAAAGCTTTCACTGATCTTACCGTTTTAAGTCATTTTATATTTCTGATTCTGACCAATAAGAAAGTGTCATGAATGCAATGTGGGAGGTGAATGTGATGCAATTGTTTCATGTCGCTGTCAGAAACTCAAATTTATCTAAAAAGACGCCAGAGGTTTATACGTTGTCACTAGTCTAACATTAGCTCGTTATTGCAAGCAAGATTGATGCTATTTTACTAGTCGTCACATTAGTGAGATTTCAGTCAGTGAAAATGCACTAGAATCAGGTTTAGGGGTGTGATTTAGTCATTCATAAGGTTTGCTGCTGATATTGAAGAAGGTTTCTGAGGTTATTTAAAGGGGAATTCCACCCAAAAACAAGATTAACCTTATTGAACAGATCAAGGCGCAACTAATTAAATCTTTCTTTGTGGCTGGCCAAAAACAAAATCTGTACTGAGTTATTTGAATATAAAGTTGAAAATTCGGTAGAGGTATACGTCAAAATGGCGTATACCTCTACCACTTGCTCTTTTTGAAAGACGACAGTGTTTTCAAGTGGGTGTGTAAATTACATAGCAAGTAGGCGGAGCTAGCGAGGGAAGAATCTCATCTCACTGTTCTGAATAGGGACGGTTCTCTGGTAGGGACACATCTTAGATCATGCTAGCAATCATTGTTATTTTATTATAATGTCAGAAAATTACATTGATAGGCTATGTTATTTCCTGAAGATGTTTTGGCAAACTAAACCAAACAGGATTCGAGTGCTGTCGGTTACAGAGTGGAGCTCCTCCGGTATTCCCTGATTCCCTACATCTTCCTCTGCCTTATTGAATCACCCAGTAAGGAACCATGTCAACTAACGTTACATTATGATCCATGACCATTAAGTAGACTAACATTAGCTGACCATAATTGTACGGTTTCGCTCTGAGCATTCGATTACAGAAGCAATGTATTTTTTCTGGGCTAGTGCATTATCTGTTGTTAGCAATGAAACAAATTTGTTTTAAAATGTTTGTCATGGAGAAGGCTATAGTAGCTAACCTTGCATTTGTTAATGGAAGCAGGTCTGATATCGGGGTGATAAATGAGTCGTTTCCATGTTTTTACCGACATCAGTGCGTTGCACTGGGAAAGTTTTGGCTTTGCTAGCAAACATAGCTAAAACGGCTAACAAGTAGCCTACAACAATGACGTTTTAACTTTTAATTTTATATGTTTAATATTCTGTATCGGCATGTTGTTCGATACAAAAGCAATTATACTGAAAAAGGGGAGGTTGGGGTTGATTTTCCAACATGGAACCGGGGTGTGTAGCTTAGCTAAGTGTTACAGACATCTGGCTAGGCTGGCTAATGTTTTCACGATATCTAACGTAGATAAATGAAGGGCCGTATTTCCCCCGTTTTTCTGGAGACTGAGCTAATGATGGTGGTATTTTCTCAGTATAACTGTTGCATTAGTGGCTAACTTGCCAGCGAACATGACCTCTCTCGTCTCTAACTTAGAAATGCTGCAGTGCAGCCGGGCACTACACATGCAGGCCCTTGGCCTCTGCTTCTGTAATGTTATTCAGTGTGACTGGCATTGTCTGACTCCACCCATAAACTGTAAGTGCCCTTGGCCATTGTAGTTCACAGTAAGGCAGGTGCCTTGTACATGCGCAGTAGTTTGGGGCTATATCTCTGCTCTCACTACAGGTAGAACGTTGGCTGAGAGCTAATTTTATTCAGGAGGAGAGCTACTTTCTTACAAACCAAACATAATTTTTGGGTAGAATTTCCCTTTAATGGTATCATTGTAGAGTTTATCCTGCTTTGTGGAATAGCCCACCCCCCAGTTTTCATCGGCTTAGCTAAAATGGCTAAGCAAATAACCCATCAAACACTTTGTTTAAAAAATTAAATTAAATTTAAAAAAAAGCCATGCTTGTAGGAGATTGTGACAAGCAGCTTGGATCAGACCAGGGCAAAACCATGGAAGCAGGGTATGCAAGCAAGATATTACCAGGGGAAGTAAAGTACAGTGAAAGTAGAGATGCAGTGTAGCCTACTATAAAGTTATATTGCTAATAATCTCGTAGGGCCGTGTGCAATCAGCATGAGCTTTTATGTTAATTTTTCTTGCCCTCCATTGGAAGTTGTTAAAGGAGCTATTTGTAACAAATTTACTGTACTAAATCATACAATGACCATGATATGTCATCAGAGATTAAGGAAACATGCTAAATCGAAATACTGGCTTCTCCGACAACAATGCTGCAGCCAGTATGTTCTCCTTTGAAATTTCCATTCCGGGTCGGAACGTCTGTATTTGTTTTGGCCTGTGTGATTCACTATTCTCCGAGTTGACTCCGCCCACTGCCCATTACAAACAACCAGATGTACTCCGGCACTCCGACAGCCGATTTACGAATGCCTAAGCTAAGTTCAACATCTAGCTAAAGATTTAAATATATATATGTATATAGTTACTAGCTAAACATACCACTAACATTAGCTTATATCTGTGTGACTGTAAACATAGCCAGCCATGCATCTAGCTAACATTGACAGAGTTATAAAAAATCCACATAAGCTGGCTTATAATTTGCAAACAATAAATAAATTGCAAACGTATACATTAGCTGATCAACTTACAGTGTAGGACTCGTCGTCGCTTGTCATTGTCAAAATAGAATAAGCTCGTCTCAAAATATAATGTTGCGCTCTGCTCGTCTTGCGCTCGTGTTCGTTCAGTGTCCTCAACCTGGCAACCCGCGTGAGCTTCGAGTCTGGGGAGGAGGAGGCAGGCGGAGACAACTCTCCAATATTGTGAATTTCGACTGCAGTACCCATTTTAAACGCTCGGTGTCAATGTTACATATAGCTCCTTTAAGTAATTGGATGCTGTGCTATACACAATCCCTGTTAGGCATTTTACTGTCCTAAATGGCCTCTCGCAACTTTTCTTGGTCATATTGGGAACCAGATTACGGAGCCCTGGTTTATACTATAGATTCTGTTGTATAATGTTAGAAAAGATAGTTTATTTAGTTTTTTGATTATTCTGTATGGGGACAACATTGTTGTAGGGATGTTCCCATACGAACCAATGCATTATGGTTTGTTATGGGCTGTCTGTTGGAGTGTGTATTTGTTCCAAAAAAAAAAAAAAAAGGCCACCCACTTGCTGAGGCCCACCTGAAAATCAATTCCTGGCTACCACACTGTTGCGAAGTGCAGATTGCTTGACTTGCTGCTCAGGTAAGGGGAATAAAGACTTTTCTGGCCCAGAGGTGTGCTAATTAAACACCCGCCCCCTTTAGGAGACTGCAGTGTGAGCACACCTCATCAGAGAACAGAGGGTCCCCAGCCACAGAAAAAGTAATCGGATGGAGGAAGGCTCATGTCCTAACTGCTCGGCCTTCTATAATTCCGGGCCCCATGGGCCTCTCCTGTTGAGCTAGCTAGCTGCACAAGCCAAGGATGGAGAGAGAAGGTGCTTTGGGTATTCTGCACACACAGGCGTGCCATAGGAGTCGCTTGACTTTCCCCGCCCATTGCGAGTTGTCGATGGAACGGCAAGAGGCTTTTGAGTTACGACGGTGCAGATGTTGAGGTAAATGCCCAGGTGACACGCGAGATGCGACAAGATCCTTTATTGCCACTTATCCCATCTGCACCCTGGGAAGAAACATTGGCATCATCCCCATCTCTAATGGAGGGTGCGGTCAAAGCAAGGACACTCTGTGGGGTGTGTGGCTGGGGAGGTGGGGGGGGGGTGGTGATGGGTGAGGAGAGAGACAGGAGATTTAATCAGACAGTGGCAAAGCTTGATGAAGGAGTGACCTTCTAAAGATTTGAACCCGATCTGAATTGCATATGTGTCTTTGAGCAGTTGCCTTGGTCAATGTCAAAGAATTCAGTTTATTGTGCGGTCATTTCTCAGCACAGAGTGATCAATTGGGAAACGGGGTATAGAGATAAACGCTGGCGGCAGCAGGACAAAAATGGTTATCCCCAACCTTCAAATGCAAGATGCTGAGAAAGAATGTTGTTTAAGCATGCGCCAACCAAATCCCACAAATTCTGACTCTTGAGACAAGCCATATTTTAGTATTTGGTATTTATATTTGTGTTAATGTCTGTGTATTGCGGATGTTTTTGTAGCCACCCCCCCCCCCCCCCCAGATAGGGGAAAACAACCTGCCAAATGGATCGATCTTGATTGTCAGCAATGCTCAATGGAGAGGCTGGTGTGCTGAACAGTGCCGCTCGGCAACACACAGGGAGCGCTTGCAGTCTGTTCATCCTTCACTTCCTGCTCCCTCCCTTGCTAAATGAAAACCATTGTGACCTGTACTTGCAAAGATCTGAAGGCCATTGCTAATGGCTCTCTTGGAACTGTTGAAAAGCAGAGTGCAATTGCTTGGAGAAGTCAAAAGCAAAAAGGTTGTTGTATGTCAGGATGCCCTCTGTGAGCCTGCAAATAGACCTCTCCGTCATTAGATCCCAGTGTTCAAATGGTAGACGGAGAGTGTTTTTCATTTTTGGAGCTGTTCCGCCTCATTGGCGCTTTTACAGATGTGATGTCTGGTGCCTTTTAATCATGTAATTAAACCAGAAGAGGCAATCGTCCATCCCTTTAACACTTCACTTATCACTCTATTTGAACACTGTTACCCTTAGGCGTGGTGCGGGACTGCAGGATGCAATCAATCAGCGCAATCCCAACTTCTGCGATGGAAGAAAAACACTCATCAATTTTATGAGAAAATAATGATGTTGCCTTCAGCCAGCCGGGCTGCCTCTGTGACTGTAATTAAAGAATGAAATATACCCATCAGAGGAATTTCTCTAACAGGCCATGTGCTACCATCCTGTTTTGTAATGGAACAAGTGAGCATTTTCGGATGCACCGCCACCGAAATAGCCACCAACTTTACATAACAGGGCACTTGGGATGGGGGTAGGTGGGGGGGGGGGGGGGGGGGGGGCGTTGTGAAAGATGGTGCTCTAAGAATGACTTGGGCAGCTTTCTGGAACTTAACAGGGATTGTCCTGTCCATACAGGGGAGTGAAGGGGGTTGGGGGGGGTTCCAGTACCACTGCAACCAGCATCACATTCATTCAGAAAGGGCAGTCCTGACGCCATTCTTTCCAGAAAGTACAATGGCAAACAAAACAATAAGAACCATGAAAAGGCTCTGAGAAGTTTTAATTATTTGTCTTGCACGCTGGAATGATGGGACATCCCACAAAGGTCATCGTTGATAGAAGCAGACAAGCTGTAAAATGAAGATATTAAGTATCCATCTCTGTTTATTTAAAGCCAGGTGGAAATCAAGGACATTCATGCCTTCGGATAGAGTTCCTGGGGGGTGGAGGGGGTGGGTTGGTTGTTGATTGCTGTCTGAGACGAGACAGTGAAGACATGCTCTAGGGGTAATTTATTTCTCCTGCAGTGACAGGGTGAGATGTAGTGGTGCAACTCGGGATGAAAGCTAGGATGAGTACTCCAGGGTTGTGCGACTGCAGAGTAGACCACAGTATTGCTCTGAATTAGCATTTAACCCATGCGTTAGCCCACAGATGCACAGTTAATCTTAGCTATCATGCTTTTGAAAACTTTTTTTTTTTTTACTTACAAGTAAAGGGTTACAGGAATTATTATATAGTGGGAATGTCACAGCACCAGTCTTCACTGGGTCTGTGCATGCATATGTGCTTTGTTGTGTGTTGGACCTGCAGCACCTCAGTTCTGTAATGGGGCGTGACGTGTGAGGTGGGAGGAGCCAAACGCAGCAAGGGGATTCTTTAAGCCCTAAGGCCACTAAGGCGGGATACCCCGCAGTTAAGGGAGGAGACAAAACAACGAACACGACTTACAGACGCTACTAACCGGCTCACTGTCACACGCCAATAAGTAGAGCGCAAGGACAGGTCTCTGAATAGCCAGAAATAATATGCGCCCTGTCTCGGAAACGAGACGCATAAGAACGGGCGAGTAGCGTAATGGCAAAAAATAAACAGATAACAAACACTGCAAAAATAATAAGAAAGAATGAGGAGGCGAAAGGAACAGATCCAACATTCCAAGGCTACTCTCAGACTCGTGGTCACACACAAACATGTCCACAACATCGCCCAATCCTCCCTATAGGAAGACATGCACCGAAAGACGAAACAGAACAGCAGTTCCGAACAAAATCGTCAAAAACTCCATGTAAGGAGAAAGGTACCGAAAGGAACGAACAGGACAGGGTGCACCGGACATTTAACGGCTAAAGACCAAAGCGAGATTAGTTGAAAATAAACGCCCTGCCTCTCTATGATGAGGAATATAACGAGGCGAACAGGAACAGAGATTTAACGTTCCATGGCTAGTTTAATAGGCTCGCAGTCAAATGCAGAAAACATAAAGGGGTAAACACCCGATCTCCCAGGAGAGAGAAACATTTTACAGGTGAGCCGACGGAGCACCGTCGTCCCATAACTTTACTATCCAAAATGACTAACGCAAGCTTAGTCATTTTGGCCCTAGCCTCTCAGTAAAGAATATGTAACGAGGCGAAGAAACAGAGAACTAACGTTCCGAGGCTATTTTCGGAAACACGCAGTCACACACAAACATGTCCACAACATCGCCCAAGCTCCATACGAGGAGAGACATACCTGGAGAACGAACAGAACAATAGTTCTGAACAAAATCGTCCCGCAGGTAAAAAAGGCGAACAGGACAGCTGCAACAACAGACCGCAAACTTAATCGAAAATAGCAAGCACTGCCTCTCAATATAATAAAAAAAACCCTGACTCCCAACAAAGGGGAACGTAGTCCACGAGAAGGAGACAAAACAGGGAACAAATGTACCGAAGCTGCTAACCGGCTCACAGTAACACGGAAATGAGTAGGAGCTCAAACGCCAGGTCTCTCAGTAAGAAAACCAAACAGAGGCGAAATAGAGCAGAGATCTGCGGTCCCATACTTCTACGAGATAAGTAACCAACAAGCCGGCAAGAATAAAGCCCTGCCTCAGCAACGAGACATTAAAACAGGCGAGTAGCATGAAAGGTACAAATAACGCACACCAAATAAATAAAGCCCTAAAATCAGTACGGTAAAAATGCCCTGTCTCTTAGTAAGAACCTACTATACAGATACATACAAACAAACAGAGACTCCTCTCGCCTTCACGGAAGAAAGCAGACAGAGAGAGGAGAAAGAGACATAGAAAGGCAGAAATCTAGGTAACGGACAAACAAGGAAAAAACCAGGAAGCGAGGACTGAAAAGAGCCAGGGGGGAAGAGTCCGAATAACTACATCCACATAGGCAGGTAAGCCAGGGGGGACGAGTCCTAATAGCTACTTCCACATAGGCGAGTCCCGCATAACTCCAATGAAGCACAACGGAGCAAAACGGTCTCCTTAAAAACCTAGACCAAAATACTACTGACTTAAACATACAAAGGGCAGAATAACACCACACACAAAACAGCACAATACACCACAACAAACAATCAATATAGAAGCCCCGCACGAAGGAAACGGGAGGCTTAAATAGCTCAGTGACCAAGCACAGGTGTGGACGCTAACAGAAGCCTCCCCAATCTCAGCAGGACGGAGCAAGCATCTACCAAAAGGGCAGCGCCCTCGCGTGGCCACTAAGGAAAACGACCGCATAGGGAAACAGGGTTAAAAACCATGACAAGTTCTTCCTTTTGCTACATTCATATGGCAATGCTGTATACTGCAGTAAAAAAATTTTTTATTATTTTAAAATATTTTATTCATCAGAACAGTTATTAATTGCTGATATGTTGCTAGTTGCTTTATCAGCATTAACTTTCTTTTTTCCTATGTGCCTAGTTTAAGTTTGTGCAGCAACTTGTCTCTTTAATTGCGTGGGTGTGCAGGTTTTTTTCCCTCTCTGAAAACGCTTTCTGCCATTGCCTCAGTCAGCAGTGCTGTCCCAGAATGGGAATCATTGTCATTTCATGTGCATTTGTGGCACTCAAGCCTTGGAGTCTGATCTATGTAGGATCTTGTTCAGGCATTGGACTCAAGAACTGGACTTTTTGCCCATACCAAAGAGAAATATAAAATAAATGTTTTTTTATTATTCATATACCATATGTAGAGAAGGCATGTTATAGTTTGAGAATATAGAAAATATACTGGAATTAGTGTCTTCCTAATACCAAAAAGGTTTAGAAAAATACAGTACATGGTGAATGCATGACAAAATGTATGGTTGTTATTATAAGTTTATATTATGATGAGTTAACACATATAACTTGTGAAGGATATATCTATGTAATGCGTTACCTGAAATTAAATATGAATGCATAATTCTTCATTTCTGAAGAATTCAGGAAAATATTTTTTCTTAATATCATTTAAGAAATATATAAATTCATATATTGCGAATTTCATTCCTTTTGGTGTGGGTGAGTTGTGCGTATACAGTAGAGCTGTAATTTTCAGGTTCTGATTTGCAATGTCCATAACCCAGAATTGGTGTACGGTATGGTACATCTGTGCATCGTATGCCTGGCTGCATTTTCCTTGACTGTCTTTACCAAAGGGCTCATAATGAAGCTGAGTACCAGTGTGTGAGCTTGAAGTGCACCTGACACAGATTCATTGTTACTTATCTTTCTGTCACAAAAAGGACAAGTTAATTTAAAAAGATGGACGTGAAGGAAAGAGGCCCCGGTGCTTTCCTCACCTGGCAGTTATCTCAGAAGCCTCATCGTAATGACGTCTGACATTCCAACCACAGACTTAACCAAAGACAAGTTTTTGATTCATTAGGAAAGATGTGGATGTGCTGTCTTTATGTTCCTGTGCATTTTTTTTCTCCCTTTCCTTCAATTAACTTCCAGGCAATTTCTGTTTTTATTGTGTTTATGGGGCAAATATTATGTCCATATGTTTATTAATAACAAAGGAATATGTTTTAAGTGTTAAGAAGTCTGGCTTGGTCAAAAGCTGCAAAAGAATGAGCACCACCAAGCCATGGAACTTCAGCTCTCTACACTATCAGAGATTTCCAGTACTCCAGTTTAAAAAAAAAAAAACTTTTTTATTTTTGACTGCTATACAGTTCTGTAGCTATGTTGGTCTCATGGCACTCATGCCTGACGAAGGTCCATGTGACCGCACTTATTAAAAGTATTTTTGCAAGTATCTTACAGTGTGCAGGAGTCCTTTTCATGTGCTTCAGTTTTATCCTATGCACCTGTGTTTATCCTATGCACCTGTGATTAGCCTTTTTCAGGTGTACTTAGTACTTAGCATTTAGTACTTTTCATATTTGTTTTCCACCAATCATTGGTTGTGTTATTAGTTTTGCGTGTGCTAAAATGTCTTGCACATGCGAAAGGTCTCTGAAAATCAGATCTTATGTTTTCAAAGCAAACTCAGTGTTGGAGCAAATAGGCAATCAAACGAGCCTCAAACCACTCTGCTGTCAGATATAGGAGATATGGATGGATCACTTTAAGGGTTGTTTCTCCTGACTCATTTTCCTATTAAACTATATGGAAAAATGAGTAAGTAGAAACAACCCTTAAAGTTATCCATCCATATCAGGGGCGGCTGGTGAGGTGAAAAATAGGTGAGGCTGCATTTGGTACAAGTGGTTGGCAGGGGGTGTAAATGAGGGGGGTCCGGGGGGCATGGCCCCCTGTAGAAAATTTTTATAAGAATAACCCTTAATTGGTGATACAGAATCATTATTAAATGGTTCATCCTGGTGATTTTGTTAGTTCCAACCAATCAGCTGTCAAATGGCTCACTATTCATTCCTCACTCATCATTTGAATACCAACTTCAGTGTTGTTCCAAGTGTATTGACAACAAAAATCTTACCATTTAATGAGTATAATGGTGCAGCTCTCTGAACATCCCTGTCTGTAGAATTCCCTCTCCTGATATGGGTAACTGTCTGTCTCAGGATCCTAAACTGTCTCTCTCCTGAAATGAATGTTGTTTTCTCCCTGCAAACCACCTGCTGCTATTAATTGGAAAGGTATTAGCAGAGGTGTAAAATCCAGGTTCAGAAAGTAAAAGACCTCCCCAGTATTTTGTTCCAATCACCTGTATTTGCTAATTATTACAATTCTTGGTAGAACTAATTGGTGAAATCAGCTGGTTGAGTTCATGGGTGTAAGAAACAAATGGCAGGACTTTTACACTTTTACTTTCTGACCTGTGGACTTTACACCTCTGGATATTAGCAATAGTAGGTTGAAAAATGTGAATAAAACATGACAAACTATAGCCTTGCACATAATGTACAATAGGGGTCCTAGTTAGCAGCAACTACAGCAAAAACACAATAGCGATGACCGCAACGCACACGTATTTGCTATTGCACAAATGTTATTAAATTCTATCAAGCTTTTCCAGCTAGCTAGCGAGCACGTAGCAAACGTATCAGATATCTAGCTAAGTACTAGGTAAGTTGGCAAACAATTCCTCAAGCTGATATAACTATTTCACCAACTAAAATGATTGATCATTAATTTATTAAAAAATAATCATGACAAAAATACCAATGGCCTGGTGATTGCTTTCTATTTTCTCCTACCTTCTCTCTACTCTCTCTTTGCATGTTCTCTAGCTTTAGCTGTAGGATGGCGAGGGGACACATTTGTATAAACAATATAAAATGGAAGTCGTTGGCATGAAATGATTCAGCACTTGTTAGTTAACAAGCTAGTCACCCAGCTAGCTATCAGATTTATCAGCAAGTTAAATAGATGCTTTCCTTGGTTTTTTTCCTCTAACGTTACTGCAAAGAATATACATTTGTTCTTCCACCGGAATGCCGGAGTATGCCCGGGAAACTTAACAGACTAGCGGGTTCGCCTGTCGGAAAAAAGAACAGACCTTGTTTGTTTATTAACAAATAAGGTAGCGCAAATGGAGGACAGAGTCAGAACATTTTGCAAATCAGAGTACAATATGCAAATAAAAGATGTTATTTCTGTAGGCTATAGACAGTCATTGGTCAAAAACATGTCCTGGCTTCTTTGGACCTATTTTTATATAGTCTATGTTTGGGACAGGGAGACACGCTGTATTTCTGAGTGGAAGTTGATGGAGAACATCCCTTAGTAGCCTACCGTGAACAAGCTGTTGTTTTGTGGACGCAGTTCGTAACATGATAAATTGACTGCCTTGTCGCTCATCAACATGTTTGTCATCACATATTCATTTTGGAGCGAGATATGATGTGTCTACTACCAATAATACTACCAAAAACCAATAATTTATTGGAAAAGAAAAGAATACGGAGTCTGCGTTTGTAGGCTAAATGTTTGCAATGTTTGTGATTAGGTTATAGGATGCAGATGAAAGTTAATGCCAGCTGGAACAGTTTTCAGAACGGGGTTTCATGCTGCGGAAAACCGCGACAGACTGCTCTGTTACAGTCGAGTTAATTAGCGGTTAGCCAAAAAGACAGTGGTGGTTTGCTCATTTAAGACTATGGGGACAGCTTGCTACCTTTCTAGCGGCGCTAGGAATATTTATAATAAAAGTAGTTTTGTCAAAATAACATGTGAGTGATTGACTATCAATATAGTTCATGGCAATAGCTTTACCCTATGTTAGTCCGTGTGTTATGATGCAGTGCGTCAAGCTTGGCTACCGAGCTCAGCTGGTATGCTATCTAGCTAATCAAATTTTTTTGTTTTGCAAAATGGTGGGTTAATTTGGTCAGGTCATGGGCTTTATAGTTCTGTGGCTTCTCCACCCCGAACTGTCAGTCATATTGTGCCTGGACCATGAAGACCATATCCGGTTGACCCTGCTCCCGACAACGTCACTTCGGCTCCACGGAGCAGACGCAGTTTGTTCAAACCAGCGGCGAAAAAGTCTTCCGGAGACTCAAATCGGTTTATACGAGGCTGTGGGAAGGCAATGGGTGACGTCACAGTGACTTTGTCTTTTTATACAGTCTATGACTGTAATGTGAAATGCTTTTGAGTGAGGCAGAACGTCACCCTAGGCAAAATAGCCTCACGAGCGTAATGTGCATGTGCGCAGACCTGTAGAAACCGAAATTAGACTCCGATGCGCTCTCGCTATAGCCTACATAGAGCTCTGTAGTCCCGCCCCCTCCTATCCCTGGCTGGTCCCGGAAGACTGCCGAAAGCCATTACCTGCCCCCACTTCAGGATCTTTCAGTCACCCTTATGCTGGTTATTATGGCATTGTATGGACCAAACTTTGACATATATGTGATACAAAGTCCATACTCACCACCGCATTTAAATCAAATTTCAATCGTATAATTAACGGAGTTTGAGAAACATAACTACACTACCCAGAATCCCCGGTCGTACATCTCCTGCTCCCGCTTTTGCTCGTATGCAATAGCTACCGGCCGCTCTGCTAGCGAAAATGGCTATCACTCGGTCTGCTCTTGTAACTTATTATGGAAGTAGCTACCAGCCAAAGAAGTAGCTACCGGCTGCTCTGCTAGCGAAAATGGCTATCATTTTGTCTTATTATGGAAGTGAAACTAAGAGTATAACCAACGGCGAGAATCACTATCAGTCTGGCCATGTCGAAAGTGTCAGCTCTATGGCTTTCACTCCAGCAGTGGTGGTGAGCGAGTAGCCCGGATGTTGTAGTCGTTTTAGTTTCTTTTTTTGAAAACGTGTTTGTTGTTTATTTGTTGGACATAATTTCAAATTACCAATTTTATAAATTATTTTTAAATGTGACAGCCCCTCTCTTCGGTGCTTTGAACGTCTAGCTGCCTGAATATAAGTGGCACCAAAGTGGCTGGGACTACGGAGCTCTATATGGACCGTATTCTTAATAAAAATACATATTTTTGCAATTGTACTTATTATTTTATTTGTAATCCCTTTAGGAGTCTCAGCCTCTGTTAGCCTCAATGACAATCTGCCCATGATCCATATCTACTGCATATCTGGCAGCAGAGTGATGGTTTGAGGCTGGGGTCATTTGACCCTTGAGGACTTAGACATTTAGCCAACCATGTGTTCCATACTATTCCCGTGTAATTTACAGATTAATCTAGTTCAAATGCAGAGAGATTATAGTATCGCTTGTAAGAGTACCTGAAAATAAGATATCAATAGTCTTTTTGATGTTGTTGAATCACAGACATCAGGAAGTCATGGCATGCAAAGGATATGCAACCAAATATTAAATATGATGACTTTATTTGAGTTTTAATTGTTTTAATAGGTTTTAATGTTAATTTGTCCAATTACTAGTGGTGTGCTTTAACATCATAGTCAGTGTTCCATTCAAATCCAATGTGCTGGAGAACAGAGCCAAAACAACAAAAAAATTGTCACTGTCCTAATATTTTTAGAGTGTACTGTAATGTAGTCAATGAAACAGTTTTGTTTCTTTTAAATCTTTCAGATCAGATATATATATATAATAGGCTTTGCATTTGTATTTTCATTGTGACCAAACTCTTTTATTACTTTTGCAACTGATCATTTTATCATAATACTGTTGGATCTATTACACTGAAGTGTTTTTGGGGATTATGGCTGAAAAGATGTGATTATGAGTCCAGTCCCTTAGACTGTACTGCATATTGACACCAACACTAGCTTAGAAGTTTATAAAAGATCTAATATTAGTTTTTCTGTTATACTTTCCTCCTCTGTCTCCCTTTGCCTTTTTTATCCATTCCTGTATTTATAGGGGTTGTGAATCAAAGCCCACAAGCGGGAAGCTTTCTCAAGGAGGAAAAAAAAACCTCAGTCTAATATATTGGTTCAACCTTGGCTGCAGTCTGAGATGAGCTGCTTTATTGCATTATCGCAGCATTTGACTACGCTGCACAGACACAGTAACCACTTTGGGAAAAGGGTGCATCACAAATGCCGAGCGGATAAATATTACACTTGGAATGACCGGGCAGCTTGAAGCCTGACCCACGTCATAATTAACTGCTGACCAAGAAAGTCCATGCACATGTTACTGTAGATCTCGTTAGGAATGCCAAGGTGGCGTGTCCTTCACCAGGGATACGGTGTGGAATGTATACTGCCAGGAGTTTATCAACAGGGAGAACCAAGGGAACAGCGGCATCAGGACTTTGTGGTCCTCATCAATATGATATAATGATGATTGTGAAGGCCATCGGGTATGTGAACGTGTGCCATGCAACACTGAGAGCGATAAACATTTTGCCACTTACTAATGACAGAATTTTCGAGTGGAATTGTCAAATATCACTGCTGTGCCAGCTGCACCTTTAATGCACACACTCCTCTGGTGCACTCGCCTGTGATCAGGTTACTATTTTACCCACATTATTACAAAACTCTACTTCCCTAAATTCTTAAGACTTTTGCCCAGATTCATTCTGACTAAAATACTTTAAATAGCAAAAGTGGAAGTGAGTCACTGAAAGGCTCAAAAATGTTGCACAACAATTCACTATAACAATGCTTAACACCATGGCAATTGGTAGCAGTAAATATGGAGCAGGGTGTGTTCAGAAAGTTTCAGGTTTTAATTTTGGAATCTCTGCTTGTACACTTGTAGAAGCAGAATGGTACTTAAACCGAATTGCTTCACTAAATATACAGCTGTGAAAAAATAGATATGTGAAAATGGATGTTACGCAATTCGCCCCAAATAAAGAGATTCTCGTAACTAAATTGACAAAGTAATGTTTTGTTAAAAGGGGACAAAAACTGTACAAAGGCTAATTGACAAGATAGTGTTTCCAATCAGTGATGATCAATGATGAACTCCCATTCCCACTTCTTTTTTCATTCACCTAAATTTCTGCACGCTACTCATCCTACAGCTTTTAAGATACACATGCCATTCCAACATTAAACTATTCACCCTGGCTCAGATTAAGTTGCTTGCATTCCACTTTTTGTGAGATGTTTACCTTTTTATCCCAAAAAACTCCCATGGAGAGTGAACAGTGGAATGACTTCTCAAATTGACTCTTGTGACTTTTTTGCCCTCTAGCAGCTGAAGTTCTCCCTCTCCAGCTGGTATTGTCACAAGTCACTACAGCAGCTCTATAAAATAAATAAAATCGCATCACAATTTGTGAAAAATGGGGTATACGAGGGTAAAGACCGCGTGTCATCACGACTCGTGGCAAAAGAAGTGTCTGACCTCTGGAGGGCCCCAACATCTAGCAGCAATAACATCTCCGGTGAATTCACACCGGAGGAGTTCGCTGCCGCCCTCCAGCACCTAAAGCCAGGAAAAGCTCCGGGCCCTGATTCCATCTGCCCGGAGCTTATAATCCATGCCGCACCTGCCCTGAAGTCCTGGTTAAGAGCTTTCCTCTCTTCCTGCTTGCGCCAACTCAAGATCCCCAAAATCTGGAGAAGAGCCCTAGTTGTCGCGATCCCTAAGCCGAATAAGCCTGAAGGGGATCCTAAGAGCTACCGTCCCATCTCCTTGCTCTGCATCCCCTTCAAGATCCTCGAGCGTCTTATCTACGCCCGCGTCGAACCGATCGTCGACCCACTGCTCCCTCGGGAGCAGGCCGGGTTCCGACGCGGGAGATCGACCGTAGACCAAGTCACTTTGATGACTCAAGACATCGAGGACAGCTTTTCGTTCAAGAAGAAGGCCGGAGCCGTTTTTGTCGATCTGACGGCTGCCTATGATACCGTATGGCACCGCGGCCTCACCTGCAAGCTGCTCCGCCTGCTGCCGGATAGGCACATGGTCAGTATGATCCTGGAGCTTGTCCGAAATCGCAGCTTTAACCTTACCACCAGTAGCGGACAGCAAAGCAGGTTACGACGCCTCAAGAACGGCGTCCCCCAGGGATCTGTCCTGGCCCCCCTCCTCTATAATATCTACACTTATGACTTGCCTGATACAGTCTCGCGGAAGTATGCCTACGCGGATGACCTCGCGTTGGTGTACTCCGCTGGAGACTGGCAGTCATTGGAGGGGACTTTGAGCCAGGACATGCAGACACTAGTGGCATACCTCTGGAAATGGAGGTTGAAGCTCAGCGAGGCAAAGACGGTGTCGGCGGCCTTCCATCTTAACAACAGGGAGGCTAAACGTGAGCTCCAAATATATATTGGCGGAACACCCCTGCCATGCTGCGCTGAGCCAATCTACCTCGGCGTGACATTGGACAGGTCGCTCACGTTTCGCCGACACCTTGAGTCACTGCGCAAGAAGTTAACATCTCGTGTGGCATTGATGAGGCGACTAGTCGGGTCAGGCTGGGGCGCCGACGCAAGAACATTGCGTACGGCAGCCCTGGCCCTTGTTTACTCGACTAGTGAGTACTGCGCACCGGTATGGTGTCGCAGTGCCCACACCCGCCTCATCGATATGCCCATCAACGAAGCCTTGCGCATCGTGACAGGATGCCTGCGTCCCACCCCTGTGGACAATCTTCCCATTCTTGCAGGCATCCAGCCCGCTGGGCTTCGCCGCGCGGGAGCCACAGCACGTCTCGCGTGCCGGGCCATGGAGCCAAACCATCTGCTCCACGAAAGGCTCGCTGTAATTGCTGAGCCTCCCCGGCGCCTTAAGTCGAGACACCCATTTGTGCCTGCCGCACAGGAATTCCTGCAGCAATGCAGTGATCTTAACATCAGTGCGGCACGGTGGGCGGATTACATCTGGAGCACGGAGTGGGAGGAGAACACCTCTAGACTCCGTGACTTCATCCCAGACGTCGGTTTTTCCCCCTATTGGGGTGGACCTGCCTAGACTGGCATGGGTGAGGCTTAACCGCCTCCGGACCGGCGTTGGGCGCTTCCGCTCATCGATGCACAGATGGGGCTTGGCTCCTTGCGCAGCCTGCGAGTGTGGCGCGGAGGAACAAACCGCAGACCATGTCATCCTGGACTGCCCGATTTATCGGGCACCCAATGGGATGCATGGTCTGTCGGTTCTGGATGATGACACGGTGACGTGGCTACTGGAGGTGTGCCCTGAAATATAGTCCGGGTGAACCCCCCCCTAGGCTCGGGGTGGTAAAAGGATAGCCCCTCGGCCCCAAGCCTGGGGATGTGGGACAAAAGATCCCACCCAAACGAAGAAGAAGAAGCAGCTCTATATACTTACATCTCTTCTTCTGAATGTCTGTTTTATTTTAAATACTGTCCCAACATTTTTGGAATTGGGGTTTGTAGTTTGGGCGCTGAGTTTGGGCCGTTTGGGCGAGAGGGAGCCATTTTTCAGATGTTGGCTAGCAGATCACAAACATTTCTGTAGAGTTTTTAAAGTTAACCAATGATTCCAGCTAATAGTTCTTTTCATAGATAGCATTCATGCATCACTGTTGAATGGTAGCTAAGTGGCTAGCTACCATTTGGCTGTGATACAGTGTAATGGTTAAGGAACTGGCCTTGTAACCGAAAGGTTGCCAGTTTTATTCCCAGGTAGGACACTGCCGTTGTACCGTTGAGCAAGGTACTTAACCTGAATCGCTTCAGTATATATCCAGCTGTATAAATGGATAATATGTTAAAAAATGCTAAAAAGTTGTGTAAGTCACTCTGCATAAGAGCGTCTGCTAAATGCCTGTAATGTAATACATTGAATGCTAACGTTAGTTAGCAATGAACTGTTATCAGCTAGTATCTTCAGCTAACTTTAAAACCTCTACAGAAATATAACGCACCATAGTTTTTTTTCGCACCATATAACGCAAGTGCAGTTTTGTGGCTGACTGCAAACCAAGCTGCATCTTTTTGTATTTTGTTTTTATACTCCTGACCGAGTGCTGGGACACGGCCAGAATGAGCGACTCCTCCATTTTGAATTTTGTCAAAGTAACGACAGAAGCATTTCTATTCGCTCATACTGTGAATTCGCAGGTCAAAGTTCAGCATAGTTGAATTTATTCGCCCTTCACATGGTTTTGAATGGTGAATGGTAGGCGAAGCAAATATTCACACTATTTTCTGTAAGTGTGACCTCCTTAGTCTTTTTTTTTGCAGGATTGGAATGAAATCACATTTACAGTGGCCTGCCTAAGGGTCTTAGATAGGTTTCCAGTGTGCATCTCCCACTGGTAGGAATTCAGTTAGCAGCAGCTGAATGGATTAGGCCAAAGCTATAGTGGCTGTTTTCCCATTTTGAGGTTGTGTTTGTGTTGTATAGTGTTGGGGAAAGATGATTTTTTCCTCCTTTTAAAGTACATAAATTGCATTTAGCTCAGAAGAAAACATCACATTTGAAGTTATTGTTTCCTCTCAGGGCACGGTAAGAGTTTTGCTGCCCCCTGTCGTCAAGTTTTAGCCAGCTGTTTCATGAAAGGTTAGTCCAGGAAGAACCTGGGTCACTGCCTGACGTCTTCTGCCAATGCTCACCAATGTCCAAGAGAAAATGATGTTTCAGAGAGAAACAGTCATCCCTAATGGAAACAAGCTAAACTCTCCTGCTGCTGAGTAACCAAAGCGAAGAATGGCACTGAATAGCCTAAAGATAGAGAGGAAGACACACATCTGGACCATAACTGATTTGGAGACTGGTCGGCACCAGCGGCATTCCATGGCGGCAATCGCACCAGGCCCTGGCTGCTTCTAGCAGATGCACAGTGAGCCATCTGCCGGGCTCCTACGGCCAAGCCACAGCAAGGGTTTTCCAGCTACGCCATGCCACCAAAAACAGGACCGGCATAGCTTGCACGCCGCAAGACAGGCGCCCAGGATGGAGAGATGGTTAGCGGCTGAGGGGCCTGTCAGGAATCATAGGCCTTTCTGTGTGGTGACTCGCCTCACTTAGCCGATCCCTGCCAGGTGTCTTGCATGCATACCTGCATTGTCCAAACAGGAAGCAGTCCCAGGCCCCCTTCGGATTCAGTGCATTTAAGAGCTCCAGGCTTGTCGAAGGCTTGAAACAGATCCAGGACTATAGCTCTCGCATCAAGTGCCAAGGCAGGCATGTTGGCTCTTTGTGAGGCTGCTTTGCAGGTCTATACTGCAGTGGTGGGGGAATTAGTCCTGACGGTCAGGGGTATTTGCACCCACATTCTCTACAACTGGTCTCAGGTACAAATTATTCTCAATGGACAGTGTGTATTAGACAGAGTAATATCTGGATTATTTTTTCAAAGTCATGTAATTATAAAATGTTCAAATTTATACAAAAATAAAATTATTTCTACTTGATTTTTTCATGTGGTTCGCTGGAAGATTTCCTGATTGATACACTAAAAAATGTACACGTGCACTTATTGCATTCATACTTTTTAAATATTTGGAATGCACACTTCTCTTGTCTGCATTGTTTCAGCAGTGCTAAAGGAGACCCATGTCAAAGGCACAATTTAGGATTCATCCTCCCTCAGTAGAAAGAGAGAGGGAGAGGGAAAGAAAGAGGGACAGAGTGAGAGAATGAAAGAGTGGCAGAGAGAGAGAGAGAGTTATGTTATGACTGGTAAAAGCCTGTATCCGCTTTTACAAAAGGTTAATTGCCTTGCTTTACTCTTCTCCCGGGAGCAAGGGTGTAATTTTGATCTTAACTTGGTTACAAGAGGAGACTGCTGCCTCCTGTTTTTCCCGGGCTTTGACTTGGCTGTCATCTCATCATGTTCCCTCTCCTTCCCACATCCTCTTCTCTTTCATTACTGCGCCACTTCAAACGCCCCAACTTGTATAAATATGTACGGTATAAAAAAGGATTCTGGTATAATTAATGGTGAGTTTGTTCATTTGGCCTTTTTGGTGTTCTGTCTTGACACCGGGGGCAGGCATCGACGTGCTTCGTTTCAGCGCAAGGGGTTTTGCGAGTGTTTTGAGGCGAACGCGGGAATTTTGTGTGCGCAGGGCACAGATTAAGAGTGACACAGTAGGCAGCCATCAATTCTGATGCCAGGGAATGGGAACGGGCAGACAGCATAGATTTCTGTCCAATGTCAGCCCAGATTAAAGAGCACCATGGACTGAGTTGTTTACAGTTTGAGAGAGATACAATAACAAGGTTAAAGAGCGCCGCTGTTAAACAGAATTAGCCCGACAATAAATCAGTGGGATCGAAACTTTTTCCGGAAGAGTTGCACCCAGCTCCCAGCTCCCAAATTGGGCGTAACATTCATGAAGTGTTGTTTTGACATAGCAGTGGTATGACGAAGGGGAACGAAAACCGAAAAGCACACAAAAAAAGCATTAGTATTGGGAGTCGTACTCAAAAACCTCATATTGAAACTTGATTTTTCTGGGGCTTCTCATTTTGTATGTTGTACTGATGCAGCGGTGTAAAACAAGGGACACCCACAGCCTCAGCTTATTTATTGGCTAGCACCTGACATCAGGCAGACTCGTGGGCGTGGCCAGAGACAGCCTGGAAATGCAGTTAAATTGATGCCACTGCCTCAAAGGTAAGGACACCAAGGGAATTCACCATGGGCTCCCACGATTCATTGCCAGTGCTGCAGAGTTTATACTTTACCGTGCGGTAAAAACGTTTTTGTTTTCTCCTCGGTGCGGAACGTTGAATTTACTGCAGTGTACTTAAAGAAAAAAAAAAAAAAAAAAAAAGTTCCGGTCTTGAATTTATTGCCAGGCTGTATAATTATGTTGACCATGAGGTTCTCAGTGGGCTGCTTCTCATTGTGCTCAATTTATAAATGTCAGGGCAGGAGTAATCCCCCAGTTTCCTCACTTAGTTTGGAAAGCACTCTGGCTGTTCAGAGGCTGGGATTGATTACATATATCTCAAATGAAGAGTAAGCAGTTTTCCGGTGTAGCCAGGCACGGCTATTGATTCATTTTACAGCGGGGGAAAATAAGATCTGCCAGTCTAGATAACTGTTGATATTTGTTTTAGTTTTTCTCATGAATTTATGGTACCATATTACTGAAATTGGCCCCATTTTTTCCATGTTTGCCAAGCAAAGATAGAAGTTAGAAGACTTCTTGAAGTACAGTAACTTTAAGATGTATGCTTTGTGCATATTTATAATTGCACTGCTTGATTCTAGTTGGTGACGTGGTTAGCACTGTTGCCTCACAGCAAGAAGGTACCGAGTTCGAATCATGCAGGTTAGGCTAATTGGAGACTAAATTGGCCATAGGTATGAGTGTGTGAGTGAATGGTGTGTTTGCCCTGTGATGGTTAGCGGTGTATTCCTGCCTCTCGCCCAATGCATGCTGGGATAGGCTCCAGGCCCCCCGGGACCCTGACCAGGAATAAGCGGGTTAGATAATGGATGGATGGATGATTCTTGTTGTTGATTAATTTGGCAACCATAATGTTCCAAACATTTGTTATCATTGTCATAACTTAACAATCACTGCATTTCAGTATCAGAATTTCAGTGAATAATCGGGCACATTTCAGTATCACTTATGTAGTGTTTAAGTGTGCAGGGTGTTCATGAAATGCTTTTTGCATTCATTAATGAAGCTTCCAAGTGTTTTGGTCGAGTTTTTCATAATATGTTTCTGAATTATTCTTAAATATCCATTGAGAGTGTTGCCTTAGCCAGCAACTCAGCATATGAAAGACAAAAATGTTTTGACTGTGCATTATTGTTTACCAGGCCAAATCAGCTAAAATGAAGAAATGAATAAAGCAGAGACAATTCTGTACAATCAGCATAATATATGATTTACATCATATAAGAAATCACAAGTTTTGACGGTGAATTAAAATGAACAGGAGTGATGCTTTTGTTGACATAGAAATCCTCTCACTTAATGAGTGCCTCATAACAAAATTGAGAGTGTATATTTAATTACGAGAATAATATAGTGCTATATAAGTACAGTAAAGCACAGTTCTCTGATATAGACTTGAAGCAGCCATTTTATTTTAAGGAAGAGTGGGACAAGACAAATATGCAGGATATTTGAACATAAAAGCAGCAAGATTAAATAATAGATAAAAATGGAATATTTACAGTATATGAAAAATTCTAGATTCAATCTTTACAAGGCTTACACAGATGTACGCAGGACAACACTGGTTGCTAGGTACATCTATATTTTGGTAGCTGGACTGTCCAGGGTGACCTTCAGACCTGATGGTTGCTTTGTATTTTGTTCTCAGAAAAAAAAGCATGTGTCAAATTGTTGAGCAGTATTAAAATATATTCATCCTTACTTTCCTTCAATGTGCTATTTTTCTGGTGTGGTATCACTTTTTCCTCCCCATTAGGATACTTTTCCTACTTTTCATTCTGCACAAGCACTGCATTCCCTAAGTTTTAACACTTTAACTTCACCTTCACTAAAGGTGTTAACTATAGCTAACTAAATAATATTAGCTATGAAGTTAACCCCATTGTAATAAAAAATCACATAGTCAGATGTTTCAAGTTTCCCTGAGAAGCCAACGGTAATGACAAATGAACCAACTCTTGAGATTCACAGTCCATCAGTCGCATATGCCAAGTGATTCACAGTACTCAACTATTTTCTCCTCTCTCAAGACCCTCTCCAAATATCTTCTTATAATGATAAATATGACAAGTCCAAGCCACAGGGCAAGGTTTACCATGTACTATTTTATTCAGAAGGAAGCACAGCTCTGGGAACGAATTTGGCGTACGCCAGCGGAAATAACTGTCATCCTGCACACGCATGGGTCGGTGGTTTCAGCATCAACCTTCCATCTCATTAAATGTGCAACTTACGAAAATATATGTGAAAATTTGGCCATTATGTGTGATTATTATAATTAGGTACTATATGCTAAGCTATTATGCATGGCCATGCAATAATAGGATGTCACAAAGTATTTGGCTCTGGCAAGTGTATCTTCTCCCCCAACAGACGTATTTGCATTGCAATTTCACCAATGTGTCATAGTTTAGATATATTGCATAAAACAGAATACCACACAAAGACTTCATGATATTAGCAGACCAAGTAATTTGACATCATGGCCTGGCATTCTGCTGGTTTGAGAGCACAGGTTTACTGGAAGTCGTCGTACCCACCGCTCTCCTTACTGATCTTTGCCAAGTGGGAGATGTGCAGTAGAAGTGTCAAAACCTTTTTGTGGAGGTTGAGGGTAGCATGCACACGTTCAATTTCTGAATCGCAGAGGACAAAATCTCTGCTCTTAGCAACTTGCCAGAGCTACTTTTTTATGCCGACACTCATTCAAACATGACCCCCTAATCGATAAAGTTCTAGGAGGGAGGGAGCGAGTGAGCAAGGGAGTGAAAGCAGAAATGCAGGCAGTTGAATGTATTATTATATATATATATTATATATATATTATATTTTTTTAAATAAACATTTTAAACATTTAAAATATTGTTTATGAAACGTATGATCACTAGCCAGCGAGTTGAAATTATCTATGTCACACGAGCCGTAAGGGAGGGGTGCATGTAGAACAAAATGAGCCAAAACACAGGTGGCCTTCTGTCATTGCGTACCTGTTTGCAGAATGGAGAAAAAAGCGACTTAAAAGCAGTATATTACTGACTTTGCATCCCTATGATGCAACCACGTTTTGTAGATCTCCAACTGTGGCTTTGAATTTTATTTTGCCTCCCAAACCACCTGCCTCACAATGTGTGGGGGGCAAGATACACTTGTCCTCTACCAGGCAGGTTTACCACGGTTCCAATTTATTGAATTTATAATGGAAAGTTGTATTTTTATTTATTTGTTTGTAACCATCTCCTGATTTGTGAAGGTCAACAACCCTTTGTTTCGTTTCTTCAGAGAGTTCTTGGTATTTCCCCATTGTGATGGATTTTACAGTTGTAGCTCATTTTTATACCCCAGTGAAACTGGAAGCCATGGGAACCCACAGTACAGTTCCCTAAGATTGAGATTCATTTTAAAAAGTAGCATATTAATGCAATTATTATGCATCCACACGTATGAGGAAATCACAGGAATGTTATACAGCCAGCAGATACAGGGGTATACACAGTATACAGCTTGAGATGTGGTACAGGGGTCTGTACAGTGTGTAGCTCAGTCCAGTTTGTCATTGATTGATCCAAATTTTACTTACAGTATTATACAACCATGGCAGTATTTGGATATCTGGTCAACTCCATTGCTGCCACAAGTGAGCTTATAGCTACCTTAACATTCCGTGTTCTGTTTAAGAGCTTGTTCAAGGGTGCTGGCGGAGGTAGGCTTCTGATATGTACAGGATAATCACAGGCCCAGAGAGACATGGTGGCTAAGCTTCTGGAGAGTATGTAGAGGCTGAAAAGAGGTGTTGGGGCAGACCTATATTATTCATAGATTGCAGCACAGGTGACCAGACCGGACCGGTTTGAGTGCATTTGTGTGTGAGTGTGGGGCGGGGGGCGGGAGATGTTTGTGCTGGAAGTGGCTGAAACATATTCTAGCCTTTGTAGAATTACTAAAGCTTTTGTGTAAAGGCATGTGATTTATTTTTTTCATGTGTAGTGAACTGTAATTTTAAATGGTTGCTTCAATAATTTGTGATGCTCACAATAATGTGTCATATTCAGTGATATATTCATATTCTGCTTATTCTCACCTTTTCGCTTTTCTGTTTATTTCTGGATTCAACTCTTATATAGTAAGAGTATATTAAGTAAGTTTTTTCTCGTCCAAATGGTGTTTGATAGACTTCTGTTATTTGACTGTTGTCTTTTCATTTATCTCTGGATGAATACTGCCTTTCAATACCAGATTTTTTGACTGTCTGATATGAAGTCATATATTGATTTTTCTCCGTTAGCACGTCATTGGCAAATCGATGGCCTTTCAAAAGTTCTTTCTGAAGTCAGGCTCCAAGCAAGTGACGGCCCAATGGAGCTGGGTCAAGGCTTTTATAGCGGGTGAACAGAAACTCAAACCACTGCTGCATTATGAGATGAAATTGGTTTGACCTTTTTAACATGATCCTTTCTCATATGATCCACTTTCACAAAAATGTAATCACTGTACCATTGCCCATCATGCTCTGTGGATCTCCACAGCCATCTCCCTCAGCCAATGGCAATCTGCGCCTCCTGGTCGCAAGTCAAAAGAAGTGCGGGCACTACAGCACAAAAGTGTCAGGGCCTTAACCCAGAAAATCTGTGACCTGTAAACTTAATGCATTACCACTGGCAGTGCGATAGCTGATAAAGCACAGCTTCTCCCATTGAATCCACAGAATTTGAAAAAGCAGTGTATATCACCATCGCGCTCAAACTGTCATTTTACAGAGCCCTACACCAAATAAATCTCAAGCTTTATTTTTAAAAGTGGCGAAAAAAATAGACACACAAATAATAAGGTATGCAGTCCCATTGCACGATTTACATGCTTTTTGACTTGCAATCTGAAGACTTTTGACTGCACAGCAATTAAATTCCCTACTGTTTACTGTTTCCTGAAATTTGGCAACCGCCTATAGACAGAGTATTTTAAGGAGGTTGTTCTGTAAGATGAACTCCAGCATAGGCAAATTCATGGTTTTTTTTGTGAGTGGGCACGGGAGTTCGCTGGCAGCTGGCATGACTCCCCTCTAGATAGACTTCTAAAATTATGCACATTTTCAGTTCACGCAGTGGCATGTATCTGCTATTCTAAAATATCAAATATGCTGTAAACAGACTGCCAGACAATGTTGCTTTTGATAATACAATACATAATACACATGCATTATTTTCTTATGATTAGCTTGCTAGCATTAGTAGTTTAGTGGGATTTTGCCAACAAGATCACCTTCAGAACCTCAGCCATCGCTGTATTGCAGAGGCATCTTGGACCTCCAGATCTGTTGACTTCCTCCAGCACATTCTTGTCAAATAAGGTACTCGCACACAGTCTTGAAGAGAGGTTTGATGCTTACATATGGATATCATCCTTATCTAGCTCCTTCAACTCTTCAATTTTTGTTTCATCAGACCAGAGGACATTTCTCCACAAAGTAAGATCTTTGTCCCCATGTGCAGTTGCAAACTGTAGTCTGGCTTTTTTATGGCGGTTTTGGGGTGGTGGCTTCTTCCTTGCTGAGCAGCCTTTCAGGTTATGTCGTTATAGGACTCGTTTTACTGTGGATATAGATACTTTTGTACCTGTTCCCTCCAGCATCTTCAGAAGGTCCTTTACTGTTGTTCTGGGATTGATTTGCACTTTTCGCACCAAAGCACGTTCATCTCTAGGAGACAGAATGCGTCTCCTTCCTGAGCGGTATGATGGCTGCGTGGTCCCATGGTGTTTATACTTGCATACTATTGTTTGTACAGATGAATGTGGTACCTGCAGGCATTTGGAAATTGCTCCCAAGGATGAACCAGACTTGTGGAGGTCCACAATTTTCTTTCTGAGGTCTTGGCTGATTTCTTTTGATTTTCCCATGGTGTCAAGCAAAGAGGCACTGAGTTTGAAGGTAGGCCTTAAAATACATCCACAGGTATACCTCCAATTGACTCAAATAATGTAAATTAGCCTATCAGAAGTTTCTAAAGCCATGACATAATTTTCTGGAATTTTCTAAGCTGTTTAAAGGCACAGTCAACTTAGTGTATGTAAACTTCTGACCTACTGGAATTGTGATATAGTGAATTAAAAGTGAAATAATCTGTCTGTAAACAATTGTTGGAAAAATGACTTGTGTCATGCACAAAGTTGATGTCCTAACTGACTTGCCAACACTATAGTTTGCTAACATGAAATCTGTGGAGTGGTTAAAAATTAGTTTTAATGACTTCAACCTAAGTGTATGTGAACTTCTGACTTCAACTGTATCTATAAAACTAATGAAATCTCAGCAAAACTATCTGGATGGATAGATAGCACTCCGGGTATATAGAACCATATCTTAATTTAATTTAAGAACTGCCTCTTTAAAATCTGAACATAGGGTGAAAACATAGATATGATTATAGCCTATATTAATATCTGCAGTGAAACGGGAACTCTGTCCGCCCCATGAAAGGTTGGCTATGAGCACCAGGCTCGCTGTTACCTCGCTGTCTTTCGTCCCAGGCATGAGAGGGGGGAAGGAAACCCTCTGAGGATGAATTGCAGCATAAGACGTTTCATGGGGCAGGCGGATAAAAAATGGTTGGTACCCGTCGCATTCTGTGTCTCTGGGAGCAAAAGTGCGATCAATCACACGGCTCTTCTGCTCCCCGGCGGGCTGGGGGAGGAGGCTGAGCCAAGGGTGGATTTAGTGTGTGGGTGTTCCACTGGACATCGACTTCATCTCCCAGTCACGTATTTACCCAGACACAGTCCCGTGGAAGAACTGATAGAGCTGGGTTGCTCTTGTCATATGTTGCATGTTACTTAGCCATTTCAGGCTGTACTTTAACACAAGTTCAATGTGCTCGTCCATATGTGGGCTGGAAATGCGCACGGGGGCATAGGACTGAGGGGCTGGGCGCAATACGATTTTGAATGTATTACCATTCGATCCAGTTTGATAGTGTGCCCTTTTTTGTCCACAGTGAAAAAGACACAAGAATAGTTGGTTGTTCGCAATTCAATAACAGATTGATCCTTGTCATGCTTATAATGTGCGAGCAGTGATGGTATCCAGGTTGAAGCTAGACAGCCATCTTTTTAGCCCCACTTTCAGCACCTGTCCCCTACAATCAAAATGTATACCCTACTTGAGTGGTGCAATCTTACGGCCTGAAAACTACGATAGTCACCAGGCCAATTTATAAGGCCTTGATTGATAGCTTAGGCCTATGCTGAACTGATGGGACAAGCTTATGTTTGTTATTGGCTTTTCCAAATTGGAACAAAGACAGAATTGTAATACAAATAAGTAGATAAAGATTTGATAAATGGTGACACACGGTTTAACCTCTAAACATGGGGACATGGCAATAATGCCATTTGCTTACATTGATTGGGGCTATTTATTGCCATTGGGTAAAACCATCTGCTAAAAGGCTAACCCATCTTGTCCCAAGGGGTAGCACCTCTGATAATCTATGGCCATATTTCAGTTTTGCTGTTCATGTTGGCAGAGTGCTGACTACTCACAGTTCTGGGATATGTGTGCGAAAATTTACTCTGGTGCAAATGCCCCCATTGAGCAGAGTCTGATGAACAATCTTCAGTTTTTCAGGAGGAAGTATCATTCTAGCAGCTGCTTCACACCACATTGCAGTAGCACACCATTTTTAAATAACATGCACCCCTATAATTGCTCAAGCAGTGGGCCATTGACTGTGCCCAATTACCTATCTGAAACCAGTGATTATGGAGTGACCCTAGCTGAACACATATCTGGACCCAAATGTCTGGCTGAATCAGCTTGGTATTGTCACATTCTGACAGGAACACGCTGGAAACAACAACTGCGTTTATTCTTTTCCCCGTAATGAATATTTATGCACACGGTTCTTGAAAACGCTATCAGAGGGCCGAAACACCTGAGAGTGGAAACTGAGCATTCCCAATGAGTCAGCCATAGATCTGCAATAGCGTGTAGGCTGTGTTTACCCCAGTGACTGTGATGGCTGCCACTGCCTGGCTATCACATGTGCTGTTAGCGCTGAAAGATTCTAGGACGTATTGCCCCCTTGCTGATAGTATGCAGCTCTTACACTCTGAAGGTTTCGTAAACCCCCACAGACTGTGGCGCGGCTCAGTCTGTGGGGGGTTTAGTGTTGTCTACGCGGTGTTATCCTGTCACAGAGCAAGGTGTCATGGTTATAACATGCGTATTGCATTCTGCCAGTTGAAAGAAATCTCAGAATGGTTACACGTGCACTGCTTGATTGCGTTTGCGATTAGGGGAATCAGTCCTGCCTGACTGAGCTGTTTCCTGCATTTATGTCAAAGTCATTTGCATGGTAAACCAAAAATAGCAGGAGAAATGTGCAGGGTTTTTTTGTGTGTGCGGGTGTGTGTGCGTGCGTGTGTGTGTGTATGTGTGTGGGTACAGATTTCTGTTTGTGTGTGTGTGAATGTTTGTACGTGTATGTTGTTGTGTGTTTCTCTGCGTGCATACAGCATGTGTTTGTGCTTACGTGTGCACATGTTTTTGTGTGTGCTTGTGCTTATATGTGCATATGCGTATGCTTGTGTGTGTGCTTGCGCTTGTGTGTGTGCTAGTGGGCGCATGCACACCTGTACATATGTGCGTTTCTGTACACCTGCGTTCCTAGATACGTAACGTGCATATGTGTGTTTCTGTTATGCGTGTGTTCCTAGGCATGTAATGTGCATATGTAATGTAACCAGTTCACAGTGGAGAGGGCCCCCGGGCTGCTTGTTTGTTTACTGTGGGCATTGTGTGTCCTACCTGGCGCTAGCTACATGTAGGCTACACTCCTGCTGTCTCTTTCGGCCTTCTGAGGGCTTCAGCAGACTGCTGGTGAAGTTGATCAGGTGCTTGCTGTATAGGAATCCCTGCGGGTTAAGATGGGACCTTTTCTGGAGTACTTTTAAAACTTGGATAATTGGCTCAGAGGGTTAGTGTACTGATCACTGAAAGGTTGTGGATACTTCACCAGTACATTTGTTCTCTGTGATCAGCTATGGTTCAAAGGTCGCATGTACTCGAGTCAGGAAGGTTTTCAGACTGGTACATGTATTTTGTCAGGTAAGTGGGGACTAGGTAAAATGTGTATTATCTGAATCCAGCGGTTCCAACAGTCAATGCCCTTGTTAAAATGTTCGGCACTCTGAATACTGAACACAAGCAATATTGCATGCTAGAACCCCTCACTTAACCTACATTCAAAATAAGTTTTACGTTATTTAATTTGATAATTATTATTAACAAGCCAAAACAAAGTCTAAATCAGGTCTTGAGATTAAATAATTTTATTAAATGAAAAACAGTCAATTAGAATAATGACTGGAAATCATACATTCACTAAGGAATGTAGGCTGACTACTTATAATTTACAAAATGGAAGACATTAAACCAGACATTAATTAGAAGATACCAGTAAAGAGAGAGATAAGCCAAAAATTGCCAATATTATTTACCCTCCAGCTGAACAGGAACAAAAGGAAACGCACAAGGAACCAAAAAGGATGACTTCTTCCCCAAACAAACTCCAAAACTGACTAACCAACTTTTTCTGCAGCTCCATAAAATATCTTTACAGGGAGAGCATCCCTGTCCTGATTGGTTTAAGGTGTGGGGGAGGGGGGGGGGGGGTAATTTATGACAAATACTGGCTTATCTTTGATGTTTGTGGGAGTGAGTGAGTGAGTGAGAGAGAGACAGAGAGCGACAGAGATAGAGAGAAGGGGGGGGGGGGGTACTTATATCTAAATATTAGATATCCTACATTCCCTCTCTTGTAAGAATAGGTGCGTGCACCCGCTAAAAACCTATTCTTACATCACCAAATAGGGATCACATTACACATTTGAACATTGAAGATGCAGTTACCTGCTAACAACAAAAACAACTGTCCAAATGGTTCATCAACCATCTTTAAAACATTTAGTCCATGCCCAGTTTAATAGTCCCTTTGTGATCTGCTGGCCAGCAGATATATAGACACACTGACGTATGTCTCACGATGATCCAGTGTGGTGCGGAGACCTATCTCTATTAGACACTCTTTTGTGTCGCTGCTGTTATGACACCCTGGTTCAGTCTCTTCCTTCTCCAGTGTCCGGGTATCTAGACTGGCAAGGGACAAGAGGTTCCCTGGACTTTGGGTAACATGCAGTGCTTTTTCCCATTAATGTTGCAATTGCGTGAGTGAAATGCAACCTACTCCCAACAGTGTCTCTACCAATTCTGCACGGCGTGCGGGGGGCTCTGTCTCCTGTGACAGGAAGCTGGACGATCCACAGGTGGCAAAGTGCGGTCAGGACCTCTCTTCTGACGGGCAGGGAAGCGCCTCTTTCCCTGTCGGAATCCATTTTGGCTCCTTTAGCCTGGGTCCAGTTAGGTGGACTGCTGACGGCAGTTGCTTAGGCTAGCTTCCCGCGGCAAGGTGTGGGACCGGTTGCACTTGTTTGCACTTGTGTCTGTCCTTTAGGGAATGGCAGGAGAAGACTGTGGGAGTTGAGGGCTTAGGCCATATCACTCACAGCAACATGTGAAGAGGGGAACAATTAATGATAGCACTGCATGTTATGACCGCTGTCAGTCCATGCAGGGGAACCTTACGGACAAGGTTTACATTTCTTGCATCCCCGCATCCTGTTAACTGCACTCTACCAATAGTAGCAGGTCACCTTGAGGGTAATGTCTTTACAGTGGCAGAAATAAAAGTAAAATAAAAAATAAATTGTATCACAAGCCACTTTGGAAAGATTTTAAATGTTTTGCCTCAGTGTGGGAAGTAAGTTAAATGTAAAAAAAAATTACAAAAATAAAAATAAAAAAAACCTTGGAGAAAAACCAGGATATTTCAAGTATTCACAAGTGGGTACGGTTAATAAACTACAGATTTGTTTCTGGAATCCAGAGAATAATTAATATTGATATTAATTTAATATAATGGTTTAATAATTACCTTTTTTAATGAGGAAAAATAATAATGTAAATTATTTTAAATACAGTTGTTATGTTGTTTTATTATACATAGTATTCCGAGCCTGTGTAGCAGTAGGTAATAATTTCTATATATTTCTGTGCTCTGCAGTTATTGGCCTGTTTAACTTAGCATAACGTTGTTAAGTTATAACAGGACAGATGGAGATGAATGCATCAAAATGAAAGTAACTAGAGCCTGAACACTGAATACAAATCCAGATTTTAATCATTCCTACTTTACTTTAAAGGTTAATTTTATTTAATATCCCCAAAGTGAGCAAAATGTTTCATACTGCAGTTCAAATTAAACTGCTGCTTAATTACTGTTGGGCTTACTGAGGAGACAGTTGGGAAAGAGACCTCTTCGGTCAGGTTTTGGTGGTTTGGGAAGGAGTGTGAATGTTTACTACACGCAAAATAGGGGAAACTGAAATTACAGTTGGGAATTTACTGAATGACTTTGTGACCACAGTGGGCTCTGTTTTTACAGTACAAAGTATTTTACAGCAAAAAGAGACCGAGTTGTTGCTTTATGCCCATTTAAAATACATTAGCACCCTAGCTATGCAAAGAACGCAGGAGGCCGGACCTGCAAGGTCACAGTGAAGAGATGTTTTATTCCCATGAGGAAGGCTTGACCACCGCCTTCTTCGTTATGTACATTCTGCAGCGGCGTCTGCCACGCTGTCAGGCCTGCAGCCAGGAGCTGATCACCCGTTACTTTTTTGAGTGTGTGTCTGCGCAGTCTGCACATGCGTGTGCTCGCATAAGCCAGCATCCAGTTCAGTGATGGTCACATGCCTTGCCCATTGTGACATCTACAGAATAAGGCTGTGATGACAGACAGAGTTTAACTTAACCCCGTATCTGCTGAGGCCCCCCTAAAGTTTCTGACTAAAAATGTCAGCTCGCATTACTGGAATTCCACCAGCAGATGGGGTACTTTGAAAATGGCAAAATCATTAAATTTTTTTGTGTGGCCCATAGCATAAAATTTTACAAGGAAAATAAAAGTAAAATACTACTGCAGACTGTAAACCATCTGGTTATAAACACGGTTATAAATAAGTCTAGGTATGAAAGCTAGGTAAACAGAGACCATATTCATTAGTTAGACTACATCGATCTCTCAGCGGTAATTCCCGTCCTTTCTTAGTACTTCAGGGGTATAAGCAGTAACACATTGTGTGCATAGGAGTCAGAAATCCTGGGACACTAGGGCTGGAGAATTGTGCAAAGAGCCCGATAAATCATCTGTTTACAGAAATGTGCAGCTTTGTTATCAAATCTAATGATATAAAATGATACTATATTTAACTCCAGTTAAAATGATCATTTCGGTCATAAGTTATAGGTGTTTCACTTTAGTCATAGTTTTTATTTTTTTTACTTCTAATTTTTTATGGGATGCACAATATGTAAATTCTGCAGCTGATATCAATAACTAATATTTGTGTGGGCACACTGGCTGAGGCAGTTTGATCCCTGTTTTACATTAAAGCACAAATGCAAACTGCAACCAAGTTTTGGCATTCATGGATGAACTAGATGTGTAATGTACAGTGAATATTTGAAGGAAAGTGTAACAAATGTAACAAAACATTTCAACATTATCATTATGCAGAGAGCATGAGTCTAGAGAGCTGCTGAGTCTCTGCATAGCTATGTGTGTGAGTTTGGCTGGTAAAAAAGATAAGTAAATAATTGGGTAGATAAGAGTTTTCAGATGACTGTGATTAGGCTACGTTTTGAGACTGACATTTTCACTGTCATTTAAAGCCTCAGCAGAGCATCAAATGCAGCACCAATCTGGCGCATGTGTGTTGCATCACGGTGGGCCATAATCTCAGCATAGTGCTGACACCGATAAATTTGTTTTGAACTACAATCGGTTGATACCAATCAGAAGCAGATATTATAATGCATACTGATGCGATACGCTGGAGCTCACACTCGTACTGCTGGACAGGTTCAGGCCTTCCGGTGTGAGTGCTGAGAGGTCTAGTAAGTGAAATGGGCCTGATGGAATAGCATTGGAGCTTTCTTAGCATGTTTTGTTCTGACTAATTAATAATTACGTATTCACTGACTAAATTCATTACTGGTTTAACAGCCTTTGACAACAGTCCAGGTAAGTGAAAGTTGCATACTACTTGACAGTGAGAGCTGGCTATCCCGTGTGCCGTGAGCTGAAAGCTAATATGAAAAATTGAGTAAATTCAATTTTATTCATTCAGTGCTTTTTACAGACAATGCCACAAAGACACTTTACAGAAAAAAACTAATTGTGAATCCCCAAAACCAGCACGTGAGGTTAGATTTTTCTTTCTTTTTTTACTCCCCACTGGGAAGAAAACAAGAGACACCTTAAATGTATATGATGAGGAGACTGGACTGCTACTGTATCTCCAGTAAATAGGTCTGGTTAAACACAGGTTTGGGGGAGAGGATTGTACAGGGAATGATTAGACAACCTGTGGTTATCCAACTAGTTCTAGGATAGCTGAAACTTAGATAGACAGTTTATTATAGTCTAAAGTTTATTACAAGTGGCTTGATATATACATGTTTTAATGAATCTTTCTTATTGACTACACCACTTGATGATGAATGATGAGGCAAGTTCCTCATGTGTACTATAGCTAGTTTCATCTAGCTGCTGGCTGTTTTTCGTAAAACATTGCTGGGTTCTTGGCAAGATAACTATAGTAGCTGTCAACAGTAGGTTGTAAGCCAGGAACTAGTTACAGTAAATATTGTTGGGTCTTCCTGTCATTTGTGGTGGAAAAGAGCATCCTGGTGCATTGTTTCAGTGCTCTCAGTGAAACTAACAGATAATGTTTAAACCTTACACGGTCTTCATCATGTTCCTTGTTTTGTATGTTAATAAATCACTGGCATTTTTTACTCTCTACCCATTTACTACTAGATGCGCATGGCTTTTGCCTTTTTAAAACCCATTTAAGGAGCTGAATATAAAAAAAGCACACACATTAACACAGATCTTGTCAGCTGACCAAGTACAAATATCTTACCGATAGCTCAGCTTGTTAATTATCTTCACTTTGTGGTAACTTCACTATTTTCAGGTCATAAGGCATAAGACAACATATTTGCGGTCTTATTTTTTTATTTCCTGGGTAAAGCTCACAGCAAGTTATTCCCAAGTTTAGGCTAAAACAGATTTTTTTTCTCTTCACTGTTCCACACAGATTATGTTCCCTAAATTCTCCTCACATAATGTCTCATATAATGATGAAAATATTTATTCCTTTTTTTCAACAGAATTGTTTGTCTGAAAAATGTTTTCTCAAAATGATTTTGTTAGGAACAGAACGTTGTGACATCGAGTTCTTATGGCCTGCAATATTAACAGAAATAAATGTATTCACTTTATTCATTTGCTTTGAATAATTTTATTTCCCTTTGAAATATTGATGCTTGCTTTATTTTTAAGAAACTATGTCAGCCTCTCGCTCTCTTGCCAAAAAAATGCATACTTTCCAGTTCACTAATTCTCCTTAATTATTAAGCCTTTTTGCTGAATGTGTTCATTTGTAACAGACATTTGCATACCGTATTAAAAAACAGTGGACGTTTGCTCCTAGGCACAGAGTCACTTTATTATCATGGCCAACCAGAGGGTACGAGGCAGATCTGCCATGTGCAATGTGACTGTACCACACCCGCAATAGGTCAACATAAGTCTCTGGCATGAAAGGCAGCCAGAGGGTAATGCCCACGTGTTAAAGTTGGTTTCAATATGCTAATGTAGGCTACTGTATGTCCTTCGATTTGACAGACTTAAATTTCTTAATTTCTCAGACATCCGACATAGATGCTCTTATTACTGCACATGAATGCATAATGATTATGAGAATTTTTCGTCAAGGCCATTACAGAAACAAAGTATCTCCAAGCTTTAGATACACATGGAAGTAGGCTACAAGGCATGTGGTCTCATAGACTGCAGCAATCTCGGCGTCACCGCTTTTTCCCTTCATAACAATTACAATTTCATATGTCCAAATGTCCCACCTCATACACGACGCCAACTTTGCAGTGCACTAGATTTGCAATAATCTGCATTAGCCCACGGACTGTGGAACCGATTACCGCTAGTTTTATATAGGCTAAATGTATTGGCCACGAAGCGTAAGCATTGGTAAGGGACAAAAGACTTGTAGCCTACTGAGTATTTGTCTAACCTATCTATGTGGTCAAATATAGCCTGACACTCTCAGAAATAAAGGTACAGTGGAGATACATTTTTCTCCTTTAAGGAACGCATTTCCCAAATGTAGGCTACCCGTATAATAGTGATCTATTTGGGTACTAAACTTTTAGCAGAAAAAGTACAAATTTATTATGTTTTGCTAGGTAGCCTATATATACTTATATGTAGGCTACCTAGGGCACCACCCCAGTGACAAGTCGAGTTTGTACCTTTTAATGTATTTTTCGTACCTTTTTTTCTGATGATTGCAACATTCAGATATAGCAATACTATTTCAAAACACCACACTATCTTACAATTCCGCAATTGCGAGAAATGCTTGCCACAAATAATCGTGCTATAGGCTAGGCCTATTTGTTGGCATTAAGTGCATTGGAAACGGCTGTGTGCACTTCACGTGTTTCGCAAGTATAGCGGTTTACAGCAACCCAGCTAACAAAATTAGGTCCCAGGGACGTCTCCTGAACGTCTCGAAATGTCATCAGGACGTCGCCTTGACGTCTTTTTGTAGGGTTTTCTAAACGCTATGTGGACGTCACAGAGAACGTTCCCGGGACATTGTAGTAACGTCCCCCAGACATTCAGTACATGACGTTATATTGTAACCAGTAACAGACGTTGCAGGAACGTCTCTGAATGTGCCATGAATGTTATGAGCACAACGTCATATCATAGCCGGATCGGGACGTTGCTTGAATATTGTAACCAAACAGTTACCTTCCTAGGACTTTAATAACGTCCTAGTAATGTTTTTAGGACATCCCTAGGGAACGTCACATCATAAGTTTGAGAGGACTAAAATGGGACGTCCCTGGGACGTCCACTGTTTGCTGGGAATCCGCGTCAGCGTTTGCTGTCCACCAGAAGAAAAAAAAGTTGTGCAGTTGCCTATGTCTGTCTCGGTTCCTGTTTGAGCAAGTTGCAGCTATGGTGGCATTTCACTGCACTCAACTACACGCATAACATCATGGCGACTGTAGAGTAGTCTAACATGTATTGCATGAATTCCGTTTTAAGTAGGCTACTATGTATTATTACAAATGCGAGTGATTCGCTTGCGGTGTGATTAGTTTTCGTCGATAGATAAACTAAAACGGAGGTATGGACTACATTATGTCATTCACGGGACAGAGCGTGCGTTCTGTCCGAGATGCAGTTTCGAGTCGGATCTGGCCTGCTCCTGTGCGAAAAGTCCACTTCGAAGATCCCAACGCAGGACATGTTGAAGAAAACGCTACCATGGAACAAGCAACAGGTTTGACACAGTTAACTGTCTAATAACATTAATAAATATCCCGTTTCTGCTGAGCGGCTGTTTAGCCTAAGCCTACCATAGCCTAATTTTAGCCACGCCCGCTACTTGATGATTGTTCATTTGGAAGAAAGTTGTCATGTGCACCAAGTTTATGTTGAGTCTTGACACCTTAAAAGATAAAGTGATACCTAGTATTTGTAATTTGATTGTCAAGTTTGCTGATGTTGTGAAAATTTGCTAATCTGGCAAGTTGGTAAAGTCGTGGTCCGTTTCGTCTAACGGAGTGGTCTGCGTTTATGAACATCTGGCCAAGTAGCCTATGGGGGTAATATAGGCTACTTCTTGCACGTAGGCAAAAACTCTTTATATAATTGCATATCTTTAAAAGTATTTAACCATTATTACCCTTTTACTGTAGTCTATGTAGTGGGATAAGCGAAATGCAGTTCGGTACTCAGTGTGATTATAATTAACGTTACGTTTCTGCTACGGTAACATTCAGGAAGGGTAACTCTGCAAGGTTGCTCAATCTACTGACACGTCTCCTCCAGACAAATCTACTCTGACAGTAACAGGAGCACGTAGTTTCACAAATTTGAAGAGAACTGTTATCTAATCTAGCTCGGATTGATCGTGTCATTTTTAACCACTCCACAGATTTCATGTTAGCAAACTATAGTGTTGGCAAGTCAGTTAGGACATCTAATTTGTGCATGACACAAGTAATTTTTCCAACAATTGTTTACAGACAGTTTATTTCATTTTTAATTCGCTATATCACAATTCCAGTGGGTTAGAAGTTTACATACACTAAGTTGACTGTGCCTTTAAATTTTTTATATTTGGTCGCATATCATTTGGCTTTGCATGCGATGACTTCCTGATGTCTGTGACCCAACAACATCAAAACTGATATCTTATTTTCTGGTATTTTCTCTTACAAGCGATACTATAACGTCTCTGCATGTGAATGGATCTCTATGGGAATTGGGGGGTGGGACTAGATTTAGCTGTAAATTACACTGGAACAGTATGGAAATACATGGTTGGCTAAATGGCTCTAAGTCATCAAGGGTCTGATGTATCAAACAAGCTTTAAATCATCACTCTGCTGCTAGAAGTACAGTAGATATGGATATATAACTTGGGTTAATAAGGGTTTCTTCTCCTGACTTATTTTTCCATAGAGTTCAAAAGGAAAATTTGTCAGGAGAAACAACCCTTAAAGTGATCGATCCATATCTACTGCATATCTGGCAGCAGAGTTGGTTTGAGGCTTGTTTCATACCTCAGACCATTGATGACTTACAGCCATTTTACCAATCATGTATTCCATACTGTTCCAGCATAATTTACAGCTAAATCTAGTCCCACCCCCCAATTCCCATAGAGATCCATTCAAATGCAGAGACGTTATAGTATCGCTTGTAAGAGTACCAGAAAATAAGATATCAAGAATCTTTTGATGTTGTTGGGTCACAGACATCAGGAAGTCATGGCATGCAAAGGATATGCGAGCAAATATTAAAAATTTAAAGGCACAGTCAACTTAGTGTATGTAAACTTCTGACCCACTGGAATTGTGATATAGTGAATTAAAAGTGAAATAATCTGTCTTTAAACAATTGTTGGAAAAATTACTTGTGTCATGCACAAAGTAGATGTCCTAACTGACTTGCCAACACTATAGTTTGCTAACATGAAATCTGTGGAGTGGTTAAAAATGAGTTTTAATGACTTCAACCTAAGTGTATGTAAACATCCGACTTCAACTGTATATTTTATGTGGAACTATAATTATTTGTCATTGTAGCGTTATGTTACTTACGAGCTAGCAAAATAGTTCTATATCTCAATTCTTATCAAAATAATTTGACAATTGAGATGACCGCTAAACATCAAACATATCGGCTCCTGAAAGATATGTCTATAGAACTAACTTGCACATCTGCCAGTGGCTGTTGTAGGCCTACTGTCATGGCTTGATGGAAAGCAGTGACATTGCAGACATAACTTAATAGTTCATTATTACACAGGCAAGACACCACTTGTGAAGCATTGGTTCTTGAAGTTCTAGATGAGTTCAGATTTGTAATTGATTACATTTATTTATTACGCCGTGATTTGCTACATGTTCATTTGTCCTTATTTGTAAAGGTTGGATATAATTTGCAACCCATTTTAAAGGTCATTAACAACACCAGCATTTCCAAATGTTCTGCCTTGAAATCCTAAAATTGTTCCAATAAATTCAAAGTGGTCAGTTAGGCTTTTGGCAGTCGTGTTAAAGACATCGCCTCCCCCCTTGTGGTTTGAAGTCTGAACCAGTACTAAATTATATTAAGTTGAATGTGAACAGGGAGGACAGACAGGAAGTTGTGCAAACTCCATTTGTACTTACCTACAAGGTACTGCAGTGTTCTGGGAGTGACTAATTGTATAACATTTTGTTCACCATGAAGGGGGCTCCATCTTTCAACACATTCACCTCGACATTCAACTAGGACAACGTGGCACACTGGTCAGCCTCGTTGGCTGCATGCACGGGCTGTCCGGCTGTTCGTTTGCAGCCTAATATGTGTAACTGTGTTCAAGAAAACACAGCTGTTTGCAAGACCTACACCGTTGATAACTGGATGATTAAAGGTTGGGCTGGTCTGTTGGACAGTAGGTTCTTACACTCCCCAAAATGGATGACTTTGACTTACCAAACTCAATTTTCAGTATGACGGATCTCAGCTGCATATAGTGCAACTGGATGCATTCAGATCCTTCCTGTATTATTATTATTATTATTATTATTATTCACAAGCTTAATAATTACAATAATAAGACTAATTATTAATAGAATATCTTAACCAATCACATGTAGTAAATAGTATATAATAGGAGTGTATCCTAACTTGAATACCCTGTTCGGTAATGTACAGATAATGCATTGTTTACAGTTATTTTTTTCTTCCTGAAGTCGACCAATGATATTTGGAAGATTTTCTCTTTTTTACGGTTGTTTCATAAGTTGTGGAAATCCCATCTTACTACAGAAAATAGCTACTTGCGATTCACACAAAAAAAGTAGGCACTAAACAGGAACTAGTCATACTCCAATGATATAAAAACTTGAACTGCATGTCTCGCTCTGTACGTTGATGTGGGTCCATCTAAAATCAACTAGTTCTGAAGGAGCGGCATCAGAGAAAGAAATAACACTAATTTCTTTGGCATGATAAAACGTGTTTTGATGTACTTCTCAACACATTGACAGATGCATGCCACTTTCAGCTGGGTTGTCAGAAGCCTAAGGATTATGTCCGCAGACTCCTGTTCACCTTCCAGTATCCCCTCACTGATCTCGTGTCTTTTATGGCATGTGAAGAAAATCTTTAACTTGCTTTGAACTTGTAGTTCCCCCAGTATAGCATTCAGGCAATTTTTTTTGAAGTGTCTTTCAGTTTGTCTGTCAGAAACACACATAGACTGCATTTTGTATGACTCTAACCGAGACTATCGTTTGTAATGTTTTCATTTTTGAGAAATCAAGAAGGATAGCATGTTTGCTAGCAGTTGTCAATTATAGACAGGTTATTTTAATGCCTTATTATGCTGGGTCTTTCAGCCAACATAGAAAAAAAAATGTTCTTATGGGATCCTGCTTACAGCTTCTTTGATTATTAGTTACTAACCTATAACATGATTTCTAGCTAAGCATGATAGAGTAATGCAGGTCAATAAATGATTCAAATGAGTATTTGTGTAATTTGACTTCACTTTAAATGTTATGAACATTTCAGAGTTCTGAACAACCCCATTCCCGATTGCTTCATATATCTGAGATTCTACTGTAATAGGGGGCAGAGACACACACAAGCAACTGGAGGGAGTGAGATACTTATGCACATCTGCCATTTTAGTTGCACTGATATATCTTTGACGATTCAATAGCTACAAAAATAAAATCAGCAGGGATTAGCAACTGAAAAGTCAGTAGTGTTTTGCTGTCCACTTCTAGTTATTTATAACCAACCACGTGAAGTACAAACTTAATTTGTGAGAGAGAACACGTGGGAGACTGGTAGTAGCCTACTTCTTAGCTTGCTTGGCTGGTGAGTCAACAGCTCAATATTTATTTTTTCCTCACTGTTAGCAATGGACTCAGAAGATTAAATAGTTGCAGTCATAGAGTTGATAGAGTTGCCTGCTCCCACAGCACCTGCAGCGTCTGGTGCGGCTAGAGGTAGCACTGTTGCTCAGCCAGAGACTATTAGCAGTTGTACAATACGGCTAATCATTTAGAACATCAAGGATATTGTTTGTAAAATAATGAAATAATAAGCATCGTATTATACGTCATTATTAACAAAATAACAACAACAATAATAATAATAAATTATTATTATTAAAAAATAAATTATAATTAATAATAATAAACTTTAATGATACGTCAGAGTTGAATCACAAGCTTGGTGAATTGAAAACTGAACAATTGCAATAAAAATGTTACACAACGTCCTTTTACACAACTTCCATTTTAAACCATGCCAACTTCTGTCCAAAAACATACAGATCATTTAGTTGGTTGAACAGGTGCAGATACAGTGTTTCCTCTGAACACCCTTAGTATATAGACTGTAATAATATGGAGGAATGGAATGACCATTTGTTCTGTCCTGAATATTGATAATGAATTCTTGGAATTCCCCTTGAATTGTGTGAAATTCCAAAGCCTTTGGAAGTTTATTTTTATTTTAATGATTTGTTTTGTATGAACTTAGTGCTGTCCTCAGAGTATCCAGCCACAGTATGTAAAAGCACAAAGGTGCCACTCCCTATCCCATCTATCCCGGTCATTCTTTTGTTGAGGCGATGCCTCAGAGTTTAATTAGGAGAGAGATTAATGAGACCAAGGCTCTGGACACTGCTGCCTTGCATTAGGAGTCTCTCTTGTCCCATGGCAGACGGAAGGGAGGGTAGGGGGTTTTGTGGCCTTAGGGGCACCTCTTTAGCAGAGTGGGTGGGGGCGGCATACCCCCTAGACTCTCTCCCAGAACTTGACAAATGAGCTGGACCGCATTTGTAAAAGAACCGTGCATGGTTGACTCCTGTTTTGGGGTCACGTAAGCAGCAATCCAGAACCTTGTTTATGTCCACACGGTGGTCTAAAATTGTCACGTATACATCATGTGTACAATAAAAATAGGCCAAAGCAAGGGTCGGACACTTTGACGTTGAGTAGAGCGCTCTTACCTTTGGAATGCTTCCTGGGTTTAATTTCTGTTTGGGTAATGAGTTAGCCTAAATAAAACAATCAAGAGTTGAGGGGCAGTGGCCATCCCTACCCTTATTCATAAATATGGTTCACCAAAAAAAGCATACCTTCCTTAATGAATAGTAAGTCTAGAGCCACCAAATGCAAGCTGGCAGACTGAAAGAATTTCACTTCAAACTTTTACAAAAAATTTCTCACTTCTCTTTCCCCAGCAGTTGTGCCTCGGGAGTTACAGCTATGCCACCCACGCTCCTTGCAGGGATCGCTGCGGCTGAAGCGTGTTCGCTTATCAAACCCACTCGCCCCTGAGCTGCAGACTGTTTTACACATTACAGGCCATGCAACACCTTATCCTAAAGTAAAATCTATTTGTTTGGGGCGCAGTCCGTACGGCAGCCGACACTCAACCCATATACAAATCCCCCTGTGCAGTTGGGGGTTTGATACCCTGTCGAGGTACTTTCAAGGCAAATACAAAACACAAGGAGACAGGAAAGCCTCCGTTTAAAGAAATATTCATTTATTTTGTGCTGCATTATAGATTCTAAAATATGTATGCAAGTGCGAATTTATGCAGGCCTGTGTCTTTTTTTGAAAGAGTCCAGGTATCTGACCCCACATGATTGACTTTATCCTGTGTGTTGACAGCTGAGTTTGTTTTCTCTCAAATGATTGCTGTTTGGAGGGCATACAAGTTTCCTCTATTGGAGTGGGGACAACTGCATTTCTCCATCTTTGCACGCAGTAGTTTTTCCCAAGGTCTGTATTATTGAGTGGGGTTATAGATTTTGTACTTATGCTGTCAGTTCTATTACTGCCCTTAAAATGAATAATACGCCAGTGTGTTTTCTGGAAAAAATCTTCATCAGAATGTCAAGCTTTGTTTCCATGCGGAAGTTAGTCATGCAGATTTAAACAGTGGCCCATATCGTCTGGCTTAATGCCAATTCATAGTCACTAAAAAGAGTATGTGTACAGACGTCCGCAGGGTCCGCGCGGACCTAAATGACATCATAGTGGACCCAAAACGGACCCTGAGCACATGGACATCCGCCTCGGCAGTCCGCGCAGCAGTCGTTTTTTGTGTCTATGCAGACCTGTCGTTTCACCTACAAGCGTACCTTTTGCGTACTGTCATTTTCTTCCATGAAGGACGCCATTGTTTGTTTGCAAAAAAAATGACGGGAAACGTAGTCTACAAAGGGGGGTCGGTACGCTCGACTATGAAAGGCAAAAGTCCGCGGACAGACCGGTGGACTGTCCGTCCGCGTACGTGTCAGCATCCTGTTTTAAACACTCTGTAACCACCCTTAGTCCCGTCAGGAAATGGCAGGCATATGCTACAGGTTAGCATAATGTAGTATTAGCACTGCCTGGTACAGTGGTTTTTGACTCTAGTCCTAAAGGTGAGCAGAAAAAAAAAACAATGAAAGGCCCATAACATGTGGCCCTTCAGGACCACAGTTGAGGATCACTGCCCTAGCTGTTCAATGGTGCCTACAGTTTGCTGGTTGTTGTCAGTAATAGGCCTTTTTTCTGATGGGGGCTAATGGCCCTGTAATGCTCTTCGTTTTATCGTAATAAAAATAGTCAAGGGATCACAGGTAGCGCCCAAGCTTCAACTACAGTGCTCTTTGCTCAGTTGCGGGTGGCATAGTGGAAATGCTAGTATAATTGCAGGTGGCAGATACAAAAATGGGGAACCCCCTCCAAAAACAAAAGTAGAAATTGAGCAGCAGGAGAAAATAAGACAATGACATGCAAATAATTCAAAAGTGTTCTATAAAGTAGCCTAAAAAATAAAAGCATAAAGTATCATAGGCTATTTGTTTTTTTTACCTTAATCTTTATGTGCTGTGTATTGTTCCTTGTTTTGCTACCTTATTTGCTGAAAATTTCCAACAAAAGGCACCTGAAGCAGTGATCCCATATGCAATCACAGAATCAGGGCGTGATTAGTCAACCTGAAGTGAGAGTTAATTATTAGGGCCCGCGGATTCGGTAACATTCACGGCGGGATGTCAGGATCGGGGTTTGATTAATCGGCCTGTCGTGAGTGTTAATGAGGGGGAACAACAGAGCCAGTGGCTCCATGTGAAAACCATTGCTCCCCTGACACAGCATACAAAGTGCTGCCACAGCAAAGCTTGCCTATTGGGTGGTGTGCAAACCATCTAGACCAATGCTTTGTTTAATACAGACTGAGACTGGAATGTGTGCAAGGGGATGGGATGCTGTTCTCTATTACTGCTGTTTAACCTTACCGTTTACTTCAGCCAGTTTGAGATCGTAAGTGATGTTGCCACAAAGATATCCCAGTAAGGTGAATGTTCATTTTGTGAAAAAAGGTAAGGGGCTAAAAATGGTTTACTGGTATTTGTAAGCACAGGTTCAAAAGTTATTTGCTCCAGCAAAACCAATTTCATTGGCCAACCCGTTTGAAAGTACTAAATCTTTTTGCATAGACCTATATGCTCTGGCCTTTAGTGCTGAATTCATAGTATTGTAAGGACAACAAATGTAGTTTTACGGTGTGCATCGAGGCCTTGGTATAGTAGTATATTGCTGCTTTCTGTTAATGCCGTCATAAATTACGTAATTTGTTACAGCCAAGTTAGGGGCTATCGAATAAATTGGGTTTGTGTAATACAAGAATAACAGGGAACAGAAAGACGACACAGACAAGTCCAGCATAGCTGCTGCCACAGCCAGTCACTCACAGTGCGTCTCTTTGTCCTCCGGTCGTCCCACAGTCCAGCTAAATTACTTCTATGATGGTTGTGTAAATCGAAATGACTCGCTTTAAGTGAAACAAAACCACAACATACCTCTTTCCTCCTAAGGACCTCGGGAAAAATAAGGACCTTTGGAAAAAGTTTTCCAAAATTTGTGATACAAATTTTCTTTTTTATTTTAGGTCCCAACTGTTTGTAAGCACATTGTTTTACCGGTTTAAATGTCACTTAAATTCAAATTGCGAGGAAGTAAAATTATCCTGTAAGCTTGTCCTAATGCTATTAAGAACATAGAGGGGTATGTGTGCTTCCAAATGTGGCCTGTGCAGGGGATTCTGTCCAGTAACCAGCCCACCTATGAACATGAACACAAACCTTCTTAAGATATCTCTTCAAGCAAGAATGAATCGGCAGGCCCCATAACTGATATGTTACCCATGAACTGGAATGCACTGTAACAATGTGCTCTTTTTGATTTTATGTTTCACTTCTTTGATGTGGGGGTTCAAAGATACAAGAATATATTGCGAAAACTGGGTTCATGTCATTCACATTTTCCACCCTTTGTTGGTTCACGCGACTGTGAGGGAATGCACAGCGAATTGCCTCGTTGTACCCCCCCCCCCCCCCCCCCACCACCACTCACCACCACCCTTATCTTATTAGATGAGATTTTCTCACTCACAAATGCATTCCATCGAAATATTCCAGCAGATGTGTTTGTCTGCAGTCTAGCCTGCGGAATATTCCAGCAGATGTGTTTGTCTGCAGTCTAGCCTGCGGAAAATTCCATCAAGGCACATTTGAGGGATTTTCTTCTTCGCCTTTCTCTCCTTCCCGTTTGTTTATTTTTCTCCATTTGTTTGTTTTTTTAGTCTCATGTTACACGGGCTCGGTAAAGAATGGCTGCTTTTCCTTTGTCATCTTTGGTATTCTGTATAATGAAAACATGTCAATTGCAATCTCTTACTGAATAATGCATCACACACTGTAAGGGATCTGCATATTGCACCGTGGCACATTGAATTATTATGACTGGCTTCATAGGTGTCCCTGTCCAAGGTGACTTGCATACATGACTGACTTCTTTACTGCATAATACATTGTAATATATGATGTGTATAATGTACTGTTTGTATAGTTTGTGTGTGTGTGTGTGTGTGTGTATGTATATATATATATATATATATATATATATATATATATATATACTGTATATATACAGTGCCCTCCACAATTATTGGCATCCCTGGTAAAGATGAGTAAAAAAGGTTATAAATTAATTAGCTTAATGTCACACTGGAAAAATCCAACCTTTAATTGAAGTAAATTTATTCAGAGAAAAAAAAAAATCCCTCATCAAGAAATAATTATTTTTAACAAAACCACATGTGCCACGATTATTGGCACCCCTGCATTTAATACTTTGTACCTTTCTTTGCCAATAGAACAGCACTGAGTCTTCTCCTGTAACATCTAATAAGGTTGGAGAATACAGAGCAAGAAATCTGAGACCATACCTCTTTACTGAATCTCTCCAGATCATCCAGAGTCCTAGGTCCTCTCTTGTGCACTCTCCTCTTCAGCTCAGCCCACAGGTTTTCAATGGGGTTTAGGTCAGGGGACTGAGATGGCCTTGGCAGAAGCTTGATTTTGTGTTCAGTTAACCATTTTTGTGTTGATTTGGACGTATATTTGGGATCATTGTCCTATCCAACGACGACCCAGTTTTAGTTTCCTGGCAGAGGCAGCCAGATTCAGATTTAAAATGTCTTGGTATTTCATGGAGTTCATGATGCCATGTACCCTAACAAGGTTCCCAGGGCCTTTGGAGGAAAAACAGCCCCACAACATCACAGAACCTCCACCATACTTAACAGTGGGGATCAGGTTATTTTCTGTATAGCCATCCTTTTTTTTTACGCCAAACCCACCTTGAGTGTTGGTTGCCGAAAAGCTCAATTTTTGTTTCATCTGACCATAGAACACGGTTCCAGTCAAAGTTCCAGTAGTGTTTAGCAAACTCCAGGTGCTTACGTTTGTGGTGAAATGACAGGAAAGGCTTTTTTCTGGCATGCCTTCCAAATAATTTGTTGGCATGGAGGTGACGTCTAATGGTAGTTTTGGAGACTTGATGACCCCAAGATATTACTTTCCTCTGTAATTCTCCAACAGTGATCCTTGTTACCATCCTCCTCACTGTGCGTGGGGGCAAAATAATCTTGGGTCCTCTTCCAGGCAAGTTTGTAACAGTTCCAGTTGCTTTGAACTTTTTAAGTATTGCCCTAATGGTAGATATGGGCATTTTCAGGTGAGTAGCAATTTTTTTATAGCCATTCCCTGACTTATGAAGCTCAACACACTTTTCCCTCATTTGATTTGTGTGTTCTCTTATCTTTCCCATGTTGATGTATGAATAAGGGAATATGGCCTCTGTGTCACCTCATATTTATACCCCAGTGAAACAGTAAGTCATGGATTACTGCTTGAAAGTTCCTAAACACTCTGATCAACTTTAAAAAGTAAAATATAAATGGGAAAAAATGCTTCAGTTACATTTTGTTCATAAGAATTTCTAGGGGTGCCAATAATTGTGCAAATAATTATTTATTGATGAGGGATTTTTGTTTTTCTCAGAATAAATTTACTTCAATTAAAGGTTGGATTTGGGCACTGTGTGTACGTATAGTATACAGTGCCCTCCTTAAAGTGACGGACAAGGAAAATCAGTAAAACGTAAAAGGCTTATGACCACGTTATTTATGGCTATTAAGGTATGTACTGAGCACCAAAAAAGCATGAGGAATAAATTCCATTCGATTGCAATCTTGTTCAATTTCAGTCTATCTATCTATTTATTCCTGTATGCTGAAAAAAAGGGTGGAGTCGAAAAGAGTTCCAGAGTTGACGTCAACTGGAACCCACAACCAATATATATTTTGATCTAATTACATACAGTAACTCCTCCCATAGTTTGAGGCGAATAAAACTGTCCTGTCCCGTTAAGAAATCCTCTTTGAGTCACTCTCCTTATCCCTATACCAACTTTATTCATTTGAGGGTGTGGATTTAGACCACACCATCTGTTTTATTATTAGCCAATGTTCTCAGCCTCATTTTTCTACCTGTTGGGTGCCCTAAGTGTTAAGCTGACTACACCAAAATCTGTCATCCACAGAATCATCAATTACGCCTGGTATTTTCAACCTTTTTTCACTGGATAAAAATACATTTTTAAAATTATTATGAACATATTCTTCATCTGACAGAGGCGACTTTTCACTGATGGAGTTGACAATAGTACACATGAACACACTTAATTCCCCCAACAATAATAAAAAATCTAAGTTATTATATGGATGCTATTGGAAACCTGCCCTGTTTCAAAATGAGTAATTATAATTCAGGTTTTCCCTTTGTTTTTACTTCATTAAACTAAGGGAGAGCCATTTCAAACAAAAGGTACTGTTACGTCCCAAAATTGCAAGAGTTGCAATAACCAGGTATACAGTGGTGGATGTAACACTAAACCACTTAAGCATGAACCACAACCTCAACGGAAAACCCAGTCAAGTGGTATAAAAGGTTTAATAAAATAAACGCTTGAGATAGTTCCTATTCTTTAAACAAATACGACAGCTTGACAATATTTACAGGAACACAGGCTGCAAGCTCTCACCGGGCAGCAAGTTTTAAAGTCCAGACCCACGTCGAGATAACGGGGGTCTTCCCCTCCTGGTCTAGTGTAAATTCTGCTTTGGTGTCGTTAAGCAGCTATCAGTCCATTCACGGGCTACCCACTGTAGCCTGCGTTTTCAACCGAAGTTAGATGGATATCTCGATGGTAGGCATCGTGAAGGTGGTAGTGTTGGCTATCATCAGGTTGATTGTACCCCCTGATGCAGAGGGAGACAGGCTATATATGCTCCCGCATCTTTCAACCCCACTGCTCTGCGATGGTCCTCTGCGTCCCCAGTTACGGGCATCTTTTCAATCTGGTGGCTAGGCATCCACGTCCCCACGCATCTCCCAAAGATGGTTGCCAGGCAACAGCATGCATCTTTTCATCCAGTGCAGCTCCCAGGATCTCCGTATAGGCCCGTGACATCAGCACCTAAACCTGTATGGGAGACGCAAACAAACACAGCAGCCCAAAGCAAAAAGATACACAAAGCAGGGGAGACAGAAAAAAGAGGAACGTGACAGTACCTAGTGACCCAAAATAAGAAGACCCTAACTGGGCTAGACTTGACATACACTAGCACTACTGAGTCTCTCTACAACACTGCCGATTTGATTTTTGGTTGAATGAGGCAGCCCTGCCCTGCCCTGCCCAGGATCCATTCTCGTGCCGGTAAAAATGCGGATTCACTGTCTGTTGAGGTCATGTGATCAGGATGATGAGGGGCTTGTTCAGATTGTGATCGTAAAGGATTGAGGAGAGCAAAAGCCGGTTACTGATGTAGATACTGGTGCATTGGAGAAAACCACTGAGCCCCTCCCTAAAATGATTTAGACTGGTATGGTGCCACTGAGATTTGTTGAAGTCATTTTTTTTTCTTTTCAATCATGTCATTTTCCATTTTTCTGTCCAGATTCTCTTTCCACTGGGTGAGCATCCAACACCCCTCTACAGAAGCTGATAGAGAGCCAGTTAAGGCCTCTTGAGGCAATCTAATGTAGTAGTGTGGGGATGGGACAACAAGGAGCCTGGACTAGGTGGGAGCAGGTGATGCGTAGAAAGATCACATGGGCTGACCTCTGGCAGGCAGAACCGCACCGCATCATGGGGTCAAACTTGCGTATACAAAAACACATATAAAACTGCTACCACCCGCAAGAAATCGTCAGAAGTGATCAACACGAGGTGTAAAGAGGATTGCGTGTGCTAAAATGGAAAGATGCATTGATTTCTCATTTTTGCGGGTTAGCCTGAATATGCGTAAATGGGCGTCCCTACGTTATTTTGCGAAATAGTGGGAGGTGGTCATGCAAATAGATTACTTTAGCACATGTACATTTATTTACTAAGCCCAATAGGAAGATTGGGAAAGGTATTTGCGGGTGCATTTTAGTACCAATGGAAAGCAGGTATAAAAGACACGGAATCGTAAGATGAAGGCTGTCAGTGTAGCAAGACACTTATGGGTGTGTTTGGAGTATCCATAACTGAACGTTCAGAATGATTGTGTAACAATGGGGGCTAACTAACTGGCCCATTCTAGCCAAAGCTCAAAATATACAAGAAAATAATTTGTGGATAGCCTACATAGGCTTCATCATGAACAGTAAGAATATATTTTTTTAATCATGAAGCAAATCATGTTACAGAATACAACAGTAGCCTAACTAGTGAATAACAGGCAATACAATGTCTTATAACAAACCGTGAATAACAAGCAAATCAAAACTTTATAAAAATAAAACCCATGATCTAATGGAAATGTGATTTTATGTGACATTAATGGTGTGAGTAGGCTTAGTGCTAGTAAGAATAGTTATGATCATTTCAGTCCTGACAAATATCTGTAACTCCCGGCAGACTAAGAGACATCCAATGAAATGGTTCGTAATAAACCGACTGCTTGTTCAGTGGAACAGTAGCCTATATCCTACACTAAAAAAAAAACATGAAAACGGCAACATTGCTACCAGTCTTTTCACCGTTTTCTTACAGTATAACCATTCCAAACACGCAAAATCTCTCATTTAATTATGGCTATTTGCACCTGGAGTAATTTACAATAATGACTCTTAGTTGATCACACGTAGAGTGTGAAATGATAACGCCTGTGAATACTTTGGCTGTGCCCGCTAAATAACAACCCTTATTTGGGATCTTAGTAAATCAACCACCAAGTTCCTTGTCAAGGCGGTTTACAATGTCCTCCCCAGCCCTTACAACCTACACTGCTGGGGCTTAGCAGAAACCCCAGAATACCTATGGTGTTCCAAGAGGGGAACACTCAAACACATCCTGAGCTGTTCTCTAACGGCTCTGGGAGAGGGCCGTTACCGCTGGCGGCATGACCAGGTTCTGAAGACCATCTCAGGAGCTATCTGTGCAAGAAAGCGGACACAGACCACCAAGAAGACTATGAGCATCATCGCAGCTGGAGAGCAACACAAGTCGACACCTATACCAGCTTTTTGTCTTCTTACTATCGCTCAGGACTGGCAGCTCTTGCTAGCCCTGGACAGACAGCTCAAATTGCCCCAACACATAGCAACCACAAGACTGAGACTTGACATCCTCATTGTATCTGAAGCGATGAAGAGCATCATCATATTGGAGCAGACTGTCCCTTGGGAAGACCGCTTGGAGGAGGCTTTTCAGAGGACGTACGAGGGGCTGGTCAGCGACTGTCACAAGCAAGGCTGGAAGTAGGGTGCAGAGGTTTTGTGGGTCAGTCTCTCTGCAGAGCCTGCCACACACTGGGCAACACAGGAGTAGGCAGAAGGAGAGCCATACACAACAACACTGAGGTGGTGGAAAAAGCCTTAAGATGGCTCTGGATCAAGATGGCCAATCCTTGGGAGAAATTAACCTTTTGACCTGACGAAGCTGTGGCCTGATCAACCCTGGCTCAGTCGCCTGGGTGAGGGTTAATTAGTTAATTAGATCACCCCTTCTACCAGTTAACGTCCTCACTTCGTAACATTCACACAGGGCTCCCATTACGAAAAGCTAGTTTTGCTAAATAAAGCAGATGTTTTGGCTAGAAAAAAACTATTAATGTTTTACTAGTATATAAATAACTTTTAAATAATAAATTGCTCATTTCAATAACATGATTCAATTACTAAAGAGATTTGAGAGTGAAGAGTTGTTTAGAAAGGTGTATTACTTGTTTGTGTCCACGAATTGGAATGCCCGAACGTAACTTTAGGTCCCTCCTTTCTGATACATAGGGAGAATGCAAAATGCATGTGGGCAGCCACTGCTGCTTTTCATTCTGCCACCAAAGGGCTGAGCTGTGTAGCCACTGCGTTGTGACTCTACTATTCCAAACACAAGCCCCTTACCAGGACAGCGCAGTCTCATCAAGTACACAATGCGTCAGCGCTGTATTTGTCTCGGCGCCAGAAATGACCGATGGCTCAGTCGTACTCCAATTATGAAATTTTGGGTTGCATAACAGGAGGATCTGTGGTATTGGGTATCCGCATAGCCAGTGTGTAATCCTTTCCTATTACTTTCAGCTGTCATTTTGAACATCCCCCCCCCCCGCAGTTACAAAATGAGAGTTCATGAGTTTAATTTCACTTGGTTACCTATTGCTTCGGGCAGCGATAGGAAGTATATCATGTAACGTCTTCCTTCGAAAAGGCAACAATTAACTGAGAAAATGTAATAGAAGGGGACAGTGTCTTCTTTATACAAAGCCGCAGCTATGAATATCAACATCATTCACAGACAGTAAGTGGAACATTTATTGAACTCAATTTATGTCTGTTCTAGACGGTGTTAATGTCCTCCTTCCTTTTTTCAGGCAATACCAGAGAGGGAGAAAAGAAAGGCTGTAAATCGCAATGTAACCATGCACGGTACCGTAAGAGACGCACGAAGGCTACTTTCACGTCTCTTTGGTGTGGATGTGGTTGCGCTCAAGTCCTTTGGGAGTTGCACAGCATCTAATACCTCTCGTGGTGTCATCATCATGCTAAGATTCGGCAACAATATCAAAAACCATCTCTTGAAAAGGAAAAAAAAAAAAAGCTTGGAAGTTAATTCATTGCGTTTGTATCACTTCTCCGCTTGCATCCATTGTCCAGATAAAATTACCCACTGAGGGTACTGCTGAGTGGTTTTTCCAGTTAGAACCAGGATTCCAGAGTTTGCGCGAGCTCCTCAGTCTGCTATCCAATCCTGATTGTGCCATTACATTACATTACAGGCATTTAGCAGACGCTCTTATCCAGAGTGACTTACACAACTTCTTATTACATTTATCCATTCATACAGCTGGATATATACTGGAGAAAGTCAGGTTAAGTACCTTGCTCAAGGGTGCAACGGCAGTGTCCTACCAGGGAATCGAACCTGCAACCTTTCAGTTACAAGCCCAGTTCCTTAACCATTATACTACACTGCCGCCCCTACCAGTTCCAATTATGGCCAGCGGGGGTGGGGTGGACATATGTTTGGCTCTGACTTGGCGATGAGAGGAAAAGTTTCGGTCATGGACTAGTTGTAGTACTACTACGAAGACTACTACTCTACTACTGCTACGAAGACTACTACCATTGTTTATTATTATTATTATACTATTCACCAAGGTCACTTTCACAGCTTGCATTCTGACATAGCTATATATCTGTATACACCAGAGCAGTTTGTCTCCTTTATAAAGGAGCTGGGCTTCTAGGTTTGATTCCCAGGTGCTGTTGTAACCTTGAGCAAGGTATTTGCTGAACTGCTTCAGAAAAAAGCTAGTCATATAAATGGGTCATGTATTTAAGTGTAAAGAATGTCGATTTGGCCTGGTCCACCTTAATTGTTATCATTAAAAAAATGTTTTCCTCTGCGGTAAATTAATTAATTAACAAGAACTCTGGCCTGGATTATGGTGTCTGGTCAGCGGAAATGTATCCGCATATTTACAGAAAATATGGGCTGCGGTTCAATCCGTTAAATGCCCTGCCCTCCTGCACTTCCCCTCGCCACTTCCACTTCGGGGAATCCCTTTAGAAACCGGAAGTTGGGCATTGCCTAGGGCGAGTGCAGTCCAGTCCATTAGAAATGCAAGTGAAGTACGTGAAATTAGTCCCTCAACCCTCGGTTTGGCTCAAGGGAACGAGTCCGCAAGACTGCAGACTTCAGGCAGTGAAATTGCCCAGAATGCTTTACTGTAACCCCAAGTTTCGGAAGTTTAAATTTAACCCCTTTGCATATCTCCCGGGAAAAATCTGAAAAAAAGCAGCACCCAAGTATAAGAGATCTTTTAAAAGTTTTTTATTGCACGACTAAAATGTTGAATAAATTAGCAAATAACATTGATTTAGTGGTTTGATAAAATTGCTTTAAAACGTATCTGCAGTAAATAGTTTCATGTCATAGCCTACTAGGGTGCAGTAAAAGATTATTCTTTCAGGATAGTTAACGATAACTAGCTACATAATCAGCTCGCAGCAGTTGAACGAGTAGGCTATCCAGCAAATGAGCCAGTGCAAGTTTACATGGGCAATATTACAAATAGCTACATTTTGCTTGGATTTCATATTCAATACAGGTTGCTCGCCTCTTATGTTTTATACTTCTGTGCTACCTGCAAAGAAATCCATGCATCCACCATTTTGATTGCAGCGTATTAATATATTTGATTGGGAGGTAGCCTATTTTGTAACATAGTGTATTATTCCCCATTCCTGCTTATGAGCTATTTTAAAAAGCTGTCTATCAATAAATTGATCGTCAATCATTTTCTAGTTTGCTCTTTTGCCAGAATAAAAATTTAGATGTTGGTTGGAGCTTGCTGTCTTATGCAATTTATTGGAAAGTTTTTCACAAACTCATTTGTCAATGGTCTGCTGGCATCACTGAGATGACTGAAATAATCTCCCTTGCTCCTCCCCGTCGGTTCGAGTGTTTACTCATGTTGTTTTGGTGCTGTGTCACATCCTCCCAAGTGAAAGTGGCGAGTGGAAGTGCAGGAGGGCAGAACATTTAACGGATTGGACCGCAGCCATGGTGTTGTTAGCCTGCATGTGGTTGCCAAACTCGTGTGTTCTGTAGCCGTAGCCTACCTGGAAATAGAAACCAACTCTTTGGGTTACAAGTCTAGATCCTAAAGCTGTATTCCACACCGGCTATTCCAAGAGGAGAGACGCTCTTTCAGTACATAGCATTTCTTCAGCACTTACACAAGTAAAGCACCAGTAACACAAAGGGAGGGTATGGGGCCTATTCTTCATGATGTCTTTATTCTTTGAAGGATATCTGCCCAGGTAAAGTGCAGGGGAACCAACCGTCAGGGTGAATCTATACGTTGCAGAGTGCAGTCTTCATACATGATTTGACAAATGAACTCTTGTTGAATAGATTTTTCCCCGGGCAAACCTCAGTGGTCAGGAGGGTGGGAGAAAATGTTGTGAAAGGGCTCTACAATGCACATTACGTGAAGGGAAATGCCATGATAATGGTCATCAGAGTAAGGTGGTCGTTTGACTGTGATGCTGAGCGATTTAGTATGAGGAGTGTCTGTTTTCAGTGCTCCCGTTGTGATACCATCGTGTGGAAGACATGGCCTCCTTTTGAGGCGGCATACCAGGCAAAGCTTTAATTATAGCCCAATCACTCCTTTACCAAGCAGCACACCTGCAACTAATGTAGCTCAGTGTCCCGGTGTACCTCTCTCTCTCTCTCTTTCTCCCTGTCTCTCTTTCTCTCTCTTGCTCTGCCCCTCTTTCTCTTTCTCGCTCTGCCCCTCTTTCATATTCTCTTCACATCTCACTCTTCTATGTCTCTTTCTTTCCCTCTTGTCCATCCATCCTCTCCTCCTCCTTTTTACATACTGATTCCACAGACAAACTCAGGTGTGGCGCAGTCATTGACTCTTGAGCCATATCCCCCACATGGAAGGGGGTTCGGACCCACCTTCTCAGCTGTGGTCCTTCTCCGTTAACATCTTTATCAGTCTGAATAAAGCAAAAAATACAAAAGGAGGGAGGGCCTGTCTGCTCTCCTTTAAAAAAAAGAATTAAAAAAAAGATGAAAATAAATTAAAGCGTTAGATAAAATTTTAGGTCTCATTTCTGTAACATTTTATCTCTTGCTGTACAAAACTGGCTGGCTTTTTTGTTTGACTCTGAAGCACCACTCAGACTGTAACCATTAGTGCTCCAGTCCTTGTTCCTTATATGGGCGTACAAGTTGTTTGGTCTACTCTAGGGCATGCAAGTGAAGTATTAGCGTCTGTTTTTCTCCACTGTTTCATCTGACGCTTAAATTGGAGATGTAGTTACAGAATGCCAAAACAATTTGAAGAGAAGATTTACTAAGTAAAATATTCAGGCATATTCCATTTTTTTTCATTTGTGTTACAGATTTTCAGCAAAGTAGAAATAGGCTTCCTCAATTTTCGGCATTGAGGAACGGCAAGGGATTGTAACGCGAATGGACCAGAGAGTTATTTTGGCAAGGAGAGTCTCGCAGCATGCCTTGGAGCAGCAAGAAATGTCTGTGTGTCCGAGACCCGGTGAGGGGTTCAGCACAAAGTCAAAAGGGCTTACTCAGGAAGCCGGCTGGCAACCAACATGTTTTGGCTGTGACAGGAAGCTCTTGGGTCCCATGATGTGGCAGGAAGATTGGTTTTGTAGTCCCCACAGGCCAGTCATGTGATATCTCTCCTCTCCACCTCATCAAGAGGGTGCTTTTCTTCTGTAGCAGATGAGAGGGTGCTCTGTTGCAGTGTTTTTAGGCCCTGGAGATGAATTGGACACAGTTATTTACGTTTCCTGAGAAGCCTCTTCTTACATGCATGTTGTTGCCTTCAGGCTTTGAGTGGCAGTGTGTTAATTTAGAAAATATATATATATTTCTTTTTTAAGCTATGCGCCTTTTTTCCCTCCTTTATGGCTGCATATTGTGGATGACCATCCGTATAGGCCCAAAATAGTCAGTGTTTCCCCCAGGATTCTCTTTGTAGGCGGGGTGACAAGATGGTCTGGGGGAGTGATGGTGGTGGGGGTGCTGCTGTGATTGCGGACGCTGGGGCATTCGTCCCATTGCATTTTATTTCATTTTATTCCTTTGGTTTGCCCCCCCCCCCCCCCAAAAAAAATAGATGGATATGGAAGTGACGTTTTGTAATGTTCCTCCCATTTGCCTATGTTTACTTTCTCCATTCTGTGTGTACAGAGTAGGCACCTCAATAAAACTCCTTTCTGCCCTGCCTCTCTTCACTGCCTGCTTGTGTCGCCTGCACAAGTGCCAGAGCATCACTACAACAGTCAGAATGGTAGGCTATTATGTAAATTGAAAAAGGCATAAATGTCATTTGGCTTCATCAATACCAGTGCTTCAAAATACCAGAGTCAGAGAAAACAAGAGACTGGAAAATAATTAAATAGAATGCGAGAAGAGAAGATAAAATATTGTGTTTCTGTTTAACGTTTAACGTTACGTTAAAAAAGCTGGCTAAAATAGCGTAAAGTGCTGCTCTGTGATTGGGATATTTAGGAGTGTCGTTTAGCCTATCTAACAAAGGCGGCAAACTTTAGTTTTGAGTTAGTTACTCTGCTAGGCTGTGGTTTGTAGCGACGGTAGACTTCGTTGCACCTGTTTCCTTCGCTATTGGCTTCTGTACCACAACGGCTCCACTGTCCCCATTCTCCCCAATCTCACATGGAAGAAAGGAGTTTGTTGCTAATCGAGGAGAGTGCACACACTCTGCAAATCTATTGAATCCGTGATGATTTTCTAAGATGAATCACAAAACGGTGAGCTTACACGAACAAATAAAATTTTTAATTAAAGTAAATTCGTTTTCAAACAATGACATTGCCATTTTATATTTTTAGGCGGGCGATGTATTGTAATGTATTGAAGGGGAAACACTGGGCCTCTTGCATATACGTAATTATTATTTAATCACAATTATTCTGTACCACTCATCTGTAAACTAATGATGTGGTAAATATTCAGCTGATTAGTGTGATAGTGCGTTCTATTATACATTTCACAGTGTAAATTCTTAGACTCTGCTTTACATCCAATGTGGGACAGATTACCTCTCACTCTTTATTTCAGTCTGGAGCCCCAGAAATAGCTGGGGCAGTGCATGACTCACGTTTAACCACGCCTATCTGTCATAGCAACACAATCCAAAACCTGTTAGCCTTCAGCAGTGTAATGTATGGTGTGGGTAACCTTGCCAGCCCCCCACCCCCCAACCCAAAAAACAGCGCTCGCACTCATTGCCCTGGCGAAGGCCAGCGCGACACAGTGGGGGTCAGCAAGGTGACAAGAAATCAGCGTCTGTCAGCGTTCGGAACAGAGGGGTAGAGAGGGAGAGAGAAAGACAGAGTGAGTGAGTGAGTGAGTGAGAGAAAGAGAGAGAGTGAGAGAGAGAGAGGGAGGGAGGGAGAGAGAGCTAGGCTCCGCTCACAGCGCCGGCTGGATCGCTCGTGCGCTCACTGTTGACGAATGAGCTGTCTACCCACAGGGCTGGGAAAGCTGCAGCTTGTGACAAGCTGGGGGAGAGGAACATGAACGTAATGCGCACCTTGCCTCGCCTGCTTTCAGATACCGGCCAGAAGAAGACTCCGGAGAAGAAGGATGGGCGTCGCATGTCCTTCCAGAGACCGAAGGGGACCATTGAATATTCTGTAAGTAAATGGAGGGGCACTTCTCCCCATTTTCCAGAGCGTGCTTGCGGTCTCACTAACAGCAGAAGTGTTCTGTTTTCGTGCCATACCTGGCGGAAGACTCACCCGATGCTTGTTGATAGGTGGCCGTGGCCGTGGCCGTGCCTTAGACGGCATGCACGTGCCGTGCGATTTCTTGTTTTGTCTTTGTTTATGTAAAGGACTTGGAATTTCCGCACGGAATTTTGCGCGCTTCTGCCTAGCAGTGATAGTCGCGTTAACGTGAAGAGCAGCAACAAACAAACAAGCCGATTCTCATTTGCCTGGCAGTGTGCGGTTTGAGGCTTGTGTTCAGAAGCGCACGCTGTGTGTTTTGCTTTTTTTTTTTTTTTTTTTTTTGTGTGAAAGGGGGAAAGCGGAAATGCTCTCTTATCAGCTCTTATTCAGCTTGTTCTCTCTGCGTGGCCAGTTATCAGCAAAGCATTCCAGCACTGTGTTCACAAATGACCTTCCAACTGCGTTATCATCTCTATTGATTTGGTGTCTGTGTGGCTGGGGGAGACAGAGAGAGGGAGAGAGAGAGAGAGAGAGAGAGAGAGAGCTTCAGTTCTCCGGCATTAACTGAAAATGGAGCCTGGCTCCTGCCTTGTGTTCTTGAAATGACCCTCAAATCCAGCTGTAGTCAGGCAGGATCCGGCTCCGTGGTAACGGCGAGGCAGCGGGGAAGCGGCAGCGGAGCTGTGCCTGCCGGCGATGAGGAGACAGACGATCGAAGGCGGCGCTGGTGTCCAGCGCTGTCGGTTTGCCAGCGGATCAATTTAAGCCTCGTTTTAGCAGTGATCCCCAGCATCTGGTCGCCACTCCACATCTGGTCCCGCCTGCCCTCTCTCACCGGGTGTGTTCGCGGACGCTCCGAGCCCCATATCCAAGGGGAGTGTGTGTGTGTGTGTGCGTTGCGTGTGGGGGGGGGGGGGGGGGGGGGGGGGGGGGGGGGGGGGGGGGGGCGGTTGGCTCCCGCGCTCGGCGTTTTCCAGCCGTTTTCCTGCTTCGAGCAGGTGTCCGTTCCTAACACAACCCCGCCCCCTCCCCCGCGTATCCATCTCTGTCTGCCCGCCAGTGATTGACAGTGAGATTGTTTTCATCGCCGGAGTGTGAAAAGTGGCCGATAACGCAACAGGATATTTGTCAAGGAAGCACCGCTTTGTCTAGGGGGGGTGAGTAAATACAGTAGGTAGACATTAGATTGGGTGTGAAGATGCTCATATCTCACTTGCACAGCACGCATTGCCATCTCGCAGACCCCCTGCCAGGCTCCTTCCGCTGGCTGCCACGGGCTCACAGATATCGTGATGGATCGAAGGGCCCGCAGGTGACTGTATAACATTGCAATGCCAGACCCCCAGAGACGGCCAAAGACAGCGCGGCTCTCACAGCTGTGCCGTGACCACCTCCTTATGCCGCCTGTCACGCCGGGTCTAAAGAGCATCGTGGTGGTCGGGTGCCCACCAGCTCTTTGACTCCTAATTCTTTGGTAGCGCATGGACGGCCTGTTGTTCACATTTTGGTCTTCACCAGATAAGGTTATAATCTCTTTTGCCCCACGAGAAAGGAAAGCCTTTAATTTATCGAAATAATCTCTCTTTTAAGCATTGGGGGGGAAAACAACAATTGCAAGCCATCTGCTTAGCCACTGATAAAGTGCTTCTTCCTGTGGGACCCACCTATTGGCTGACCTCCATCCAATTAGAAGAGAGGGACTAAGAAACAACATTTGGAGAAAACAGTGGGGTTTTAGAGACCAGCCAATCACTTCCAGTCCAGTATCCATGAGAAAAACTCCATTATTCTATTTTTCCTCAGTATGGTTTTATGGTATTTGTGAATTCATCACGGTTCTTTGTCTATAAACTTATTTAACTAAGAAGTCTTAGACGTACGTGTATGAAAAGAACTGAGTTCATTGTTGATATTTTGCAAAGTAAATGTCATGCTCTAATACCCCATGCACACCTTATTTATATTACCCTGAAGGGGTACCGTTTTTCTCCCATAACCCTGTATGTTTTGTGTACAATGAAGAATGTGACCTTTACAATAAGACAAACTTAGTAAATTGAACTGTATAATTTGTACATTTTAATTTATTTTGCATATAAATAATTACATAAGTGATACTGTACATCTACATCTTGCCTGCAAAAATGTAATGGCTAAAAATGACCTGTATTATTACAATATTATGTCTGCATTTTTTCAACATACAGAAAAGACCACGCCATTTTACTTTTAAAGTATAACATTTTTTCATAAGAGAGGAAATGTGTTGGTTACCTTGGGTATTTTGAATTTGGTGAACGGCTTCTGGAGTCAAGTGTGTACATGCTAAATCAGTGTTTATATCAATGGCAATCATTCACTCTGCAGCAATGTTGGATCAAAAGTAGGCAATGAATGGTCCTTTGGATAGGTATAAAGGTTGTGACTCCGCTATAACCCTAAATGTGCATCCTTGGATACGTTAAGTTACGCAGAGCTAGATACATTAAGCTAGCTGCAGGTTCAATATTTACATCATGCAGGTTTGTAGACACCGGACTGTACTGTACTGAGTAGTGCACACAGCAGGTGCTTCTGATGTGCTGTGTCAGCTGTGATTGACTCATTCAGTAAATGCTACAGTCTTTGATAAGTCACCAAATGCATTGTGAATATCTCATAGGCATGACAACGGGCAGCATAGTGTTTAATTGGTTCTTATGGATAGACATTTTCAACTGCTTCAGTTAAAAAATGATTGTGGGCCAATGAGAAATGTGGGGGGGGGGGGGGGGGGGGGCTAGGCACACAGTGCTACAGTGTGCTGCTGCCACTGGCTACTACTGGTAATAGTTTGATAGAGGAGATTAGTGACTATACATACTCTTCTTGTAAGCACACTAGCTAGCTAGATAGCTGGTTAACCAATTTCTGCTGATCTTTTCAGTATGGACTAATGGTTTTTTACAGCTGCTGCTAGCAGCTGGTGCTGCTAGCATATTGGCGCTATTGGAAGCTAGGATCCCAGCTTCCCTGCCTTCCAGTTCCACTCCATGAATAGATTTTAAAGATTTTATTCATCACTTTTAAGGGATCATGTACAGCAGACTTGCCCAGCTTATATCGCTGAACCAACTGTGCACCCAAGCACAGCCTTAGGTATTCTGGCAAGTTTTCTGACTGGTCTAGATTAAAACAGAAGGGGCAGGATCTTTATTGTTAGAGCTGCGAGGCTGTGGAGTGGCCTGCCTGGAGATCTGAGGCTGGCGATATCTGTCTGTCCACCTTTGAATCTTTTAAAAATTCATTTTCATGAGATTGTTTTTAGCATTTCTTTTACCTGACATTTAGCAAAGCAAACTCCTAGAAGTTGGGCACTTATTTCACTTCAGAATCAGAATTATGCAGTGGGTGCTGCCCTGTGGTGTATTACATTTTGCAAAGGTCGCTCTAACTTTTTCTGTTGAATTTCCTCAATATTCTCGGAACTTTCCGTGTGCTTTCATTGTTTGTAGTCTTCCACTACTGTCCAAATTGTATTTTTGGCCAGGCGCTGAAGTCTTTTGCATTGTATGTTTTTTTAATATTCCTTGGTAGGCTTTTGTTGCCACATTACTCTGTATAATGGTTATTTTCTTTGACTGTTCACAGACCCTCAATGCCTGTGCAACACCACATTGAATGGTGTGAATCTGGTGAATCTGCAGAAATTTCACAACTGATCATGTTCAATCATAGTTTGTAAGAGCTTAATCCGTGTCTCTACTCTCTACAAGCTCTCTGGTTCTACAAGCAAGGTTGTTTGAAAATAGTTGCCAAGATAGGAATCAAGGACTAAAATCTTAATAGTGGGCTGGACTCTAGCTAATGAATCTCCTGCAAAGTTTTATTTTGGTTTAGATCATAGTCTATAAAAATATGGACGAAGTGACTGTAACCCATCACCCATCGACTTTCCATGGGCTTGTGAAAAGTGTTTTGAAACCGCGGAAGTGCTGCCAAATTGTTCAAAAATTGGAGCCAGAGACTGCACAGTAGGGAACAGGGGGACCATTATATGGTCATTGGATGGACTCGTTTTGGCTAGCGGAGGCATTTGACGTCATTCACAAGTGCTTCCCGACCATGACCGAATGGGTGGTGTTCGGGCGCTTGTTTTGCCACAAAAACCATAAGGCGAAAATCGGCGAAGCACTTGTGAATGACGTCAAATGCCAACGAGTGGGTTCCAAATGAGCCGTGCTGGTTATTGGATCTTTTGATTTGCTTATGATCCACGCTGCCCATTAGGGCACTCGTTTATACTCAATTCCAGCAGCAAGCTCCTCCCTCGCCCGCCACATGATGCGGGATAGCCTGCCATGGTCAAATCGAGTCTACCCATGATGTCCGGGCCAGGTCCGGTTCGTCCACTAAGCCTGTGAGATAATAGTGTTTCGCAGTAAACAAGCTGTTCTGGATTGGTAGACATTAGACTAAGAAAAAGCACCTATTGTGCCTACATGTTTCTGTGAAAAATACATTGACTTTGTATTTTGACCTCTTTTGGTACTATTGACTTGCATTGAAAAACAGGCCTGAAAGACCTATACTGGAGCCAACCGCACTGGAGCCAGAGAGCAACGCTCTCAACAAGACCAAGAAGTGAGCTTCAACAGCTAAGCCCGATTTTGACCCCTTGGTTAAGATCCAGTGGTGTTTTAAATTAAATGCATACAGTACCCACAGCATTATGTTTGCATTAATTGTAACTATTTTATTTTATAGGTCAGTAGCCTACATGACTTCAGTTCAGTTTAATTGCTTACTGAGGATTGGGAAATACTCTGCAGTATTTTTAATGAACTAGCACTAGTTCCATAATCACAGATTATTTGACACACACTTTGACTCTATTTAAACTTCCCAGCTGTTTATGTTAAAATAAATTGTATGGACACCTTGTTTTTGCTGCCCCGTAGTTTGTTCTAGTAGGGATATCCCCAATGAAAGGGTCATAGTTTTAGTCAATGTATCACACACCACCATGTCAGCATGTTAAATTGGTTACTTTTTAAATCGAGTGCTTCTGCATTAAGAATATAACAGAAACAAATGGCTCACGGGGGAACAGAAAACCCAACTCCCGCTGCCTTACTATCACTCCTTTGATGAAATTATTTTACCAGTGGAGGTTGGAATGGGCCTGCTGTTTCTCAGAGCTTTGTTGTGCAGCTTTCTCTCTCTCTCTTTGTGATGCTAAGAGGTGAAAGCCGGTTATTAGCGCAGTCAGCACTCGCCTGTAATGACTGAGGAGAAAGAGGCTTGCACATTAGCCTCACCTGGAATAAGTGCTTCCAGTGTGTGGGACCCTAGGATCAGCATTGTTCTGGAAGCTACGTCTGCTTCTATCTTTATTCTCCCATCATGATGTTTCGGCCTTTATGTCCAGGTCAGGAATATGCTAATGCACTTTTAAGGCTATTTTTTTAAGCAAGTCATGTTTGTATTCTTTGACTTTGCGAATACAAAGTCCTGAATTTGACCTTTGAGAGTGAGACTGGATAATGCATCTTCAGTCCTAGATCCTAGCCTTGGGGAATGGGAGGGCGAACATTTGTAGAGCGCCCTCCGGATAGTGTAATGTGACCTCTGTCAGAAGCCACTGTTCTAAAATTAGACCCTTAAATGATCATCTGTGCAGTTAGGCAGTGCACTGCCGTCAGGGTAGTAATAATGAAGTCGCTATGGCAACTGTCATGCTAAAACCCTATGTCTCATCTTATGTTGTGAAGCCGTCAGGCATTTTATTCTTCAGTTTGACATTCAGGGTGACATCAAGGACTTGCACCATTTGAGTGGTTGACTTCATTTTAAAATTTCCCTGTGATTCTTATTAATCCAGTAATTATTTGCTTAATTGCCTGAATCGTTACCCGTGAACCGCATCAGTATTTGTTCGGCTTTCCTTCCGCCCTGCATCTTTATACTGTCGTACTAATTTGCCAGAATCAGATAATTACGAAGTTTATCACAAAATTGAGATTCTGGGTGATGGAACGTGCTTTTTCTTTTCAGGCTGATGGTGTACTCAGTGCAGGGTTTTTTGTCTGAGAAATCCTGTTTGACTGTTTACATTGTGTTGATACTGAATTTTATACCTCAGTAGCATTTACAGTGGAATGTGTGAGGACAGTTCACGAGTTCTGTGTGTGTGCATTCGTGCGTGCATGTATGCGCGCGTAAGAGATCCAGACAGAGCGAGAGAGAGTGAAAGGTAAAGGGGGAGTGCTTAGCCTATTTGGTTTACAGCTGCCATCATGACATGCCCATAGTTCTTCAGTGTATTGTTTCTGCTCTTGGCTTGTTTGTCAAGAGAGCCTAATTGTATATCTAACCACAATTCCAAAACTGTGATTCAGATGCACTAAGGAGCTGGGTTGCATTTTCCCCCTGATTATGCCTGTGTCCGTGCCCACATCTTAGCAATGTTTGTCGGCACGGTTCATGGTTCACGGTTCATGGTTCAGCAGCTTGCCCGGAGAATGAGCAGGATGAGCAGATAGATTCAGCCAAAGTAAAGCTGTGGATCAGAATCATATTTTTCAAGTTGCCTTTATACTCAGTATTTAGTGTAGCCCTATATATTCAGTTCGGTATATAAAGGGCTAATGGGTCTGAAGCTTGTACCTTTCTTTTTATCTAGGTACTAGCTAGCCTAATAACTAATAGCTGTGTTGAAAAAACATCAACCAAGATCCAGCCTTTTGGGTCACTGCAGAGCAGAAAGGAAGAAGCGTGTTCACTCTGCTCAACTATTGTGCTTGCTAGCTGGAGATGGAAGGAAAACAATACTTTATTTTATATTCTATGTCATATCACATAGCTGAAGTAGCTATTTCAGTTATTTCTTTTTTTCCAGTGGCTTGGCACAAATAAGTTGACTCTGTCTTATGACACCTTCATGTTGTTTTTAGAAAGATCACTGGCTAAAGGTGTAGCTTTGCTAATGAAAGCCCTAATAGTCAAGAAATGGGTTTGGGGAATTTTGAGGACCTGAGGTGCATTTAATAACCAGATTTTTTTTCTTGAGCTAGCCAGATGGATCTGCTTATAAACAGTACAGTTCTTGCCTTTGATTTGCTTATGATCCACGCTGCCAATTAGGGCACTCGTTTATACTCGATTCCCAGCAGCAAGCTCCTCCCTCGCCTGCACATGATGCGGGATAGCCTGCCATGGTCAAAGCGAGTCTACCCATGATGTCCCGGGCCAGGTCCGGTTCGTCCACTAAGCCTGTGAGATAATAGTGTTGCGCAGTAACAAGCTGTTCTGGATTGGTCCACAAAATATTTAAATATTGTCCAAACGACACTATAAATTTGATTTGTTACATGGGGAGACATTAGACAAAGAAAAAGCACCTATTGTGCCTACATGTTCTGTGAAAAATACATTGACTTTGTATTTTGACCTCTTTTGGTACTATTGACTTGCATTGAAAAACAGGCCTGAAAGACCTATACTGGAGCCAACCGCACTGGAGCCAGAGAGCAATGCTCTCAACAAGACCAGGAAGTGAGCTTCAACAGCTAAGCCCGATTTTGACCCCTTGATTTAGATCCAGTGGTTCTTGCCTTAACTATTTAATCAACAATAAAACTGTTTTTTTGCAGTGCATTCATCTAGTCAGCAAGCTACACTAGGTCAGCTTAAAGAGCAGCTCAAAGTAAATGCTCCACATTTGGGACTAAGCAGTGTGTTTCCCAACTGCTCTTAATAAGAGCATAAGTGCTGTTTCATTGGATTCATGGGGCCTTTAAAGGGGCACTTTGGTCAAACTCTTCTTTTTTTTTTGTATGACACACATGAAACATTACTTATGATGCCTCCAAGTCCGGAGCCCAATGTAACAACTGGAGCCCCACTGTTGTTTGTAGGCAGTGGGAGGAAGTTATCGAAGGATAAGTGCAATAAAATATTCGCCACGCACAGAAGCGCATAACTGCACCAACAGACAGAGTTTATATTAGGCCCATCAAAGTCGCTAATCAATCAGAGACTTGCATGTAGAGGACGGATTTCTCCCGGCGACTTCCTACTGCAGGGTTACATTTGCTCTTTAACTCAGCTCCAGGAAGACTCATCAATTAGATGCTTGCCCAAGCGGTAGCTGGTGCATTTCACTTTGCTGATGTTGCAAGTATCCTAATGTGGTATAAAGTGCTACATGACAAATTGTGCTTAATTGACAGTCGAATCTAGCATCTGTAAGATCTAAAATCTTCAAAAGAAGGTCTTCACTTATCCTTCATTTTGAGTGGCACAGTGGAATAAGTGTGGATTGTAGTGCAATGCCACAGTGCACAGTGGGAAGTATCGTAAGTTGGAAGCAAAGAGGTGTCTGTCATAGGTCACATAGCTATGTACAGCCATGTCTGATATTCGGTTATTAGAACAAACTGAGTTTTGAGTGTTGGTGAAGGCATTATTCAGCTCCTATGTGGTGGGTGGGTGAATATCTTCAACTTTGCTTCGAGCCTTTTCAAGTACACATGCAATAAAATAACAAGTGCGAAAAGCCTTCTTTGTTTTGTTCCCAGATAATCTTAATGACCCCATTTGCAGATTATCAGGGCATCCTGTGCAGAAACAATGATTCCTCATTGTTGTTTGTGTTCCTATTTTAGATTTTTGTTCTGCCAATGTTAATGGGAATGTTATTTGGGGGGAAAAAAGCCTTAAAGCAAAGCACCTCCTCTGAAATGAATCTTTAACCCACTGTACAACTGTTAATTAAGTTGTGTTAAGTGTTAAATGTGGAAATGCACTTGTGTGTGATGAATGGCTGCATTTATAGGTCAGTCAAAGAATTATAGTTTATAGAATGGCAAAACAGGGCAAATGTTTTATGCCAAATTAATGAAAATATGCGCAATTGCATGCATTTCAGCGTTCAGTGAGATGTTTCCACCACAGCCCAATGCAAGAGTATAAGTGGAAAGTCTCAACCCCTTATCTGATCTCATAACGTAGCCTACAGCTCATAATGTATAGTGACTTGCGCAGGCATGTATACATAAACCCACATAATCTATGCAGTTTGTGGCCTTGTGGTAGTGGCTGAACCTTGGCGTCATCATATATTATTGCAATACCATATACTATTTTTTATTCTAAATGCATCAAGGAGTCGCACCCTGCAGAGGACGTGGAGCCCTCCTTCCTACCACCGGCTGACAGGGTTGTATCGCGGCGACTCTCTAGCGGTTGCTACACGGGGGGTGGGGGGGTGGGTGGGGGGGGGGGGGGGGGGGATTGAATTAGAATAGGGGTTCAATTGGCTAGAAAAAAATCATAAACAAATTTTTACAAATAAATAAATAAAAAATGTAAGGAGAGAAAATATCATAAACAAATTTTTAAAAATAAATAAATAAAAAATGCATTTACAAATACAAAACAAAATGTATTTATAGTGGGTGGCACGGCGGTGCAGTGGGTAGCGGGTAGTGGATTGTGTCATTGTTTGCCCAATAAATGTAGGTGAAGTTGTTGAAGTGCCATAGAGATTCTCATTGCCAAAACAATTGTTTGTTTCATGTTTCAGTACTATTTGCCCACATTATATTGTAGATATTAGGAAAGAAGCTCAGCTTTGTTCACTGCATGTTAATAGAACATGTCTGTAATTTATGAATGTATTTTCTTTAGACTAATTTGCTCACTTTGTTCATTCGAACACATTCCGCAATTCATAGTTTTCACGTGATGTCACAGCCCTATGGGAACGCCCACCTGGCGGGCAAAAAGCCACCTTCCACTGCCCGCCAACGACAACTTTTCCCAAAAGTTTGCCAAAATGCCGGATAGTTGTTGTTCAATTGGATGCACTAACCGAAGAGGAGACAAGCCTGGATTGTGTTTGTACAGAATCCCGTCTGACAAGGAAAACCCAGAGAGGAGGATGTTGTGAATCCCTCCTTCTCTACAGCTACCCAGGCTGTCAATGGCGGGTCATTTAAGCTGTAGGAATGGTTTACGTGACAATGGAAAAAAGTTTATATTACATGTATGTCACAATATGTTGTGTTACCTTAACCAAAATATTACTGCCCTAGAAAAGCTAACTGCAGTAACGTTAGCTGACTAACGTTACACTGACCACCCATGCAAGCAACGTTAGGTAGCTCACGTTAGCTAATTAGCACTCACCTTCGCTTTGACGATGAAGAATTTATTGTCCTTCACCTCCCAAACAACAGCATTATTGACCCATCCAGATCGAAAGTACAGATAACTGTCTGTACTTTTGTACGCTTTCATCTTCGCGGCAGTGTAAGGGGATGGATTCTCCACAAGATAAATGTAAACGTCACCGAAGTACAGCTCCGGCAGCGACTTCGCGGTTTTTAATAATTGAAATAAAGCAGCGGGTGCTGTATATGGGTCACACGTACCTAAGACACTTAGTTTGTTTGCGTATCTTTGTTTTTCGTCTTTTGATAAGTGATCTAAACACACGTGTGTTGCAAAAGAAGGAAATTTGACAGGCTTCTGCGGTAGCTCTATGGGGTTTCCAGTGTCCGTACGCATTCTGGAACGTTGTTTTGCCCGCCAGGGCTCCGCAGCAGTCACGTGACTGAAAACTATGAATATGCCGCTTGTATAAAGAATAATACCTTCTGGAACGGATGCAAGTCAAACATTTCAGTCAGTCTGTGTTGTATGGTAAAGTCAAAGCACAAATATTTGTAACCATGTGAGATTTAGTCAGTCACTGTTCATGAAAGCACAACTGTCAGTAACCTACGGAGATTTAGTCAGTTACTGTTAGCTAATTCGTCAAAGCACAGCTGTCAGTAACCAAAGGAGATTTAGTCAGTTACTGTTAGCCTGATGCTGTTTGGAGCTGTGAAAAGTGGGCTGGACACAAGGCCTTCTGAAGGCCATGGACGATGATGTAGCCTCACAGGGGAATAACTATTGGGTAGTGATTTTTCCAAAGGCTGGACCAGTGACCTCCCCATACCCCAGGGTCCCTCACCCAAGTAAAATCCACTCAGCAGCCCCTCTGGTCAGGTTAGTCCCAGCAGAGCAGGACACACAGGGCCTGGATTAGTGCTGCTCCACAGGGCTGTCCCACGAATGACCTCCACTGTATCCCTGTGTCGTGTCACCATGACAATTGACAGTTTTTCTGCTCTATGAGTGATATTTTAGATATTTACAGAAGTTTCTGATGCCCTGCAGACATATTACAGTGGCTGATATAGGTACATTCAGTGGTTTGTGGTCTTAAGCCAGAAAATAGTCTTCAAGTCACTTCAGAGCAGAAAAAATATAAAACTGGAAAACATATTTTATAAAAAAAACTTTAAATATTAAAAAAAAAAATTTTAAAACACTAAGTGAGCCAGCCCTTTAAGTCTGGTAAGAGGGGTTGCATTGTGCCGGGATGGGGGAGTTCAATAATACTCTGCTATTTGAATTTGGAGAGTCTCAACTCCCACAGAGCGCCCATTGATCCTACCCCTTATCACGTAGCTGTCATTGCCAGAGACGCCCTGCTCTATGGAGCTGTCTACAAATGTGTCTCCAGGCTCCTGTCAGGATCCTTTGACGAAAATGATACCGCACCTGTCACAGGTGAATGTGTGTTAACAAGGCTGATACTGCTCTGTTAATTTTTCTCAGTCTGTCTAGTCGGGTTCCCTGACTAGTTCTGCACTCTGTAGCTTGCAGCATGCTTTCCCCTACTCTTTGCGTTGTTGAATGACTTTCCCATGGACAGAAAGACTCTATTTGTAGTATTAATAGAAGAAGTTACTGTATCTAGAGAGTGGTGCTGATGGGTCAGGAGTCCGTGCTGTCTGATCTATGGTATACAGCTGCACAACAGCTGCTGATATAAGACAGAAGGGACTCTACAATCTGCCACAACTGTGCTTGTCCACCACCATTATTTAATGAGATCAGCTCTCATGTTTGCGATGGTTTCTTTTACACAATGGCCAAGTCCCAAAGCCATGGTGGCTTAACACTCTCACACTGCTTAGCCGTTCTAGGACTTACTTCATATAACAAGAAGGTGAGGCTGTCTATAAGAGGCTCCTATTATGTACACTCACCTGCTTCTTGTAAGACCTGGCATCACGCAAACTAACACAGTATGAATGCTATTTACGCACACTTTTCCAGTAACAAGCCAGGATGCTGCATGTACGCACTACTGTCCAGTAACAAGGCAGGATACTGTTTGTACCCACAATTCCACAATTCTCCAGTAACAAGCCATGATACTGTTTGTACCCACAATTCTCCAGTACCAAGCCATGATACTGTTCGTACCCACAATTCTCACTAATAAACCAGGATGCTGTATGTATCCACAATTCTCCAGTATCTAGGCAGTATACTGTATGTACCCACAATTCTCCAGTATCAAGCCAGGATACTTGATGTACCCACAATTCTCCAGTAACAAGGCAGTATACTGTATATATCCACAGTCCTCCAGTAACAAGGCAGGAGGCTTCAGTAGGCATCTGTAACATTGTCATTCACTGTTAACCTTGGCATGAGTTTTAATGACATAAAAATGCATGTGTCCTTTGCAAGAAAACTATGTCTATGCCCCATATGTGATTGGACAGAAAAGGAGAGCAGACAAAGCTCTTGCTGGCCAAGGAGAAAGAGGGAGACAAGGGTACTCGGGAGAAGGTGTCTGTCGCAGTTTCATCCAAATAGAGATGCTCTGCGTCAAAGAAGATGACCAACGAAGACCGCCATGTGCTCTCCACTGATTAAATTACAGACTTTGAATGTGAGTTTTTGCTTCTAACTGACCCCAAAAAAAACAAGGAATGTGACACTGTATGTTTTTCTCTCCATTTCTGGTCCAGGTGGAATCGCGGGACACGTTGAACAGCATTGCGCTGAAGTTTGACACGACCCCCAATGAGCTCGTTCAGCTGAATAAGCTCTTCTCCAGAGCAGTCGTTCCCGGCCAGGTGTGGACATGGCGAGACCCTCCTCTGTGTCGCCGACAGGCAGCGCTTCACACCCTCCTCTCTCGTCACACTCGCCCCCCACGCACCAGCTGCCGTCATAGCCCATCTGCCGCTCCGTCCCTCTGTCTGGCAGTCTGCTTCTGCTTTCAGAGCTGTCCTCTGTCCACAGCACTGGCTCACCTGAGAACATACCCGTAGGTCAAAGCACTTTAGGCACAGGAGGTCAAAGTCTCCTTTAGTGCTGCTTATAAAGCAAACAAGACCAACTTCCGCTTTAAATAATACAATGGAGGATTTGTCACGGAAACTAAACACCACAAATTGTCTTCAGGCGTTCCGGTCGATAGTCAAATCCTCTGTAGTGAAAGTCTAGTTGTAGTCTTGTTTAGGTTAGTCCCCAGTGTGATTTGAGACGTAGGAAGGTTTTCTGCCTGTTAAGTTTCCGAGAGCTCATAGAAAGCCCTCCTCTAACAGGACTTAACAGGATTTAGTGGGACTTAAGATCAAACGAGGGGTTTTTACCTGCATCCCCCTACGTGCCAAGCTGGAGAACATTTACCCTAGCCTGGCCAGCTCAGCCCTGACACTGTAGACAATCTCAAGTAACACTCCTGGCCTTTTTGTCCTGAAGCTCCACTTGGCCTGTCCGAGAGGTATAACACCCGCGGGGGTACTGTTCACTCTCAAATGCATTTTCAGAAAGTAGGCCTCAGAAGCAAGCTTAGGCCTTTTCACTACGCTGAAGTGTGTCTACCACTTACTAATCCCATACTGGATGAAGGATTTACCTGAAACATTATGAGTAGTAGTAAGTAGCGGTAGTAGTTTCCTGTACGCTAAAAATGGTTCGTTGTTAAATCTCAGTCACCTGATTTTTTTGTGTTATTTGTATTTCTCCTTGCCTACATATCATCACTGTGTTGTTGTTGTTGTGGTTACTTGTTTGTTTTGTGTCTCGAAGCCTTCTCTAGCTGTTGCCTCCACAGCATGTATGTGGCCCTTTTTAAAACAAGCTCAAACACCCTCCATGTTTTTAGTTTGGAAGGACAGCAGATGCTGGTCCTCACATTCCTTTGAGCAGCTCTTGTGTAGTGTTTTCAGCTCTATTGAAAACCAGTAAAAGTCACATAAATTATCTTTCAGCTGCCATGTAATTATTCCCCCTGTCCTCCACATCCAAACACCATTACTTCTGATAAGATAACCTGTTATCTGAAATGCTTCTGTTCTATCCTCTGTTGCCTGAAATCTGTGTGACTGTGTGTGTTTGTGTTTGAGTGCCCACATAAGAGAGAAAGTCTGTGTGTCTGTGTGAGAGCGTGTGTAAATTTGTGCGTTCGTGTAGATGAGAGCGTGCGTGCGTGCGTGCATGTGGTTGGCCCCCACAGCCCTCCTGTGTAAAGACGGACGTGGATTGTGTTTGCAGGTTCTGTACGTTCCTGATCCTGAGTACGTCTCCAGTGTCGGCAGCTCCCCCTCCCTCAGTCCCATCAGCCCCCTGTCACCCTCCTTCTCCGAGGCAGACTTGGAGAAAGTGACGGTATGTTGACAATTCCCACCAAGCGCTTTACCCTCAAGCATGCACACGCCAATCAGAAGAGTCCCACGCCATCATGTTTCCCCTCCCTCCAGGGCTGCAGGGTCTTCAGTGTCCTCTCTGATTGGCCTGACAGGCATCTTTCTTGTCAGTGGCAGAGGCTGTTTATATTGCAGATTCAGCCTTGCTGCCATTGTACGAGGAACAGCTCTTGTACCGTGGACATGAAGCATGGAATGCGCCTTGTTAGTGGTCTGCAGTTACATATTTTTTGTGTTTATTTGTGTATTGTATTTTGTGTGTGTGCTTCTCCACTGTGCATTGACAAACAAATATAACCCAGATTATGTTAGTAACAAAGACAGCATCAGTTGGGCACTCCCTTGTTTAGTATTCTCTCGCTGTATAAGAATATATTTTTCAGAATCGCTTTCGTTTTCTGAAATTTCTCCACCTGAACTAGTAGCAAGAATCGCAAGATTGGAACGGATTTCTAGCAAACCGCTAACTTGTTGTGTATACAAAAAAATTAGCTCACCATCTCATATTTTTATCACCAAGATATTCTGCAAGACTGTTATTGCAATTCTAATAAATGCATATATAGAGCACGTTGGGGTGTTTCCTGTGTGTCTACATGGATATTCCAGTTTGAGCTTGAAATTAACTGCATTTTTTGAGAAAAACTGCAGTTCTCACTCACTATACCATGCTGTCATACCACCAACCTTGCTTACTTCCCATAATTGTCTCTATACAGGTCTTCTCCAGTCGAAAACCATTATAATTTACCTTCCTGTATCACCCCCTGTTGTCCGCCATCTAAGAGATCCCAGTGCAAGTACAAATATATAAATAAACATGGTTTTTTCCCTTGTACTGCCAAGAATCAGTAAGAATCAGCTCCACAGAGAAAGAAAAAACTGCTGGATACTTTCAATTTTTGTTTTGTTGGCAGAACAAAACTTCCAAATATGGCCAACAACCAGGTAGACCTTATAGCAGGTTGTGACTATTACCACTTTAACTACAAAAAGAGTAACAATGTTTTTCATGGTGGGGTTAAAGATTCATTAGTCTGCTTCTTGAAGTATAATTTCATATAGCTAGTTACATATTAGATGTCTCAGTTGTAAGCGCACAGTCTCTGATAGAGTTTCTGTAAAACTTTAACTTTTGTGGCATAGGCTTGCTGTAATCTGATTGGTGGTGGCAGATCTCTACTGGTTGATTTGATTGACATGGATGGTTTATCATTTCTTGCGCTCACCCACCCCTCCATCTGACTTTGTGTCTGTCCGTTATGACCTTCACTCTGAGTTCTAGCACAACTAGCTTTGGTGGATTGCAATGGGGTACTTGCTCGAAGCTAAGAGCTTCCACATTCTGTAAAACTACTACTACTGGTCAGAAGCTATGACATTTTTTTGTAATAAAGGGAGACTTACTACGTCAGTGAAGTTCTGAAAGAGGAATGTTCAAACCAAAAGCAAGTGTGACGTTCAAGGCTGTATTTGGCATTATTAGTGTAAGTAGTCCATTGTCTTGCTATGGATATTTCAGGAGATATTTCCAAGTCTACTTTTGCACAGGCTTGCGATGTTCATTGCATCGCTGCTTTGAAGCCACTGTTTGGCTGAAAACTGCAGTTTAAATTTGAGACATTCTTGCCTTTACAAGTGTGAAACTAGCCACAATAAGCCACTGATTTTAGTTAAATGTTTCATTGGAGATTTCACATTTGCTAAGAAAGAAAACCAGTACCACGTGCATTTTCCCCGCTACTCTCTAACTCCATGTAGTAGTACAGTCACAAAAAGTGCTGTCATGTTGCTGTTTTCTTTTTCAATTCAGTGCTTCCTACTCACTTAATTTTAGTGCAAAATACTTTAGTTCTGTTTTTAATTATCAAGATTTTTGCTAAATGTCTTTATATTTCAGTTTTGATGAGCTCATGAATGACGATCAAATACTGTTCCTGTGCCCCTATATAATATATTCTACTATGGTCTAATCTACGAGTAAGCTGTCGTTGGTGATTAGCTGCTTAGCTAATTAAGCCGTAATTCATGGGGGATGCAGTAATTCATGGGGAAAACCTGCAAACATCGACCCTTTGGAAACAGGGTTTCCCAGCCCTGTTTTATTGTGTGCATTATCTATGAAAGGTCGACACCAGAGAATGCCCTGAATTGGGATCACTGCCTGCGGTTGGAGTGCCGCATAAAATTCTAATGTTTACTGCAGGTTAAATTCAAGTGTTTACTGCACATTACATTCTATTGTTTATGAGATGTTTCAGGAGATACTTTGGCTGCAATGTTCTATGTATAGAATTTGATATGTATAGGATAATGATTAGGGACCTGGGCTTGTAACTCTTTGGTTGTAGGTGATATGTATAGGATAATGATTAGGGACCTGGGCTTGTAACTCTTTGGTTGTAGGTGATATGTATAGGATAATGATTAGGGACCTGGGCTTGTAACTCTTTGGTTGTAGGTGATATGTATAGGATAATGATTAGGGACCTGGGCTTGTAACTCTTTGGTTGTAGGTGATATGTATAGGATAATGATTAGGGACCTGGGCTTGTAACTCTTTGGTTGTAGGTTGATTCCCAGGTGGCGCACTGCCATTGTATCTTTGAGCGAGGTACTTAACCTTGACTTAAGTCGCTATGGATAAGAGCGTCTGCTAAATGCCTAAAATGTACTTGCTTTTCAAGGTATGTCATTGGATGACCTGGTACTTGGTAGTTTATATATAACAAGCTGATTAATGCCATTTGACCCCTATAGTGCACTATTGGGGGGACAAAAGCTGGCCCAGTTATATATTTATTGTATGGTAAAGATGGGTAGGTGTGTATGGCAAGTGTTAAAAGATGGGTGTTAATAAGAGCTGGAATGCTGTAGCATGAGTATGCAGGACAGCCTATATCCGAATCATCTCGGATTGTGCAACTGATTTTGTACGTTCTATGATGAACAACTTGTGACAATGTGTTTTTTTAAGCATTTAAATCTTATCGTTTGACTTGAGTCTATGCTGATCACTCATTAGCTGGCCATCTTTGAAGCATCTTCCAGAAGAGAACAGTGTTATGGCTAAATTGGAATTTGAGGTGGCTTGGAAGCTCTAAATAGTTAACATCTATGGGGACATCAGTTTTGGTTTGAAAGAGACTTGAAAGAGACAAATAGCTTGCTTGTTTGTTAGCTGACAAATTCATCAACATATTACGGTTTCTCCAGTTGCAGTCTCTAGTTGGGAGTATGTCAGTGAGGTTTAACTTTGCAAGCTATAATCAGTACGATGCATTGTAGTTTATAGGTCATATTTTTCCTCAACATTAATGTTTAATTAATTATATTTTCTGTCATCTGAGTTGTTACTGCAACATTAACGATATTGCACTGCATTTTAAATGAATAGTTGTAAATCGTACTGAATCAAAAAACTGAAAATAATATGAAATATCCAAATAATATGCCTGTTTCTGTGCCTGTATATTTTTGGTAGGTAGACGCAGACACAAGATTATATAAATTAGAAAATAATTCAAAGTAAAATAAACCTACTTTACCTATATTATCCTGCAATCTAATGAAGTCATACATACCATGCACAGAGCAGGTAGTCATTATGTCTGGTTTATGTATTTTAAGGTTGTCAACCAGCACGCTTACCCAGGTTATTATTTTCACAATGAATAACTCTGCATGGTAGTTACTGGTCAGTAATTAACCCTGAAACCAAAGCTAATGGCTATAAGACTTTAAGCAGTGACTTCCTGAGGACTGAAAGGAGATTTTTGTCTGGCAAGGTGATTTATCCCACAATCCTCCATTTCTCCTGTTCCAATTTAAGGAGAACCACCAGTTTCGTGCTGGGCGCTGCATCATATTACCACTTCTAGTTTGCGTAAGAAGCTTTCCGTACTCCTATACCTCAAGGGGCCTCGTCGACCCCAAATTGGGAAACCATGAAAACCACCATGTGTCCCCAGGCCCCAGAGTCGTTCGACTGTCTGCCCCAATTCCCATAGCAACAGCGGCCATTTCGAACATTATCAAACATTGCAAATGCTCCGCTGCCTTGCAAAACACCCCCCCCCCCCCCCCCCCCCCCCACCCCCTTCCCTTCAAATCAGCGGCAGGACCAATATTCCTTCTGTGAAGTGTGAGGCACGTTCCACGGACACTTATCTATTTAGGTCACGCCTTTACAAACAGGAGCGCGTTTCTCGCCTCTCGGAGGAGCAGGCTCAGAGGAGAGAGTGTGACTGTGGAGGAATTAAGCCTTTAAAGAGACGTCCTGTCTGATATTTGGAGGAGCTAATGAATGGAGCTCATGCGTCCGGACACCCAAACAGAAAGCAATTATTCAGCGGAAAGACCTCGTCTTCAGAAAAGGGAGGAAATCACTTTATGGAACGCAGCCCAAAGCAGGAGGAACACGCAGTTTTATTTGCCAGTAAGAAAGAAGGATTTTAATAGACCGGGTTACCGTGCATATTCCTCATTAGGTTTTAATTAGGCAGCTTTTTTGTGGGTTCAGGGCAAAGGCTGAAAATGGGTATTGAAAAAGGAATACATTTGAATGGTTGTAATTGAACAATGGTCTGTGTGATGAATTGGACCATTAGAGTCCATTTGATATTTCCCCCCCAGTCTTGCTCAATTATCTAAAGGAAATTACAAGTTTCATCTCAATAGGCTGTGAATTTATAATTGAAAATATTTACGAGCTTCATTAGTTGAGCTAAAGACAAAGCTGACTTGAGAAACAAGCTACTATTTCAGTCGGTGAAACGTACGTATGTCAATCTTTTTTTTTTTTAACAAATTTTTTGCAGGGTTTATATATCCACACTGGCCCCCAACTGCAGTCTCAAAGGACTTGATGGTATTATTATAGGATGTATCAGTGTGCAATACTATAGAGGTACAGAGCATTTCCCAGTATTTTGGTTAAAAACTTTTTTTATTCCCACATTTGAAAGAAGGGATGTTGTTGAGGTTACTATATTTTCAAATGAGAGGTTGACCAATGATACGCTGTTCTCATAAATTGCATTGGCAAAAAGTTGTGACAATATTTGTCGTATGGTAGAACAGGTATTTGTCCTACTACAGCGGTTTGATGAACAGTGGTGGCAAAAACAATGATTTTTGATTAATTGTCTAATTGTTTTATATGGAAACAAAAGAAATCTGTGAGTAACATTTGAGGGGACCTTCCATCCACCAGGTACATTTTCCAGATCCAGAGGCTGTTGTTAAAAAGTTAAACAGAGAGTATAATTCAATTAGGCTTATATTTTACCTAATATAGTTGTTATAGTTAATCTTAAGATTGTCCACTGATTGTCCACAGCTTTTTAATGATATCATATAAGTCTCTAGGCCTTTATTTAGGTGCCCAAACTATTTGGGTAAGGCTAATTGGCAAATTATGGTAATGCAGTAATGGTGAAAGAGCTGAAAAGGATAGTAGGCCCATATATTTTCATTTTTGTAAAACATGAAGTTACAAGCACAATAAAACTGAATATCCTATGATAACCACATTTCCAGCGGTGAAACGCACCCAACCCATGGTTAATGCCTTTTTTAATGTCCTGGATAATCCACACCTCTTTACATAAGCAAGAGGTCAACAAGCAAGGAGATTAATGATATGACAAGTGCCTACATTTACAGAGACAGTACCAGGAAAATGCATTTGTGGCATATTTGTGTATATATCCATTTGTCTGCGTTGTATCAGGTTAGTTTAGGTTCTGCTGTGTATAATATGAGACTAAGAAAGGACGTAACCTTTGTGTTTACGTAAACAAATGGGTATAAAGAATAAATGAACATCCAATTGGATGCCATAGGACCCCACATAGATATGTCAGACCTGGGTCAAATGCATTATTTGAAAATACTTTAACCCTTCAGACACCAGTAAAATCCCTGCAGGTTACTAACAAATATAAAAGGGACTATCTATATTCACAAATATTCAGAACAGAAACCTTTTTCTCTGGTTTGTTACATTTTGTTTCAAATTCTCAAGGATCTATAGGAGTGTCAGATTTTACTAGCATCTAAAGAGTTAAAATATTTCCAGTACATATTTTACACAGGTGACACATTTTCTATGTAAAAAAAAAAACAAACCAAAAAAAAAAAAACTGGAAAACCAAAAATCATATTGGGCTTGTATAAGATGTGATAGAACAGCATGTCGTCCCTGAAGTGCCAGAATGGGCAAGGCCTCTGGTTTTCGCTGGCAGTGGAGCGGGGACATCTTGCAGACGCGGACAGTGTCTGGCAGTGTTCGAGATCATTCGTCATTCGGGTGGTGGAAGATGTCGTGTCCGCTCTGAGTGGCCTACGTGCTGCTCCCTGGCATCGGTGCCAGGCCTCGTTCGCCGGTCGCTTCCGCTCCCAGCACCCACGCTTCCTGCCGCTGCGTTCTAAATTTAGGGACGAGGGGAAGAGCAGAGGGACAGCGTTAATTACCTGCTTGGGGCTGCCTTTGACAGCAGTATGACATTAGCCTTCCTATTACGCCATTTTACTGCCATTTGTGTTAGGGTGCTGTTACGGATCAATATTTTTAAAAAACATAGCATTTCCAAACATCTTTTTTTTTACACGTATTTCCTAATTCTCTAGGATTTCTAATCCTCTAGGATGTCAAAAATAGAAATGGGTTCTGTGAAAATAAGTATAAGGAAGTATTGAAGTAAATAAAATGGAAGCCAAATCCAAAACAGCACAGTAATACATTGGGAGAGTGCATATCAGAATAGCAGAATGTTTTTTAAACCTCTATAAAATGGCAGTCTAGAGGGTGGTGTTTGGTTTAAATGTGGTGACAGTAATACGCAGGGTTAGGCAGAAGTAAACACGGAGACTGATTAAGATGCATGTCTGCACACAGCTGCTGAATTGTAGTTGTAGGATACTTGTCTGCCCACAAGGTGGAGCTGCAAGTCTGAACTAGAAAGTAATTCAAACGCCATACACAGTTTGCATCAGTTGAAAGTAATTTTTAAAGTTTTACTGCCATGATTGAATATGACTGTGACTGAGATTGAGATGAACTTTTCAGGAAGCTTCTTAGAATATGTCATTGTAATAACATGAGCTGTCATTTTTTGAAGGCCTTGTAATGCATATTGTTAATAAGCATGGCTACTATTTATGACATATTAGCCTTGCAGTGTGTCTCATTAATGACATTAAGAGTTATGGAGGGATGTAAGTGGCAGTTGCAACTGAAGTGGGGATCCCAATTTTGGACGAAAAGACAAGGTTATTATTTACACTACTGGATATCACTATCACTACAGCCATTGGATAAACAATGGTAAGAAAAATAATTCTGGTTATTATTAATGGGAAAACTATGAATATTTCTGAGGACCATGTTTCTTAAATCCTAATTTTCCATGCACATCAGAAACCAGACAATAATATTTTTTCAAGTACTGGTCTTCATATATGCCTATAATTAGCTTTTATATTTACTGTATTTACTTAACTTTTTTCTGGAATTTGAGTCAAGGTTTATGAGCAAGATAACATGGGTTGGGTCTACATGGAATGGTTCTCTTTTTTGGTATTCTGTTTATAAATAAGATCTGAACTAAGGAGCCATTATTTATGTGTCTGTTCTGAAGCGCTGTTAACGTGCGAAAGTTGCAGCACCTGGTGAAATTCTGTGCTTGTGCGTTGTCATGGTCCTATTGGGCCAAGATCGGCTTTTCCGCTCCTTGTTTTCTCGCCAATTTGAAATCATCAAGTGCCGCCCCGACCCCACCTCTCACGAGGAACCATGCAGTTGCCAGTGACGGTTTTCCACACTGCGGGCCACAGACCACACTGCAGAATGGCAGGATAGCTGGCGCCGATTGGAGGAGAGCTCTCACTGACAGCACCTGCTGACGTCATTGGGACACTATTGACAGTTTCCAGGTTGAAATCCCGGCATAGGCCTTGTCCATTAAATCATAAAAAAGCAAAGTCACCGCCTCGCTGCCGAGGCTCCCTGTCTCCAGTGCGTTACCCGACGTGTGGTCCCTTAAGAGCAGAGAACAGGCTGTGCGCTGCCGAGGCTCCCTGTCTCCAGTGCGTTACCCGACGTGTGGTCCCTTAAGAGCAGAGAACAGGCTGTGCGCTGCCGAGGCTCCCTGTCTCCAGTGCGTTACCCGACGTGTGGTCCCTTAAGAGCAGAGAACAGGCTGTGCGCTGCCGAGGCTCCCTGTCTCCAGTGCGTTACCCGACGTGTGGTCCCTTAAGAGCAGAGAACAGGCTGTGCGCTGCCGAGGCTCCCTGTCTCCAGTGCGTTACCCGACGTGTGGTCCCTTAAGAGCAGAGAACAGGCTGTGCGCTGCCGAGGCTCCCTGTCTCCAGTGCGTTACCCGACGTGTGGTCCCTTAAGAGCAGAGAACAGGCTGTGCGCTGCCGAGGCTCCCTGTCTCCAGTGCGTTACCCGACGTGTGGTCCCTTAAGAGCAGAGAACAGGCTGTGCGCTGCCGAGGCTCCCTGTCTCCAGTGCGTTACCCGACGTGTGGTCCCTTAAGAGCAGAGAACAGGCTGTGCGCTGCCGAGGCTCCCTGTCTCCAGTGCGTTGCCCGACGTGTGGTCCCTTAAGAGCAGAGAACAGGCTGTGCGCTGCCGAGGCTCCCTGTCTCCAGTGCGTTACCCGACGTGTGGTCCCATAAGAGCAGAGAACAGGCTGTGCGCTGCCGAGGCTCCCTGTCTCCAGTGCGTTACCCGACGTGTGGTCCCTTAAGAGCAGAGAACAGGCTGTGCGCTGCCGAGGCTCCCTGTCTCCAGTGCGTTACCCGACGTGTGGTCCCTTAAGAGCAGAGAACAGGCTGTGCGCTGCCGAGGCTCCCTGTCTCCAGTGCGTTACCCGACGTGTGGTCCCTTAAGAGCAGAGAACAGGCTGTGCGCTGCCGAGGCTCCCTGTCTCCAGTGCGTTACCCGACGTGTGGTCCCTTAAGAGCAGAGAACAGGCTGTGCGCTGCCGAGGCTCCCTGTCTCCAGTGCGTTACCCGACGTGTGGTCCCTTAAGAGCAGAGAACAGGCTGTGCGCTGCCGAGGCTCCCTGTCTCCAGTGCGTTACCCGACGTGTGGTCCCTTAAGAGCAGAGAACAGGCTGTGCGCTGCCGAGGCTCCCTGTCTCCAGTGCGTTACCCGACGTGTGGTCCCTTAAGAGCAGAGAACAGGCTGTGCGCTGCCGAGGCTCCCTGTCTCCAGTGCGTTACCCGACGTGTGGTCCCTTAAGAGCAGAGAACAGGCTGTGCGCTGCCGAGGCTCCCTGTCTCCAGTGCGTTACCCGACGTGTGGTCCCTTAAGAGCAGAGAACAGGCTGTGCGCTGCCGAGGCTCCCTGTCTCCAGTGCGTTACCCGACGTGTGGTCCCTTAAGAGCAGAGAACAGGCTGTGCGCTGCCGAGGCTCCCTGTCTCCAGTGCGTTACCCGACATGTGGTCCCTTAAGAGCAGAGAACAGGCTGTGCGCTGCCGAGGCTCCCTGTCTCCAGTGCGTTACCCGACGTGTGGTCCCTTAAGAGCAGAGAACAGGCTGTGCACTGCCGAGGCTCCCTGTCTCCAGTGCGTTACCCGACGTGTGGTCCCTTAAGAGCAGAGAACAGGCTGTGCGCTGCCGAGGCTCCCTGTCTCCAGTGCGTTACCCGACGTGTGGTCCCTTAAGAGCAGAGAACAGGCTGTGCGCTGCCGAGGCTCCCTGTCTCCAGTGCGTTACCCGACGTGTGGTCCCTTAAGAGCAGAGAACAGGCTGTGCGCTGCCGAGGCTCCCTGTCTCCAGTGCGTTACCCGACGTGTGGTCCCTTAAGAGCAGAGAACAGGCTGTGCGCTGCCGAGGCTCCCTGTCTCCAGTGCGTTACCCGACGTGTGGTCCCTTAAGAGCAGAGAACAGGCTGTGCGCTGCCGAGGCTCCCTGTCTCCAGTGCGTTACCCGACGTGTGGTCCCTTAAGAGCAGAGAACAGGCTGTGCGCTGCCGAGGCTCCCTGTCTCCAGTGCGTTACCCGACGTGTGGTCCCTTAAGAGCAGAGAACAGGCTGTGCGCTGCCGAGGCTCCCTGTCTCCAGTGCGTTACCCGACGTGTGGTCCCTTAAGAGCAGAGAACAGGCTGTGCGCTGCCGAGGCTCCCTGTCTCCAGTGCGTTACCCGACGTGTGGTCCCTTAAGAGCAGAGAACAGGCTGTGCGCTGCCGAGGCTCCCTGTCTCCAGTGCGTTACCCGACGTGTGGTCCCTTAAGAGCAGAGAACAGGCTGTGCGCTGCCGAGGCTCCCTGTCTCCAGTGCGTTACCCGACGTGTGGTCCCTTAAGAGCAGAGAACAGGCTGTGCGCTGCCGAGGCTCCCTGTCTCCAGTGCGTTACCCGACGTGTGGTCCCTTAAGAGCAGAGAACAGGCTGTGCGCTGCCGAGGCTCCCTGTCTCCAGTGCGTTACCCGACGTGTGGTCCCTTAAGAGCAGAGAACAGGCTGTGCGCTGCCGAGGCTCCCTGTCTCCAGTGCGTTACCCGACGTGTGGTCCCTTAAGAGCAGAGAACAGGCTGTGCGCTGCCGAGGCTCCCTGTCTCCAGTGCGTTACCCGACGTGTGGTCCCTTAAGAGCAGAGAACAGGCTGTGCGCTGCCGAGGCTCCCTGTCTCCAGTGCGTTACCCGACGTGTGGTCCCTTAAGAGCAGAGAACAGGCTGTGCGCTGCCGAGGCTCCCTGTCTCCAGTGCGTTACCCGACGTGTGGTCCCTTAAGAGCAGAGAACAGGCTGTGCGCTGCCGAGGCTCCCTGTCTCCAGTGCGTTACCCGACGTGTGGTCCCTTAAGAGCAGAGAACAGGCTGTGCGCTGCCGAGGCTCCCTGTCTCCAGTGCGTTACCCGACGTGTGGTCCCTTAAGAGCAGAGAACAGGCTGTGCGCTGCCGAGGCTCCCTGTCTCCAGTGCGTTACCCGACGTGTGGTCCCTTAAGAGCAGAGAACAGGCTGTGCGCTGCCGAGGCTCCCTGTCTCCAGTGCGTTACCCGACGTGTGGTCCCTTAAGAGCAGAGAACAGGCTGTGCGCTGCCGAGGCTCCCTGTCTCCAGTGCGTTACCCGACGTGTGGTCCCTTAAGAGCAGAGAACAGGCTGTGCGCTGCCGAGGCTCCCTGTCTCCAGTGCGTTACCCGACGTGTGGTCCCTTAAGAGCAGAGAACAGGCTGTGCGCTGCCGAGGCTCCCTGTCTCCAGTGCGTTACCCGACGTGTGGTCCCTTAAGAGCAGAGAACAGGCTGTGCGCTGCCGAGGCTCCCTGTCTCCAGTGCGTTACCCGACGTGTGGTCCCTTAAGAGCAGAGAACAGGCTGTGCGCTGCCGAGGCTCCCTGTCTCCAGTGCGTTACCCGACGTGTGGTCCCTTAAGAGCAGAGAACAGGCTGTGCGCTGCCGAGGCTCCCTGTCTCCAGTGCGTTACCCGACGTGTGGTCCCTTAAGAGCAGAGAACAGGCTGTGCGCTGCCGAGGCTCCCTGTCTCCAGTGCGTTACCCGACGTGTGGTCCCTTAAGAGCAGAGAACAGGCTGTGCGCTGCCGAGGCTCCCTGTCTCCAGTGCGTTACCCGACGTGTGGTCCCTTAAGAGCAGAGAACAGGCTGTGCGCTGCCGAGGCTCCCTGTCTCCAGTGCGTTACCCGACGTGTGGTCCCTTAAGAGCAGAGAACAGGCTGTGCGCTGCCGAGGCTCCCTGTCTCCAGTGCGTTACCCGACGTGTGGTCCCTTAAGAGCAGAGAACAGGCTGTGCGCTGCCGAGGCTCCCTGTCTCCAGTGCGTTACCCGACGTGTGGTCCCTTAAGAGCAGAGAACAGGCTGTGCGCTGCCGAGGCTCCCTGTCTCCAGTGCGTTACCCGACGTGTGGTCCCTTAAGAGCAGAGAACAGGCTGTGCGCTGCCGAGGCTCCCTGTCTCCAGTGCGTTACCCGACGTGTGGTCCCTTAAGAGCAGAGAACAGGCTGTGCGCTGCCGAGGCTCCCTGTCTCCAGTGCGTTACCCGACGTGTGGTCCCTTAAGAGCAGAGAACAGGCTGTGCGCTGCCGAGGCTCCCTGTCTCCAGTGCGTTACCCGACGTGTGGTCCCTTAAGAGCAGAGAACAGGCTGTGCGCTGCCGAGGCTCCCTGTCTCCAGTGCGTTACCCGACGTGTGGTCCCTTAAGAGCAGAGAACAGGCTGTGCGCTGCCGAGGCTCCCTGTCTCCAGTGCGTTACCCGACGTGTGGTCCCTTAAGAGCAGAGAACAGGCTGTGCGCTGCCGAGGCTCCCTGTCTCCAGTGCGTTACCCGACGTGTGGTCCCTTAAGAGCAGAGAACAGGCTGTGCGCTGCCGAGGCTCCCTGTCTCCAGTGCGTTACCCGACGTGTGGTCCCTTAAGAGCAGAGAACAGGCTGTGCGCTGCCGAGGCTCCCTGTCTCCAGTGCGTTACCCGACGTGTGGTCCCTTAAGAGCAGAGAACAGGCTGTGCGCTGCCGAGGCTCCCTGTCTCCAGTGCGTTACCCGACGTGTGGTCCCTTAAGAGCAGAGAACAGGCTGTGCGCATTTTCAGCCCTGTCATCAGCCAACCTGTGTGTGTTAGACAGACACGTCCTACTCATAACAGCAATAAAAGAGACCCCCCCCCCCCACCCCGCCTCTTTCTCTTGCCTTCTGTTCAAATCAGTGCCATGGTAACGGAAAATGTCAATTCTGTGAAACTCAAGCAGCATTGTGCGTCAATTAGAGTGTCATTTCTGCAACTGTTGGTGAGCTCTCATCTGTGGAGATGCTGTTTATTCTGGGAAGATAAAATATTAAAGTGGCATCTGACATGGACTGTTAAAGGATTTAGACACAGAGCTTGCTGAAAGGTGTAGAATAAAAGTATTTATTTTCCCTAAAAAAATATTGATTATGAATTTATCATTACAACATTACATTTCTTTTTTTTACGGGACGTAAAAGAGTGTGTTTGTCTAAGATGTCAGGAGTTTTGTACCCACCTCTAACACAGCTCCTGAGCCAGTCAGTATTATGATGTTGGTACCACACCCATCTCTGCATCAGGAGTCTCAGTTGGTTGCCAGTTAGCTTGTCCGACAGCACCACCGAAGGCCTCAACCAGCAGTAACGTAACGTTAGACCCAAGAAACCCCGTTACCCTTCCCGTGTCCTTAATGTTAAGAACCGGATTTACAGATCTTACACTTTCCAGATAGATGGCGACTGAAAACTAGCCCAAAATGTATCTTTAACCAAATCCAACGTATTTTAAACGTATTGTTATTATTTATTTATTTTTTTACTTCTTAAAATTGTGTGCTTTGCAATTTTTCATTTTTACCCGCGAATGCACTTTGAAATGCAATCTCCATATGAGACACTAAAAAGCTGTATCTATAGCCTTTAAATAATTGCATAAAACCATCCATCTTTTCAGTGTATAATAGTTTTACCTTCAAAATTGAGGAAAAAATTTGCTTTTGAGGAAAAAGGGTTTCTGCGAACCAGGCACTGAATGCTGACATTAGTAGTTAATTGTTTTCCTCCCACAGAATCACTGAAATCAATAGAGCACATGCTCTCTGGATAGGCCGAGAAAAAATTTAAATATATACCATGATTGTCACACTTAAAGCAATGTAAAATCAAGCTTCTCCAGGCCAGTGTGAAAGCTTCAGAGGCATTCCCGTCGCTGATATCGATTCAGATTTCATTGATCTTTAATGCCTGTAACAACAACCACAAAAGTATATCCCCTGCCATGAGAAAGAAAGCCGCCATTGTTTGTCCGTCTGCCTAATGCGGTGGTGCAGTTCTTAAAACTCCCCCATGTGCAGAATGCCTAATCACGCAGCCAAGCACTTTCTGAGAATTGATTGCAGAAAACCGGAATGACAAATAGGTCTGCTAAGTTTGTGCGAAGGTTGCCATTAATGGTGAGGCGAAAGATATATGGTAGCTTCAACAAACTGAACCAAAGCCTTGCACGTCTGATTTCGGCGTGGCAGTATCATGACTGCCGCTGAGGTGGCGGTAGGTCTGTTTTAATTGCACTCTGGAATCACGACCGGCAGTACGGCTTGTGCACCTTGGCAGTGCAGTCTGTAGGTTTGCCCCCGGTTCATGTCACAAGAGCGACTCCACCGGCTGGTCATCCGCATTCTGCCAGGAAGTTACTTGTATTGAGATGGGACTGGAGATATAATTGCGTTTGCCTAATTTAGAGAAAAACAAAATCTGAGAATAAAAAATCGCTTGCAAAAAGCCACTAAAAAACCTCGCTATAAATTGGTATAAAGAATGTTAGGGCTGGTTGAGTTCAGTAAAATGTATTTTAGTATTCGGTTTTCCTCAAACGACCTCTATGAGATACTCTGCCAAGAGTCTCTGCGTGAATAATTAACTTTGAAAGCACGTCACGACGATTTATGGCGCTATTTGCAGCATCTTTCACTCGGATGAGCTCAGCATGGGAGTTCCGCCACAGTGTTACCGAGCGCCTCCACCCTTTCCTGTCACATGCGTCGCAGGAGTAAGGGAAAGGTGGGGTATTTGGCGCAAGCAAAGCATAAGGAGAGAAATATTCTGGAACCTGCCATTTGAGCCACTGCATGCACAGTCTGTCAAGTGAAACATAACCTGCACACACCTGTGTATGTGTGAGAGACCGAGTGAGTGAGTGAAAATATTTTTCTCATTCTGTCTGGAAAATGTCCTCTCCTAAGATAGCGGCTATTTGGTAATGGCAAGTGATAGGAAGATTTGACAGTCTTGCTGACAGCATGTTGTAGATTGTAGGAGTGTTCCTTGGTCTCGTGTGTAAAACACTCCTGCTGTAACACGTGGCCATCTTGGTTTTTGTCTATCAGATTAACTTTTGGACCGTTAACCTTAAAGGCGCTTACTTTTGCATAATGGAAATCCCTTAATTTAAATGTTACCACGTTCCAGCGTGAGGTGATTGCCACATGGTTGGATTTCCAGTAGACCGTTGATCTCTGCGGATACTGGCTGCGACAGACGGCGTCCTGAGTGGCCACTTTACTCTGGATTCAGTCGATTCGTCCCACGAGGCGTTCTCCGTCTGCTGGTCGTGTTGAGGGAGGTTTGCTCCAGGCTGAGCAGCTCAGGAAGAGACGGCGAGAGACGTAGGTGTGGGAGGGGTGTCGGAGAGGAGAGCAGACAGCTGCAGGCTCTGGTGCTGAGAACAGCTTCCCGCCCACCACTCCGCGCTCCCCGTCTGCCCCGCCCCCGCTATGCCACCTCTCGCCGGCGGTCTAGATGCGTGCGTCTCCGGAGGACAAACGTGCCGCCGCACACAGTCCCGGGTCATTTAACGGAGGGCATTGCAGCGCTGAGACAGGCTTGCAGTCTCCCGATGGGTCTGGAGAAAACAAAAAACGACAGGAGCTACTTCTGCAATCCAGACCGAGTAACAAGAAGGACCCGAGTTATCGGTTCCACTAGGCTGGACGTCTGTCCTTCTGCAGAGTCATGGCAAAGTTCAAATAAAGCAGCCACAGAGCCCTGTACAGACTGCTAGGGAACAGTAATGGGCCTGCCTTCTCGGAGCTGGAGACGTCTTTAACCACTGACGTGATACATCACCGGGCGCTGAGTGCGTCTTTCTCACAGAACTGCCGTTCAATATACGCAGGCTACTGTCAGCATCAGTCTGCGTTAGCTACACATTGTATATCTCCATTAAAGCAATTACCTTGTGTTAATTAAGCGAGAGGTAACGTGACCGCCGTGTATGCTGTCGGCGGTCCAGCGTGTGTGTTAAGTCATTCTGGGGTCGCTGTCAGTGACAGCTCCAACTCCATCGCTGTGATTTACTCGCCCTAGCGCTCGATCCTGACTGGAGATACGCACTCTTAATTAGAGTTTCTGCTCAAGTTAAGGTTTTTTTGTTTTTTTTTCCCCTACGTGCATCCTGGCTTGGGCGAGGTAAGTGAGGACATGGTAAAATGCATGCTTGGGTGCAGTCTCGTTCAATAGCAGGTGTGTCCCATTGCTTCTTGAGTTACACAAATCCTGGCGTCAGACTTTTTATCGAGTTTTATCTACTCAGCCTTTGCTGAGTACCCTATCAGCCAGCATATGGAATTACAGCACAGTGGGGGTTTTTTTTTTCCAAGTGACCAACAGTGGTTACGTGCAGTGACAAAATTGATTCAATTATTTTAATTCTATGGCAATTTATGTTCAAACAAATAATATGAAGGCACATTAAAATGCCAATGGCATATACATTTGAATGCCCCCACATTTGTGTTTCTAGAATTTTTACATAGATACAGCCCGGGGCTACCCATATGTGAGCCAGCCCCAGTGTTCAGTGTGTAGTTGTTGGCACCAAGAATTTTGCCGCTTTGCCTCGTTCCCCTCATTCTCACCATTTTTTAGCTTAAACAGAATTAACCACTTTTTCTATGGCTATATTGCAACTGAGTAAGGGTTTCTTGCTTAATTCTCCCAACATCTAATGTGCATTCTGTTAAACCTAAAGTTTCTTAGACAACAATTAACATAATAGCAGGGACTTAAAGTTCTCAAAATGTTTGGTTTCATTTTCTTGTTTAACAAACTTTGACAACTTTTGAAATTATGTGTGACCATTGGCAGATAGTTCATTGTTTTCCTCCCACAGGACCATTCTCTTGTTCAAGTCATATAAACTATTTTCCATTGAATTGAGTACAATTTAACCATTACAGAGACAACACTTTTTCATGTAAATCATGTGACCAGCAACAAAAACTTGAGCTGGAAACTGCTATTTCTGCTCTTTCTATGAAGCACTACTTATTTGTTTCAGTAGCCTAAATGCCAAGATGTAACATGGCCTGGCCTGTAAGACATATTTCTATGTCTGTGCCTGGTTCTGGTGTTTCTTACAAGTCTTTTCCCTTGAAGATTTGGGCAATTAAGATACAGAAACAAAACCCCTTTAAATGTATATACTGCCGACTATTTTATAATTGAAGTCACCCATGCCTTGTAACATTAAATAAATGTTGTTTTGTTTTGTAAATGAAAAAGCAATGGAATAGGGCAAATTAAAATTTTCCATCTGTGGACATGGGTTGGGACAAACTTATTTAGTTATACTCAGTGCAACTCTGCATGGACCACCCATTTCAAAGTCTAAATTAGGCATTTGAGCGATTGGGTCTGTATACTGTGCGTACATGATTTACCTACGCTGTACTGTGTTGAAATTGTGGGATCTCAAATGTGTGTGTGTGTGTGTGTGTGTGTGTGTGTGTGTGTGTGTGTGTGTGTGTGTGTGTGTGTGTGTGTGTGTGTGTGTGTGTGTGTGCGTGTGCGTGTGCGCACACCCTCCAGAATTCACATGGAGTACCACAGCCTTCGACAGAAGGCCAGGGCCAAGCAACCCTTGGCCTCCGCCCTGCCCGTGTGGTGTCGTCCACTTCAGAGGAAGAAGAGGCCCTTACTGAGAAGTTCCTCAAGATCAACTGCAAGTACATAACAGAGGGCAAGGTGCGCATGCTGTTTTATGTGTGATCCCCCCAACAGATACACCCAGTCTTGCTTCTAGGGGACATTCAATAATTATGTGATTATTATTATAAATTATCTGACGAAAAATTAAAACGTTGGTTTACTTTATAATTATATGAACATGAAACATGAAGCTTAAAATGTACTATACTTTAATGTATTTTAAAACACCTGTTAGACACACAAAGAAATTTAATTATAAAGCATTACAGCCCAAGATGGCTGAATTGATCCTTGAAGAGGATCTCTCTCTCTCTCTCTCTCTCTCTCTCTCTCTCTCTCTCTCTCTCTCTCTCTCTCTCTCTCTCTCTCACTCTCTCACTCTCTCACTCACTCACTGAATTCCTCATGCGTTCTCCCTTAGGGTGCCGTCAGCGGTGTGCTGCTTGTGACGCCCAACAACATCATGTTCGACCCGCACAGGACCGACCCCCTCGTGCAGGAGCACGGGTGTGAGGAGTACGGCATCATGTGTCCCCTAGAGGAGGTCATGTCTGCTGCAGTGTACAGGGACATCACCGACAGCAAGATCAGGGAGTCCGTCCCTCCGTAAGACATTTGCCGACCACGCGCACTCTAGCACGCAGCTCATGCTCGCATGCACACACTTACACACAGCCTACACAGTCTCAGTCCCTTCATCAGAACACATCAGAGCGCTTGTAGATCACAAGCCATATCAAACAGGAAACTGCAAATTAGACCAAGTTTAACAACGTGCGTGTTCATCCACCTACATGCTAATTACTGTTTTGAGACTGGTGAACGCTAATGATTTCTATAATCCCTGAGCCACCCACAAATCCTCAGTGTTTATTTAGTTTTGTTGGGTGCTTTTACTTGCATTTTGCAGTATTATGTTGTGCAATTATGTAAATTGGATATTTCACCAAAAGTCAAGATTTAATGATTTTCCACTTGCACAGTGTTCTCGGTGTACCCAGATTGTTTTATGTAATGTTCTGTTTTCACAAGTTACAACGAGAGATGTTGTCCAAATGTATGGAAGTAAAAACTGGACGCTCAAACCACATCAGCATTTTCCTTACAGAGACTTAATTGAATTAATTTAATTCATCTCATATCGCCATGTAATTAAATAATCATTAGTGGATGTGCTAAAATAATTACTGGGTAGGTCTATAATTAAGTAGATTCAAACAAGTACAATTTCCAAAGTCATTACTTGGTCAAACATGGTGAATTGAAGTTAGTCATATCTGATTTAAACTTAAATGTAGTTTTGGGCTGAAGTTTTTTGCCCATTGGATTCCTCCATTGTATTTGCCCAGTCCGATCTCATGATCTCCATGTTGAAACTTAACTTGGGGATAGATTTGAAACAAAACTATGTGTTTGGATAGATAACGGGAGAGGTGAGTGGAAAATAATGAAAATGTTGACTTTTGGGTGTAATAACCCTTTAAAGTTAATTCATTAACACCTAAGCTGTGCCTCTCTGCAGAGACCTGGAGGAGCACTCATCGGGACAGGACGCATGCCACCCTAAGAGAATATCTCGCAGTGCCACGGACGAGACGGAATCGCGGAACGAGGGAGCCAGTGCCGGCCACCGTAGCACTGAGGCTTCCCTGTCTGAGGACGTCTTCACCGAGCCGGACCTCTCCCCCATCCGAGAGGAGCTGTTGAGCCCCGACGAGCCGTCGCACGACAAGTCGTCGGGCGCCTCTTGCGAGTCTGTCCAGGCCGTCGGCGTGGCCGAGCCGGCGGGCCAGCGGGAGGACCGGGGGCCGGGGGACAATCCAGATAGCCAAACCGCCCGGCCCCCGTCCGGGGCGGGGTCCGAGCAGCACAGCACAGAGCGGGCGCCGAACGCGCCCCCCCGCAGGGACCAGGAGGAGGGAGCCAGGTCCCGCCCGGCCTCCGATTCGCAGGGCCTCGCCCCCGAGCCGTCCAGCCAGGAAGGCCCTGATAAGGGCAAGGGGACGGGGGAGTCGGAGACGGACGTGGAGGAGCTGAGGAAGATGTGGAGGAGTCACACTATGCAACAAGCCAAGGAGCAGAGGGAGAATGTACAGCAAACACACAAGGAGGTCTCGCCAGTCAGCTTGGGAGAGGCAGCAGAGGGGCCCCACCCAATCAAAGGTAAGAGAAAGGGTCTTTTTAGCATTTCAAAACACAAACTCAGAAACGATGCAAGATGACGTTTTTAACACTCATAATTATCTTCGGGGTCATTTTGACCCGATTCAGTGTTTGACATCTCTTAAAAAAAGATGTTTAATCACAGGTTTTTAATATTCAGGAATAAAAGGCTAATTGGGATGCACACGAAAGGTGAACCAGGAAGTGTCAAATTTTTCCTATTACAATAGTTTTGTGTCAGTTTAAACTTTTGGGGTCAATTTGACCCCAAACATACAAGGTGTCTTACAATATCAAGTTAATATGAGGGTTAATATATCACAAATAAAGAGTAAATCTTCTGTATAATTTAGCACCTATTTTAATTTATTTTGTATTCATGGATGAACAAGCTGTTTTTCAGTATGTTGTTCCTTTTCATAACAGTGGTGAAATTATGTACCGGTATACAATTTATTTCCTTTAGGTCTCAAATTAGTCTTAATATTTGGATTCAGGTTTATAATTTTTTTTAGTTGAAATGTTTTAAACTTGAGGCCTGTTACCCCTCAATTTCTCCCTGGTGAAAAGCACAGTGTGGTACGCTCTGCGGAAAAATAAATAAAATATCTGTTCCTGGCATAGGCAAGACCAGGAGTCTGGGAATAACCCCTGGAGGTGACTCCATTTCATTACAGAACGGCTAATTGCATGAGCGTCCCTGAGGACGTAGTCAGAGCACTGATTAAAGCAGCGCTCTGTTCCGCTCTGAGACTGAGTGTAGCGTAGCGGAGCGGATGCGACTCCTGCAAGCCCGGAGTAAAGTCCCCTCCTGGGGTACCACACCAGAGGCCCGAAGGGAAGGGGGATCCAAGGATTAACACACTTGTGGGCCAAGCTCGGAATACATTAAAGTATAGTACATTATTTTCAGAGCGGATGAGCTTATCCGGAGTTGCGCGGCTTTGTGGAACGCTATTTTCTATTTAATATGACCCATTTATTTCGGAGAAGTACCTGGCCCGAGGGTACAGTATCAGGGCCCCACCTGGGATTTGAACCTGCAGCCTCTTGAGTCCACCTCCTTCATCATAGCACCATGTGAGCACTCTACCCTCCCAACTGGCTTATGACTCTTTTGCGTTAATACTGAAGTTCTTGTACTTGACCCAGGGGTCATGACGGCTGTCATAAATTACATTTACTTCGGTTTTAGAATTTTCCCCTTTTTTGTGATCTAAATTTGTCACACTCAATCAACTTTTAGGCTTACGCCATCACTGTAGGTTTCAATTATGAAGTCGACGAACATCATCGTTTGCCCTCTGCAGTCTAGGAAAGGCAGGTAATAAATGCAGTTGCTCATTTGCATAAGTAACAAAATATGCTAAATTCTGTGCGCCCCGTCAACAGAGTTGCGACAGCTTTGCATCCAAGGACACCGCACGGCCAGTTGGATTTGTTAGTGAGAAATCAGGCGGGGTTTAACTTTTCTGACTGGAACCCAATTTTATCCATGCAGTTAGGTGCATCCCTGCACCACGTGTGAGTGTGTCAACTGGTTTCACCACTTGAGAGGCCCAATTAAGCACAGTTTTGTGCTTGCAGATGATGTACAGGAAAAGCATCAAACTTTGTCAGGTTCATCACATCTTATGCATATAATAAGTGGTTGTCAACACCAACTGATGTCCAGGTAAGTATACTTGGTGTAAGTGTAGGACTGTTTGTTTTATGTTATTTTATTAATTGCAGGATGAATTCTCCTAAGGGCAGGCTTAGCATTTTCACGCATGCATGTTATTGCACCATGAAGGCCCGTGACGTCACCACAAAGGGGGAACTAAAAGTTCCCAGCAGCCTCCGTACTTTGCCAATACCCTTTCGCCAGCTCTTTGTATGGCTCGGCCGTGTGCGGAATAACAAACACTGGAGATGTATGGAAAGTTTTGGTTTTGGTTTCTGTGAAACCAGGCCTGGAGCTTCGATCCAGCACTGCCTGTTTGACGCCCGCCCCACACACACATACATTTACATGACCTTTGCATGGGTCTGATTCAGATAAATTTTGCGAGTTTGCAAATGCAAATTTAATATGCAGATGCACGAGTTTTTAAGCCTTCATGCATGCTATTGTATTATATAGGCTCTAGGCTGTGCTTTTGCTTTTGCTCCTATAGTGCATTATTCTTTATAGGGAGGGGAAAGTTATTCCCTGGAAGTTACCATCATGCTTAGAATTCTCAGAATTGTGACAAATCCGAGTGTCAAAGCTGACCTGGTTTTCTTTCTTCTTCTGACACATATCAGTATGGCAGGCGCAAGCAGAAACGGGGTCCTTCAAAACAGGCCCAATTACACACCCAATTAATGCATTTCTAATTGAAATTCCCCCCACTGCACCGTGGCATTGGTACAGCACATTGGCCTAATTAGATTACTGATTTCCCTGCCCCTCAAAAAACTGTGATATTAGCACTGGGTGATGTGCAACTCTCCTGGTAAACCTCCCTACCCTGATGACCATGCAGTGGAGTATAACTAAAGCCGTTGTGTAATCCCAGCTTGTGTCGCACAGCTATGACACACTCAGACCCATTTGATTCATTTGTGGCTTCCTCCTAAATGATGGCTATTGCCAGTTTTTTTTTTGCACCTTGCATGTTTCATTTAACATGAGTCTGTGAGTTGTGTTAAAACCACAAAATAAATGGCATGGTAAATGGCATGTTCTTTAGTGAAAGTGAAGTGGAGCACATTATTATTCATTTTGTTTAAAGCGGGCAGACTGGCAGTCTCATAGTGCTCACATACCTGGTCTTATGTGTGACACTAAGCTTTTTATTGGATTTTATTTCTATATGTGCACATACAGACAAACAAAAAAAGAGTTTGAAATGTGTGCCAAAAAACCCAGAAGAAATCGTTCCATTACACTACTAAAATTTACGGAAAATTAATTTTTTGTATGGAGCCAGGGGAAGATCTCGGAGACATGAAATGCAGTATTGTGTGGTCACAGACATTCGGGCAAAGCAGCAGGGGTGAGAGGTCATAAATCCTCCGGCTGCGTAACACAGCAATAAGGGGCTGGTAGCGAGGGAACAGGGAAATCTATAAATTTTGCAGTCAGACAGGAGCCAGCAGCAGCCCCTGAGCCCTCAGGATGCACCTCTTCAGTGGCGCCACCATACTTCGCACCGACATTCCTTCCATCCTCCTTGCTTCTCAACTACTGGAGAATCTGGTGCATTATGACCGCACGAAACATGACTTACCACAGTATTTCACTTGGTCATGGGATTTTGCGTAAAATTGCAATGTTTTTGCTTCAGTGGTAGGGAGGCAGAACTTTCCTTGTTAACCGTAATGACCTGGGTTCCTGCTGGTTCTTTGGAACCTGTGGTAGCAATCTGGCAGGGATGAGAACCTTTTACCTTGGATGAGACCTTTTTCCCCGTCCGCCTGCAGGGCCCGCGGCCCACATGGAGAAGCGGAGGCGCCAGGCCCACAAGTTCCTGTGCCTGCGGGTGGGCAAGCCCATGAAGAAGACCTTTATCTCCAATGCTAGTGCCTCCATGCAGCAGTACGCACAGAGGGACAGGAAGCACGAGTACTGGTTCGCCGTCCCACAAGAGAGGTGAGGCCCTGCCCCCACACCACATCAGAGCCGTAAAGTGAAAGCCCCATCATTTATTTACCGTTCCCAGCCCTCTGCGCAGTCACATCGCAGGCACTGTGACTGCCACGTGCCTTCTGGAACAATCCAGGTCCATAGCCAAGGTTGCTAAGGTTTAAATCTCAGCCTTGCCTTGGTTGAGATTGAAACCAGCAATCCGCTAGCTTAAGTAAGACGCTGACTGTAACTGAAGCATTTGCATTTATGAAGCATTTATAAAATGTAAGTACCATAAAGTACCGTTCCTGTTTATTTTTTTGCAATTTTGCGATTCTTAAAGTGTCTTGCTTTACAAATAAGGCATAATGACAACCCGTTTAAGTGTTGTTTTTAGTGTGATTTAAGGGAAGGGGATCTGCCATTTCAGAGTAGTTTCTCATTTATATTATCAGCATAGCCCTTCAGAGGGACCTGCAAGTAAACATTTGTTTTCATCAAACCCATGAAATATGTTGTTCCAGTAAATTAATGAAAATTGCCCAACAGCTTAATTCAGTTAGGCCATTCTGTGAAGTCACTTTGTTTTAAACTAGAATGAAATTACTTTGACATGGCATAATTATCAGCGCTGCGCTGCAAGTATAATGCCGTCTTTGTAAAAGCAAAAATATGAATCTGATGGGTCAAAGGCATAAACGTTACTCTGTCATACACTTGGAAATTGAATTACTTTTTTTAGCTCTACCCTTGTAAATCAAATCCAAGTCAATTGAATTATATTTTATACATCTATTCTTAACCTTGTATCGGATTCCCATGTTTTAAAATACCATATTTCCATTGGATAAATATTGCATTTGATCTCTTCATAATGTACATCACTGGTATTAAGGGGTGTGCTTTGCTGTGATTTGCTAGAAAGTGTGTTGTCTTACAAAGCTGCCTTCTCACATGTTTTCTCATACTCAGTGCTGTCCTTGAATTTGTACTATGACACATTAGGTTTTAGGAACCTCAAAAAGACTAAGCAAATCAAATGAAAAGTGCTCACTCAAAAGCTTTCCCACACTGCGTGCGTGCGTGCGTGCGTGCGCACATGTGTGTTCCATGTCAAACAACAAGCCGTTCCATCATAGTCTGAGAGATTTTATTGTGGAAAAGTCCTGAAGGCTGTGTCCCTACGCTGCACTTACAGAGTGACACAGGTAGAATGCTTTTCTAGCATCTGACCTAGTTGAGTGACCACCCGGAAGATGTGCGGGAAGTGTCATGATGGGATGGGGGAGTGAGGGGGAGGAAAGAACAGAAAGGTAGTTTTAGGGCTCTGGTAGAGCACTTGGTCTGCTGGGCCTTACTGCATGTGAGTCTGGTCCTGGCCTCAACGCCGGCAGACCCCTGCCCGCTTGCATTTGCTGCACAGTCATTGGGGGTGGGTTTTGAAGTGATTCGTACGACTGCAACAGTAATCCAGCACTGTGTGTGGCTCCACAGCTTCATTCCTCTTTGGGGATTGCAGCTAAAAGAACCATGCATCTCACTGAAGTGAAAACAAACGGGAGAATGAAAGGTTGAATTAATCAGTTTTGTATTGCACCACTTACAAACCGGTTGTCACACAGCACTTCACAGTTGGCCAGGTGAGTACAGTAGTTGTCAGGCTGTAGTTTAAGAACAACAGCACATGACACAAGTAGGATATAGATTTTGATAATGTATGAGAGTGTTCTTTTCAGCAGTGAAATCAAAAGAAGTCCTGGTAGATAAATATTCATTGGGGAAGTGGATTGTTTTGACAATGATTGTATTATTACCTTAAAAATAAGATAGACAGTCGATTTAAGCATGTACAACTTCCGAAGCCATTACATTGTCAAACGAGATCAAATTAGTGCAACATGATTTAAGCGTGTAGTTTTTAGCTGCAGGATTCCATTGGATTGCATTGGATTTACCCAGTCTGGTCTCATGAATCATGTTGAAGGTTAACTTGGGGACAAATTTTAAAAACTGTCTGATGGATCAATAACAAACAGTGTAAGCAGAAAATCATGAAATGTTGATTTCTGGGAGGAATATCCCTTTAGCCCAGAGTCTTCCTCCTCTATGAGTTCTGCTCCTTATCCTCTCAATCTGCACTTTGTCTCCTCAGGTCAGACCACCTATATGTGTTCTTTATCCAGTGGAGTCCTGACATGTTTGGGGAAGGGCTGGGCGGCCTTGGCCGGGAGCCCGGCTTCATGGTGGTCAAGAAAAACGAGGAGTCCGAAACCGGGGAGGAGCCAACAGATACAGACATAACAGCCAAGGAGTGGGAGGTAAGGCCTGATGAATCCTTTGCTTTATTTGACATGCCATTTCTTACTTGATTTAATGTTATTTTGCTTTGTCTCACATTACTTACCTGTCTAATCCTTATTATATAATTATTTTATTATATAATGTTTTCCTCTGTGTTACAAACACGTGTTGTATAGATTTGCCATTTGTTACTTATTGTCTAGGTCTGTGAAATGTAATGTGTATTGTCCACCTCCACAATTTTTCTGTCTGCCCTGTTACAGCTGTTGAATTTTGCATGAAGCGTCACAGTTTAGGTTATTGTGCGATTTGACTGTACAGTTTTCCTAATACACTGAGCTTCGCTATTTATAATGAAGTTACAGCTACTGTGTTTTGCATGAGGGAAGACTTGTTTTGTGAAAAAATACACATGTATTATCTATGAAATGTGTTGTATGCATGAAGACCCCTCTGGTTTATCAGTTTTGGATAAATCGCTCTCTGGCCTTTTTTCATGCGCTGAGTAAAGGCCATTATACAGTAAGTCTTGAAGTGATCCTTTTTAATGGTATAGTAATCTCCATCATTCACAAATCTTTGTGGTATATTCAGACATTGTAAAAAGGGATGGCAGTAGTTGTATATTTACCCCAAGCATATGTTCAGCATCGTTGTTTTGGTTTTGGCAATACTTTTCAGTTGTAGTTCAGTTATGGAGCAGATAAACAGAGTTGAATTATGGACTATGAGATGGCTACATTTACCTACCATAACCTCATAGGAATGTATATGAATGTAGGGATTTTGTCAAATATGAATATGTGTGGGTAGTAGTGTTCAATCTCTCTGACTCTTTGAATGTATTTTAATGCAATGAGAGTTTAGAACTATAGGCTTCTATCTGCAGGGAATATAGTTTTGAAATAGCAAGTTTTAGAACTTACTATTCCTAGTTGGAAATGGAAAAAAAAACAATTGTAGCATTAATTCAGTTGCTGTGCTCATGGGCTGAACTAAAAGCATCCGGCTCTTTGCGAAAGTTATGTCTTCGGGGGGGAACTCAGAGTTTTGAATTTAAGTTCTGCACACAAAAAAAAGTTATGTATGGTTCGGTACGAATACGTGTACCGCTACACCCCTAATACGTATATATACTACACGAATATGGTGTAAGTAGCATGGAAATGCAGGTGATGTATAATAAAGGCAGGCCACTGAGTTTATGGATATTACAGCCTGACAGGCTTCCAAATTCCATGTACACAATGAAATATTCATGTAAATAAGTGATGTAGGAAACAAAGTGGACAGATTTGTTGGGACCTCATGAACCTGAAGATACCATACTATCTTCAGCGAAGCCATTGCTCTCAGTTAACATGCATAACACAATGTTTCTGCGATCCAGTCTCTGAAATAAAGGTGATTACATCGTCAATTTACTGTGATGCAGGGCTGGGGATGGCCACTGATCATGTGGTGAACAGACAAGACAAAAGCAAAGTAAACAGTTGACTTGGTGCCTTTTATTAGGGCAAAACCTCAAAACAATCAATATCCTTTATAAAAGAATAAAAAGGCCAAACTGGCAACCAAAAGCTCCATACAAAAGAAAAAGGTTCCACAAAACTACAAAAGAAACCAGGTAACCAAACATAACCCCCATGCGGCAAACCAGACCTCAAAATAGTCCTGCTCATGTTCCTTAGGCCTGAGCACCAGGGCCCGGTTGCATAAAACATCTTAAATTTTCCCCTTAGATGTTCTACTCAAGGGGTAATGGGCAACAGCTGAAGTGATTACAATGAATCACAGCTGTTGCCATACCTGTAAGTAAGGCCAGTGCTGCCCCCTGGTGGACAGCACCCCAACTACCTTCCTGGCACCACATTACATAGAGACACACATACACACAAACACATACCCGTACACAGGCGTATTCACAAAGTGGTTTCTAAATGTTTAATAGACTAAATGCTGGTGCACAAGTGCTACTTTTTGCATAGATAAATGGGAAAAATGAGGGCTAACTGCACTGAGCGGGTAATATGCGTATACGTATTTCCCAAATAATAGGTATTCATACCTTGTCGCTATTTAAAAATAAAACCCTGCTAGTTTATCTACCCCAGTTTCCATCCTGTGGAACAACTAGAACTTCCAACACCTTTGTTAGTACCATAGATATAAAAGGTTTCACATTAGTCAAGTAACTTACCATGGCACATGCATGCACAAGGAGGGGTTTTCCCATCACTGACTCCAAGGTCATGTGATCACCATGTAAAGAAAACAGTCGGTTTCCTGTGTAGCATACATTATCAAAAAGTCAAAGTAGGTCCCTGAGTAGCTCAGCCTAAAGGTACTTGCCACAAGCGCAGGATGGGCCCTATCGTCATTGAAAGTCCCAGACAGGATTATGTCAGTGACAGGGAAATACATCAATGACAGTGTACTTTATCTCTCCAGTGCTAGGGTGGGTTTAAGACGGCCTGAAATAGAAGTTCAGCTTTACTGGCATGCTCACAACATGAGTGGTGATCTATGTTTCATAGATCTATGAAACACGCACATCCAACTTATGCAGGTGCCGAACAGATAGGCAATCACAAACAAAAGCTAGAGTCCGCACACAGCTGTAATGCTCCCATAGGGTGTTTATTTGCACCACAAAAGATCAACATTTCGATCAAAAAGATAATAATAATAATAATATATATATATATGTAGAAAAAAACTGACATATAATGTAAATACAGTACAGATATATATAAGTATATAGATTATATATAATACATAAAGTACATCATTATGTTGTGACATACATCCTCCTTGGGATCTAGGATAGAAGAAAGATGTAATTGTGGTTAGTGGGATCAAAGCACAAAAACTTTTAGGTTTTAGTTAGGGTTTACAACAATACTGTATGAGAATCAGGTGCCACAAGGTTCTCAAAAGGTGTAAATAAACAAATCATTATATTCTCAATTTCTACAAATTAAAAAAGGAAAAATTAAAATGTAAGAATGGTCTACAGAAAATATATATCTGTACTGTATTTTCATTATATGTCACAGTTTTTTTTCTACATATATTATTTGTTTATTTTGTGTGTGTGTGTGTGTGTGTGATGATCACATGACTGCCTCACCTGGCCAACACGTCACCTCACCTGACGACCTGAGGTTATATGTATAGGTGCACTTCCTTCTCACCCTTATCCTGACGAAGATCTTTTTGATCTAAACATAGATGTTTTGTGGTGCAAATAAACACCCTATGGGAGCATTACAGCAGGGTGCGGACTCTATCTTTTGTTGGTAATGTATGTTTAGCAGAGGAACAGTGACACCCATGTTGCACAGAGCAGCATGTGAAGTAGAAAGCATTTGCTTTTTTTTTGGTTGTTTTACATCATCTAATCCTGGTGCACTTTATTGGTATCAAGGAAAAATTAGATTACACCTTTCATACATGAAGTATGGCAGAGCATCTTGGCTCATATCCTGGTTGCCTTTGCTAAGAAGTTATCACTTTGTGAAAAATATTCCTGCATGATAATTATCCAGACCATGAAACTATATCCACAAATTAACAGACAAGTAATCATATACTCATTGTCCTGGACTTTACAATTCCAAACCTCACTTTGATACATTTTTTCATACATCCAATTTTTTACATTTCTGGTTCAAATTTATGGAAACAATCCAAGCATGAACCAAGAATTCTGAAAGCACCGGATAAATTGTTCCAGTAGTTGTGTTGAAAAAACCCTCCTGAGTAGTTTTGACACCTCAAAAGTAAGTAAGAATGACCTCTGTGCCATCAATGTGAGGAGGATTATGAAACGGATTACAATAACTTTTATCATATTTTTATGATAAAAAATATTAAATTGTTAAATATTTGTAAAACACTTATTTGTTCTGTGTTTGTAGTATTCATTGAAATGTTACATGTATTATATTTTAAGCATTCCTTGCACACTTGCAGTACTGATTAGTTGATCAATTTATCTGCATGAGGCTACTGTAAATAAATAATACTCTTTTTTCAAAATGAGTATGATACAGCTAGCCAACCAATTTGCTAATCTCGGTATGTAGACTGAATTTAGTACACAGCAATATTGGTTTTTGTGTTTTGTTTCTGTGTTTCGAATTCTTTTTGTCTTAAGAGGCGTGTCAGCCAAACCTTTTTCCGACTTAAGTAGGCTATATGTACCTATTTAACATCAATCACATTGAATCACTCTAAAATTGGATTAGGCAAAGTTGAACTATTCCAGAGTGAAATAGACCAAAAGCATTCTGAATGTGGCTACACTCTTATTTACCGTTGTACATTAATGTAATTAATGAATTGCTAGATACTTGACTAGTTTAGCCAAATTTTTACAGATTTTTGTGTATCTGCGTGCGTTCAGAACTTTTTGGAATGTAGTGATCAATGCCGCTTAAAAGGCGTCACTATACCTTTAAATCCATCTGATTCGGTAACATTTTAAGAGGAAGTTCCGTGCTTTAATGTTTAGATGACGAATCAGAATGTAGTTCACCCGTTTCTCGGGTTTCAATTGGTATTTTGCCGTGTCAATCAATTACATATAGGGAGACGGAAAGATAATATCATTTTGGTGTTGTGTCGTTCGGTGCATCTGAAATTATTTGAAGGAGCTGGAATGTAACTGCCACGGATTTGTGTCGACCTGAGCAAGACATGTTTTCTTCCAGACGGATTAAAGAGGAAAAGCCACTGACGCCTAAATACACTTATGCTGTGGTAATAATAATGTGTGGAGATGTTTAGCTTGCTAGCTAACGATAGCTTCCTAGCAAGTTGAACATGAACCTTGCTGGCAAGCTAACGTTAGTTTGCTGTAGCTTTGATGTCAGGCGCTGCGTTTCTTGAATGAGCGCTTGCCTTGTCTAACGTTAATAATAGCACTAAGCGATTGCATAAGTTTGGGTGAAAGTTTGCGCTCCATCAGCTTCTCTGTTTGTGAGGCACCGCTAATTTCTGTCACTGCCTTCCTGCGGGACTGCTTGGCTAGGAAGTACTGCTAGAAAACAGTTCAGCATCATTATGTTGGGTAATTAGGTAGATAACATTAACAGTCAAATCTGCAACTAACATGGGTTACAAAGCCATGTAACGTTAGTTTGGTGAAGTATGCTTAATTTAACTGCATTTGTCAGCTGGCATAGCCTAATTAAACTTAATGTCGCCCAAATTGGCAAGCTAGCGTTACAGCAGTAGGGAATTGGATGCACCGTGACCGTGTAGTGGGTAGAACCGAAATGTTAGCTCTGTAATGTGTTTGAATAGCTGGCTGGGGACGTTTACAGGGAAGGCTGTGGATTTTGTGTCCTTTGAGTTCCACACTTAAGATAATGTGTCCTTGACATTCCGATTTTTACAGTAACGTTAGGTCTAAATACCAATGATGTTTGATGTTTCAGCGTATGGCAGATGGCTGAAATATAGATAGACGCTCCTAGCTAGCTGTTCGATCCCTGATTCTGTCATATTTACGGCCCGTCAAGGTAGCTGAAAATACTATTGCCCTTTTGTTTTTAAAGAGACAAACAAGGTGTTTATTGAAGTGTGACACTTGTAGGCTACCTTTTAAAGTAACTCAACGGACGTTGAAAAGTTCTGCTATCCCAATGAATTTTGAAATCATCATTTTTATTAGGCGCATGGTTCTCGCTCATTTTGAGTAATTGAAGAATGGACCTTTCTTTGCATTGCAAGCTTAGCATTGTACAATTGTCCTGCCCTGGAGTGGACCATAGTCTCTGTGTGCCTGACTTCCCCACAAATTTCCTGGCTTTATTGGTCCAGAGACATTTACACCCACAGGCCTACAGTTGCAAATGTATACCCAGTCATGCTTTTGCTGCAACGCTCAACACAATCTCCTTTGTGGATTCAGGAGTGCATAGATGAGCATGTGCTCTCCTACAAATCACAGTTCACCTGCAGCTCAACAGAGGCACTTGAGGGTGCCTTGTGGACCAGTGGGGGTCACTTTTGTGGGAAGAGATGCTGCCATCCCAGCTGACTGAAACCCTGCTGTTCCTGGGCAGTGATGGTCAATTCTGCCTTGCCCTGCAGGGCTGCTGGCCACAGATACAACTGTTTTAGGTGTCTTATGGAGGCATTTTGAATTTGGAATTCATACAATGGCTTTTACAGTAATTATATACATGTAAGGTTCAAACACTTGTTCACTTATTTTGTCATTAAATTTTTAAAATGCATAGTTTTATTCTGGCTGTTCAGCCTACGTAAACATAGTATATTTGAGTCCTCTTATACCCCTTTCACAACAAAGCAGCGACTCGGGTAAATCCCATGTTTGGCATTGGTGTGAATGGGTCAACCCAGGTCCGCGACCCTGCTCACAATCCAGGATTTACGTGGGTCGGACATGGCTCGGCTTCAGTGTGAAAGGGGCGACACGGGTTGCTCTTTGCAGTGGTTATCTGACCGACCCTCAATCTTGTCATGTCTTTAGCAGCAATGATGTTCCGAAACTTTTATATAAATGAGGGAGACAGTTTATTCATGTGAATGCATTGGTACCTAACAACTCTGGAATTATCTTCATTTTCGCTAGCTAGATTCACGCATGCAGAGGATTGCTCAGTTGTCACAGGTAGATAGATATGTAACAGAGAATGAGCTATTAAATAACAAATAACGCGTTACTTAAAACATTCTGTTTACATGAGCACACTTTCAAGATTTGGAGCGCATCACTGGGCTATTGATTCAGGAGTTAACATAGGCTACTGGTAAACCAGCCTATGGCAAACTAGATTGTATCCGCTAGCCAGCTTGCTTCCAAACTAGCTGTAGCCTATTAGCAGGAAAAAAAACGGTACGTATACAGAGTAAACTTGTGGACCTGGGTCTTGTGTGAATAGCGACGACCCGGGACTTAACCGTGACCATAGTTTGGTGTGAATTTGTAAAACGTGGGTCAAACCCCTGTTCAATATCCTGTGTCAATCCTGGGTTTTATGTGTGAAAGGGGTATTAGAGTCCCTTTTACCTGTCAGGTCCTCCTGTTCGACGCCATTTCACAGAGTACGCTAATCTGTAGGTCGCCACAGTAACTGCATACCCTGAACTGAACTAAATTTTAATTTCACCAGTGAGAGCATGTACATACAGTCCACACAGCATGAAGTAAACTCTTTCACATGGAGGTCATACAGTACAGCTTCAGCTTATTGAAGTCTATTGGTTATAAGAGTCAGTGCTGTTGAGTACTGGGGTGGGGTACATAGAGCATTTGCTAGTGAAGCTGTCTGAATGGGTCTTTGTCCTGTTTGTGTTTACAATTTACTATTTTAAGGGAGCACTTTAATGTGATTTACAAGCTTAACGAGTAAATCCGGTTAAGTTAAGTAGCTCCAATTTACTACTCCGGCTGAGGTAATCAAAGATCCGTTGTGTCAACAAGACGACCATTATCATGCCCACGATATGACATGATGTAGAGATGACGAGATGTGAAGTTAACTGTTATGACCACTGGTATGACTCTCTGGGGAAAAGAGTTATCATGCCCACACCAGTATGATATTTAGATATAATTGACAAAATTTTATATAACTGTCGTTATGCCCACATCCATGTGATACAATGTAGAAGTAAGTCTTAATGATGTGGATATAAGTGCGGTTTGAATGTAGTCTGAAAAAAAACCATTCCCCACGTTACTGTAGTTTATTAGCTAGCATGTGCAAGGCCCAAAAGTCCTCTTGCAGTTTGGACAGAGATGTTTGGCACTACTGGATAGTTTAATGGCCCCTGGGTAATCTAGAATTTTTATGTTATGTTCTTTACAACATAATGAGATCAGAACAGATGGCACTCAGACCAGCAGATTAACCCCAATGTCCGTTCCTTGATATGTTTAGAGAGACGTTGGTCTTTTTTGGGTTGGATCATCCAGTCTTGATGGCATGATAGTGTTTCTATACTGCTTTTAAAATTGAACCTAGCCTTAAACAAGTCATGTAAAACCCTTATCTTATTATGGAGCCATGCCTCTGTCTAAGTCTGTGGACTATCAGGTCAAATGTGTAGCCTAAATATGTTTGTTTCCAAGCAGCTGGTTTGTTTGTTTATTTGAAACACTTTTTTTCACAAACTTTTTGACATAGAGCTTGACTGGTTAGGGTTAAATATTGGTATTCAGTGCTTATAAATTTATAACAACGAATCGTGAAGTTGGATTGAATTGGGAGTGGCAGGCGCATCCATGGAAGATTAAATGGGGGCCAGTTGGCAGGTTTCCCCTTGATTTTTTTCCCCTCCCACTGCTGTGCTCAACTTCTTTTTTTCCATCTGCAGCAGTTACTCTTTTCCCTGTCTCTGCACCAGGTAGTGTCATTGGCTGAGTATCACCGCAGGATTGATGCGCTAAACAGCGAAGATCTGCGCGCACTCTGCAAACGTCTCCAGGTGCCCCGCCCAGTTCCAGCTCTCTCTCTAGAGACCGTTAGCACCTTCCCACCCCCACCTTTCTCCATTTCTGTGGTAGTGCTCTGGCCTAGGGGACCCTAGTGTTTGCGTCCATAGCTGCCGGGCCGTACTACAGTTGCATCTCAAAGAAACAACCAAGAGAAAAAAAAAAAATGTTGAAAAGAAAATTATATAGAATAATTTTCTGACGAACATGGAAGCTCGCCAATGGCACAGATGCCAAGCTTTAGCGGAGTACAGAAATTGGTGCAGTTTTACCAGGAGCCACACACCAGTCACTCTTGTTTTGCCCCTCCAGATCCTTAGTCCACTTTTGTGATTACTAATAGGCTTCATTAGGGTCGATTTCAGGCATTCAAGACCTAATGAGATCAGCCAAAGGCAACAGAAGGCTTAAAACTCTAGCCATTAGTGTACCCAGGTGATTCGCATTTATTTAATGTCCAGTCAAATGAGGAATTTTCTGTTTGCCCTCCTTTTAGTGATGCCTCACAAACTGTGTACACATTGCAGCAGCCTCAGTGAAGAGGTGCTACTTTCCCATCATAGCGGGAAGGGGGGGGGGGGGGGGGGGGTGGCGTGGGGGGTCAGTGGAAGTGTGTTTGGTCGTGCCTTGTTGTGGAACCATTGGCTGAAGACACTGCAGGTAATTTGACAAGGATACAGTTGAGTGTATTCAGGTCGCCAAATGCTTACTTTCGTTAAAGAAAGAGGAACGATCCCGAATTTCAAATACCAAAAAGTTATTTGGCGGACCTTGTGCCATTAATTTGCAATTTAATGATGCTGCTTTTTCTTCAGCCGACATTTACCACGTGCTAACACTAGTAATGAGCAGACTACTGCTATGTATATTAAACCAGAAATATACATTCATAAATTCACCCATCAGCATGGAAATGGCAAGGATCCAAGTGCAATTCCTCAAAAGTACATCTAATATAAATCCACGTATAAAACATTTGGACATTATAATATACCTGGTGCATTTCTGTAATCTCAGTTCGCATTTATTTGATTGATGTATACATCTTGATTTTGGCTTTATTTGCATCTTGGATTTTTGCTTTCACATACAATTCCACCGTCTGTGACCTGGTTTTTCCCAACTTTGCATAAGCAGTCGAAAGCAGTCTGCTTCCCTTGCACCATGCAATGTTTATGTTTGTTGTCCTGGACAGAGACTCACCAATACCAACCAATTCTTCACTTTGCTCTCCTGTAAAAGTTAATTAATTATGCATTAATTGTTAATTTTAAAAAAGACTTAATAAACAAAACTTAATCTAGCCTTTGATCTTCTGAGTTGAAAGAGGGTCACAGATCACCTTCTTTCCACAACAACTCTGAATGCCAAAGTGATCCCACACATTACATGTATTTGCCACCCAAATCAAATTGAGCCCAAATGCCATCCCACGGAAAGTATTGCATGCCCCAGTCCTGCATTCCTTCCTATGGGCCACCCCTTCTTACGGCATCTCCTCCCATCAGATCACAACTAAGGAGGAGGTCAACTCCAAGCATGGTACCACCATCAAGACGGACCTGGAGCCAGAGACGTTCAGACCCAACCTCAGCGAACCAAGCGACCTTTTGCAGGCTGATCAAATCGAGAAGGTACTGTAGTGTTATGGTATCCAAAGGCCTTCTCAAGTATGGTTATGTCACCACTGTGGATTTGCATTCCAGGCAAAACATTTACAGTATTGTCGACTGAACAGGCCATTGGGTGGAGGATGAATTGGAGGTTCTCTCAGACACTTTAGTAATTATTCATAAAACATTTATTCATGTTGCATGAATATAAATTGATGTTACTGCTAGTTACCGTTATTACTTTTGCATTGTGTTCTATTTGTGAATACGCATTTCCACAAATAGTACAATGTATTTCCTGTAACTCGCCTCAAGATTTCTGTGGGTAAATTAAGGAAGTTACTCCTGTAGAAATGGTTTCAGCTTTGGCCTCTGCTGTGGACATGGCTAATAAAGAATCTGTCATTGTTTGTTTCCCTTTATAAAATATTATTTAAAAAGCACCTTCTCACTGCAAGTTAATACAATTCCTTTCTCTACATCCATAATTTATCATATCAAAATAAATAACTAACCACTGACACAAGATATGTTATCAAGTATGTTTTAGGTGTCAAAAGTGGTCACGCAACATGCAGTTCTTATTTAACCCCATCGTGCAGACCACCTAGTGGCCATGCTGCCGGTGCCGTGAGATTGGTCAACAGACATTCATTACTTCTGCAACCAAACTATGAGTGGAAACAACAAACTCCATGTTCTAGCTTTATTAGTACATGATTCCAACTATGCTGAATACGGAGTACCACTGTTGTCGTATAGCTCGTCCATTTAACAAGCAACCCCCCCATCCAGCCTCACCTACAACTATACCCAAAGTGTGACACGGTGGACAATAGTGTCTATCTGGGAGTTCATAAAAATATTTTTTCACCACCAAAATTTGTATTCTGTCATAACAACAAGATAAAGCCAACAATGGCCCAAACTTATGCCAATACAGCGGTGTAAAACCCTGCTCACTCAATAACAAAATAAGTAACATTTTTGTGTAATTACACTGTCATTCTATTATCAATATCTGCTACTAAATAGGAAATAAATATACAATCCTAAAATTGGTTTTACGCATAGAGATGTCCCTTTCAAGATTCAGTGGTCATTTATTGTCTTGGACAATCCGTTTTAAAAATAAACACCCCCTTATAACACTAATACACAATCTCAAACGTCTACACGTAAAACCCCACCAGCTGTTTGTACAGTTGTTACGCATTCCAGTTCATTCTGATTTTATTGACAACTCTTTTATCCAATATAGGACATTATAAGCTTCCCAACTACAGAAAAGGCAGGAATGTACATTGGCTCACCAAGGCATAATTGTTGTTTTCCTGCTATTTTAACAAGATTTTACTAATTGGGCCAAACTTGCCAGCATGGCTAGAGAAACTCGGCTTGCTTACATGGATTTTGGGAGTGGGAGACCATAGTATTGATTCTTTCCGAGAATATGCCTATGAACATGACAGCGATTTCCTCCTCGATATGTAAGTATTACTGATTGTAATATTTTAATTATGTACGTTTTACACTCCACCACTGTCTTGTGCCATATGTTTGATATTTTCGCATTTTGAGTGCATTTCGCTTACTGTAGTGTAAGCGTTCATAAGAGCCTCAGTCGTGTTTTATATTTGATGCACCGGTTTGCCATGAAGCTAGAACATTTGCCAGCATTTTCCTGATGGTGGGAGTGTTATTTTATTACAAACCACAATTCCAAAAAAGTTGGGACAGTATGTAAAATGCACATAAAAGCAGTAAGCAGTGATTTGTAAATTCTCCTTTACATGTATTTAATTGAAAAACGGTACAAAGAAAAGATTGAATGTTTTACCTTATCAACTTTATTGATTTTTGTAAATATACGCTGATTCTGAATTTGAATGGGAAGTTCAAAAAACACCTATTTGGAACATTCCACAGGTTAACAGGTGATGCTATCATGACTGGGTATAAAAGGATATCAACAGACTCTTGATATCTTATTTCCAGGTACTCTTAGAAGCAATACTATAACCTCTCTGCATTTGAATGGATCTCTATGGGAATTGGGGGGAGGGGCTAGATTAAGCTGTAGATTACCTGGAACAGTATGGATCACATGGTTGGCTAAATGGCTGTAAGTCATTAAGGGGTCTGCGGTACCGAACAAGCCTCAAACCATCACTCTGCTGCCACATATGCAGTAGATATGGATGGATCATTTTAAGGGGTTGTTTCTCCTGACTCATTTTTCCTATTGAACTCTATAGAGAATTTACAAATCACTGCTTTCTGCATCTTACATACTGTCCCAACTTTTTTGGAATTGGGGTTTGTATAATCTTATCGTACATAATATTAGTATCTCTGTGGGCTATACTTTTGTTGCATTTTTTCCAAGATTTCTTTGTATTTGTGACAAGATTTCTTTATGTTTACCTAAATTATGAAACAAACTAATCTAAGTTAGTATTGTAAATGGTACAACTTTCTTGCTTCATCCAAGTCTGTGATGGTCACACCTGGAGTTATAAAACCTTAAATAGAAAAGTACCTAAATAGGCGAGGATTGACCAAATTTGGCTTCTGCGCAAAGGTGTTAAGGGCCGTTCACACTACGACGATAACTATAACGGTTGTGTCCACACTACAACGACTACAACTATAAAACCAGCCAGAACGATAAATATTCCTATCGTTGTGATCACTCCCAGAGCGATTTTTCATGACGCTGTAAAACGATAGACAATTTCCAGCCAAACAAAAATCACATTCTGTTGAAGTTTAAAAAAGCGCGGGACAAGACTAGTTTGTCTGTTCGTTATGGAGGAGCAACTAATACAAGCTGTAGAGAAGAAGCCAGTGTTGTATAATCTAAATCACTCAGACTACAAACAAAAGAAGATGAAAGGAGGACATCTGGGCAGCGATTGGGGAGAAGTTTAGCTTGAGTGGTAAGTAACGTTACCTGTGACAAAGCCACAGCAGCGAACGAACTAGCTAACGTTAGCTAGCTGCTAGCTAGTAGGAGTGTGAGGGTGTGTATGGGGAAAAGTAGGAGCTGTGTAATGGCTGTAGGTTATATGCATCTAGCTTGGAAGTTGAGAGATGAGATTGAGGGATTCGCTGTCTATCAGTGAGGACGAGTCATTCACCAGACTGATGCTGCGTTCACGTCATGTGGGAGAGATGGTAAATAACTTACGAACTGCAAAGTTTCCAACTTGGAAATACCGGGTGCGTCTCAATACTCGAAAAAGGCATCCTCCTTTCTTCTACTACCACCTCCTCGAAACCATGCCCCGAAAACGGATCATTCTGTCCTAATCAAATGTTGCTGATTACGTATTACTTGCATATTAATTAATGTCTCGACGCAAACCGCAATGTCACGTAATAATAATAATAATAAACTTTATTTGTATAGCACCTTTCATACATAAAATGCAGCCCAAAGTGCTTCACAACAATAAAAAACAAAATACAGAGACATATAAAAAGTAAATTAAAATTGAACAATGTTAATAAAAAGTTAGGCTACATTGTATATTGTAGACTATATGCAACTACTTGTACCTGAAATGTATAGACTGTTTTGCACACTTCTGGGTAGGAGACGAGTGGAGGAAAGGAGGTTTTTCGAGTATTGGGACGCATCATCTATTCAGTGATCGTGGTGTTAAACGATTCCAAGTTGTTGTTACGAGAAAGCAAGTCGTTCAAAACGTGTATTTAGAACATGTACTATTCAATGCAAATTTTTAATGTAGGCTACAAACCCCAATTCCCAAAAAGTTGGGACAGTATGCAAAATGCACATAAAAGCAGAAAACAGTGATTTGTAAATTCTCTTTTACATACATTTAATTGAAAACAGTACAAAGAAAATATAGGCTATTTAATGTTTTACCATATCAACTTTATAAATAGGCTATACAATAATTCTGAATTCTGAAGTAAAGTCTGCATTAGTAATACGACACATTTCTGCCTAATGAAACTCTCCCTCTCTGGGCAACACTACAGATAATATTATAATTCAGAAAATATTTGGTGCATGAATGCTTGTATGCCAATGGAGCATCTTATGTCAGTTCGCTAGGTCTCCTATTTAATACACACCTCATACAAGCCAAAGGCAACTAAGGCTGGGATTGTAAACAGATCGTACCCTTTTTTTTGTTTTTAGCTAATGAATAGTGGCAGCTTGTATGTATCCCTGAATGGCGCATGGTTCAGGGCAATCCTTATCTCATTCATTTGTTATTGCCACTTTGCCTACTCACCCTCAGATCCCAAGAAGAATGAAGGCTTGTTGGAAACCTGATAAGGTCTGAGTCCAAGCGAATGAGATCTTTGGATTTTATCAAATTTCCAGTGGATAAACTAAGCACCCTATCTCAGGGTGGTGTTTACATTCTGACCCCTCTGAAGGGTAATCGGATAAACCCTTGTCATTAAGCCGTTTGTGAAATCTAATGTAATGTATGCGTTGTAGAACTTGCCTGGGGCCGCCATAGGAGAAACATGCATGGGTAAAACATTGTGCACGACGTCCCCAGCGTATTCAAAGAGAGGGCGGTGTATTGAGAGAGATCAGGTGTCTTGATCATAGTCGGGTCCTTCTGGGAAAAGCGCAGAAGGACCCAGTTTCTGGGCCCAATTTTAACAGTAGATTTGCAATTGTGAAACGCTAACAGTAACTCAATTCACTGAATTAAGGCGTGTCCATCACAATTTCTGTAATTTTGTGATTGTTAATAAAATTGCTGACGTAACTATGGTGCAGTTATAAAAAAGGCTTGTTTGATGGGAATACATTTACTGTGGGTGTGATGGGGGTTTGGTTTCATTTTTGCCAATCAGAGCACCCCATTTCTTTCCCTTTAAAAACCGTGCATTAGCGCTAAAGCCGACTGCTAATTTTGTCATGGCTGAAGAGCAAGCATGTTATGAGAGGATCCATTATTAGCCTCTGTATTATGGAGTAAGAACGCTGTCAAAAATATGTATGCATAATTTTAAACCTTCGTGCGTAAATACATTTGTTGTACACAAAATTATGTTTTCATATAAGTTGTAAAATTGCGTGTGTGTGTTTTTATGAGAGTATGAATCCAAAAGCTACGACTGCAAAGATTTATGGATACAACTCGGATTACTGCGGCTACAAATTCTTCCTTACGAATACGGATTCAAGTTTGTGGGTACGAGGCGAAAAGTGTTAAAATTGTCACTGGGATCACAGGCAGGTCACAGTGAAAATTAATCGAAAATCGATTCCACTAAATGTGCATGCGTTGAAGGTGCAAGATGGCTTTGAAATCACTAATTGAAATGTATTAAATTAATTAAAGTAAATAGGCTACACTTTAAATTGATTCACTGATGATATTACACCAATTAGAGTATGCAACTAACACATTTGTAGGCTACACAGGATAATTACAACTTCAAGAATGTTCTGGACCAATAACGTCAGTGCACCGATCGATCAATAGGATAAGCAGTATGGCAAGCTGAATGAGGATTTATTCCATATCCCTGAGATCCAATATACGGTTTCCCCCTAGTTGCCCGCAGCTCGATCTGTTTTGTTTTGAAAGGGAGAATTTATCTTTTTGGCAGAAATATAGGCTAGCGTAATGAACCAATTACTTGATCGGTAGCCTACTGCTATGGGGAAACATTTAGGCTAGTGCATTAGCCTACATGTAAGATAATATGCTGTGCATTGTGTGAATGATTTGTAAACATAATACATGCTTTGCAAACATTTTCTCTTTTTTTGTCTGCAGAGGGCCTTGTCACGTTTAATTATTTTTTTTGCATTCCCTTGAATACACTTTTGTGTGATTTTTGACTGTATTAAACATTGCAGCATCTGCCCACAAGTGTTAACAGTTGCAGTGCTAGGGTGCACCTTGTGTGGTAGCCTTTAAACTAAACTGATAGAATTAAAATGTTGCATCCAGTTACCCGTTAGATCATTTAGCTTTACATCCTTTAGTGAATGAATCCTTTACCCCTAGTGCTCGTTGCACTTTTTGTAATCGAAACTTTGTAATAAAGAATGATCCATGACTCTGGTGCTTTACTTCAGGTAAATTGAAAATTGTCCTGTGCTACACATAGTTTTTATGAGTAATTGCCTTTATCCTATGATGAAACATTTCTATCCTGATGGGAGTGGTCTCTTCCAGGATGACAGCGGTCTCCACAGCACTTGATAAGATGACAGCACACTCACTAGAGAAATAACTCCGCAGGCAACTAGTCCCTGCTCTCAAATCCTTTGCATCGACTTTTGCATTTTTTACATTGGTTTATACAGCTGGAAATATACTGAAGCACTACAGGTTAATCACCTTGCTCAAGGGTACAACGGCATCATCCTAGCTGGGAACTGAACCTAGGTTGCAAGCCCAGTTCCTTAACCACCATACGGCACTATCGCTGCTATATCGTGTAGAATACAGGGCTATATTATAATGTACCGCCCGACTGGTCCAAATATCTGAAACACATTTTTTTAACTTTCCAAGGTTCGCTCAATCATTAGTTGTCAGCATGTTCTGGGCTCAATGTATGGAGTAAGTACCCACAATTTTAATGGATAGCCACTGTCTAATAGCACTGTAAATGTGCTGCCTGTATATGCACTCTATAGTGTCTGTCCAATTATGTACTCCATTTGACCGCAGTGATAGTTTTTCCCATAAAAAATGAACACAAGAACCAGTGTACCTACAGTTTAAGTCGAAAGTTTACATACATTACAGGCATTTTGCAGACGCTCTTATCCAGAACGACTTACACAACTTTTCAGCATTTTTTTATTTTTATTGACATATTATCCATTTATACAGCTGGATATATACTGAAGCAATTCAGGTTAAGTACCTTGCTCAAGGGTACAACGGCAGTGTCCTACCTGGGAATCGAACCTGCAACCTTTCGGTTACAAGGCCAGTTCCTTAACCATTATACTACACTGCCGTCCTACACCTTACATACACCTTAGCCAAATCCATCAGTTTTGCACAATTCCTGACATTTCATCCTAGTAAACATTCCCTGTCTTAGGTCAGTTAGGATCACGACTTTATTTTAAGAATGTGAAATGTCAGAATAATAGTAGAGAGAATGATTTATTTCAGCTTTTATTTCTTTCATCACATTCCCAGTGGGTCAGAAGTTTACATACACTCTGTTAGTATTTGGTAGCATTGCCTATAAATTGTTTAACTTGGGTCAAATGTTTCGGGTAGCCTTCCACAAGCTTCTCACAATAAGTTGCTGGAATTTTGGCCCATTCCTCCTGACAGAACTGGTGTAACTGAGTCAGGTTTGTAGGCCTCCTTGCTCGCACACGCTTTTTCAGTTCTGCTCACAAATTTTCGATTGGATTGAGGTCAGGACTTTGTGATGGCCACTCCAATACCTTGACTTTGTTGTCCTTAAGCCATTTTGCCACAAGTTTGGAAGTATGCTTTGGGTTATTGTCCATTTGGAAGAGCCATTTGCGACCAAGCTTTAACTTCCTGGCTGATGTCTTGAGATGTTGCTTCAACATATCCACATACTTTTCCTTCCTCATGATGCCATCTATTTTATGAAGTGCACCAGTCCCTCCTGCAGCAAAGCACCCCCACAACATGATGCTGCCACCCCCCGTGCTTCACGGTTGGGATGGTGTTCTTCGGCTTTCAAGCCTCACCCTTTTTCCTCCAAACATAACGATGGTTATTATGGCCAAACAGTTTAATTTTTGTTTCATCAGACCAGAGGACATTTCTCCAAAAAGTAAGATCTTTGTCCCCATATGCAGTTGCAAACTGTAGTCTGACTTTTTTAATGGCGGTTTTGGAGTAGTGGCTTCTTCCTTGCTGAGCAGCCTTTCAGGTTATGTCGATATAGGACTCGTTTTACTGTGGACATACAGTTGTGTTCAAATAAATAGCAGTGCGTTTAAAAAAAGTGAATAAAGTGCAAATATTTTTTAATAGCTTTTAGTTCCATATTTCAAATGTAGTGGAAACATTCAATTCCAAATCAAAGCATTAACAAACTTTATCAAGTCTGCGTTATTCTTTTACAGGAAGCAAAGAAAAGGAATATTAATCTGTTCAAAAAAATAGTGTCGACATTTTTTTCTTCAAACTTCAACACTTACTGTAAAAACTGAAGAAATTTTTCAAGATTTAACTTCACTTTAAATTGCTGAACTAATATTTAGTTGCATAACTATTGTTTTTGATAACTGCTGCGCATCTGTGTTGCATCGAGTCAACCAACTTCTGGCACCTAGAAACAGGTATTTCAGCCCAGGATGAACAAACTACATTCCACAGTTCCTGTGAATTTTTGGGGTTTGCTTCAGAAACTGCATTTTTAATGTCACCCCACAAGTTTTCAATGGGGTTGAGGTCGGGGGATTGAGCTGGCCACTCCATTACCTCAATCCTTTTTGTCTGGAACCAAGATGTTGCTCGCTTACTCGTGTGTTTGGGGTCGTTGTCTTGTTGGAACACCCATTTCAGGGGCATTTCCTCTTCGGCATACGGCAACATAATCTCTTCAAGTATTTTGATGTATTCAAACTGATCCATGATCCCTGGTATACGATAAATAGGCCCAAGACCGTAGTATGAAAAACATCCCCATACCATGATTTTTGCGCCACCATGCTTCATTGTCTTCACAGTGTACTGTGGCTTGAATTCAGTACCCGGGGGTCGTCTGACGTACTGTCGACGACCACTAGACCCGAAAAGAACAATTTTACTCATCAGTCCACAGAATGTTACGCCATTTCTCTTTGGGCCAATCGATGTGTTCCTTGGCAAATTTTAACCGATTCTGCACATGCCGTTTTTTCAACAATGGTGCTTTACGGGGGCTTCTTGCTGATAGCTTAGCTTCGATCAAACGTCTTCTGACCGTAACAGCACGAACAGGTAATTTTAGATCATCTTTGATCTTTCTGGAGGTGATGATTGGCTGAATCTTTGCCATTCTGACTATTCTTCGATCCGTTTTAACAGTAGTTGCTCGTTTTCTTCCGCGTGTTTCGGGTTTTTGTTGCCATTTTAAAGCATTTGAGATAATTTTAGCTGAGCATGCTATAATTTGCTGCACTTCTTTATACGTTTTCCCCTCTCCAATCAACTTTTTAATCAAATTACGTTGTTCCTCCGAACAATGTTTGGAACGGCCCATTTTACTTAGCAATTAAGAAGGAAATATATTTTATAACAATGTGTGAAACATTTGCTTCCCTTCTTCCTTAATAAAGGACAATTAATGACACCTGTTTTTTCACAGAATGAATGAATTCTCTAATTAAAGTCCACACTGCTATTATTTTGAACACGCCCCTTTCAATGAATGAGTCAATTACTCAGACCAAGCAGCGTGCATGTCATGACAGTTGGGTCTGTTGTTTTTCTATTACACTACTACATCTACAAGTAAATTAGTTCATCAGATTACTGATGTTGTACTGCTATTTTTTTTAACACAACTGTAGATACTTTTGTAGCTGTTCCCTCCAGCATCTTCACAAGGTCCTTTGCTGTTGTTCTGGGATTGATTTGCACTTTTCGCACCAAAGCACGTTCATCTCTAGGAGACAGAATGTGTCTCCTTCCTGAGAGATATGACAGCTGTGTGGTCCCATGGTGTTTATACTTGCGTACTATTGTTTGTACAGACGAACGTGGTACCTTCAGGCGTTTGGAAATTGCTCCCAAGGATGAACCAGACTTGTGGAGGTCCACAATTTTCTTTCTGAGGTCTTGGGTGATTTCTTTTGATTTTCCCATGATGTCAGTTTGAAGGTAGGCCTTAAAGTACACCCACAGGTACACCTCCAATTGACTCAAATAATGTCAATTAGCCTATCGGAAGTTTCTAAAGCCATGACATAATTTTCTAGAATTTTACAAGCTGTTTAAAGGCACAGTCAACTTAGTGTACGTAAACTTCTGACCCACTGGAATTAAAGTGAAGTGAATTAAAAGTGAAATAGTCTGTAGACAATTGTTGGAAAAATTACTTGTGTCATGCACAAAGTAGATGTCCTAACTGACTTGCCAACACTATAGTTTGCTAACATGAAATCTGTGGAGTGGTTAAAAATTAGTTTTAATGACTTCAACCTAAGTGTACGTAAACTTCCGACTTCAACTGTACATGCATTTAACAAACGCGTATCTTGCACTGTTTGATGGATGTAGAGCTGGTCTCCCACGTTCCTTGTCTCTCATTCAAGTGACTTACATTAATTAACTCCATACATGTGCATTGCCTACATTGGACTACATAACTGAAGGCAGCTTGCATATTAAATATTCAAATTGATAAAAACTAAATATTTCTTGCGTCTGTGTTATGTGTTCATGCTTTCATATGTGCGGCTTGTTTATAACGCCACCAAAATGGCACAACATATTTTATTGACCACCAAACTTGCACAGGACCGAATGTTTCTATTGACACATCCCCTCTTGCAGCGGTCAACCCATGTTGATGCAACTGTGTTTACTGCAGCCTGCTAAACCGCCAAACCTGACGCAGGTGACAAATATTACATTTGCAGGAGATGAAACTAGCAATTCCACTTGCATCCATGCATGTCTGCTCTTACATTGCCACAAAAATAGGGCCCTCTATCGTCATGACTATCATTAGTTAATATATACTCATATTTGATGAATATTGATTGTTCTGTCTGTGTTGCTTTTTGTCAAGCTTGCGAAAAACCTCCCACCACGAACGATTGGATACCCCTGGACGCTGGCGTTTGGCACGTCGAAGCATGGTATGAGCATAAAGACACTGTACCGTGCGATGCAGGGCCAGGACACACCCGTTCTAATGGTCATAAAAGACAGCGACGGAGAGGTGAGCACTTCACTCAGGCCCCTGCTTTTTAAAGAGCACCTCAGGCCTTTCTGCAAGTTATGATAATTTACCATGGGACCATCTTTGTGTTTATCAAATGTGGACTGAAGCTACATTTCAGGCTTTGTGAGTGAAGTTTTTGTGGTTAGTCTTATAGTGTATACAGTGAGCACCACAATTCATTGGACAGTGACACATTTTGTGTTATTTTGGTTCTGTACTCTAGCACTTTGAGTTTGAAAGGATACAATGACAATTTGAATGGATCTCTATGGGAATTGGGGGGTGGGACTAGATTTAGCTGTAAATTACACTGGAACAGTATGGAAACGCATGGTTGGCTGAATGGCTCTAAGTCATCAAAGGTCTGACGTATCAAACAAGCCTTAAACCATCACTCTGCTGCCAGATGTGCAGTAGATAAGAATGGATAACTTGAAGGGTTTCTTCTCCTGACTTTTTTTTTTCCATAGAGTTCAATAGGAAAATTTGTCAGGAGAAACAACGCCAACCATGTATTCCATACTGTTCCAGCATAATTTACAGCTAAATCTATTTGCACCCCCCAATTCCCATAGAGATCCATTCAAATGCAGAGTATTTATAGTATCGCTTGTTAGAGTACCAGAAAATATGATATCAAGAGTCTTTTGATATTGTTGGGTCATAGACATCAGGAAGTCATGGCATGCAAAGGATATGCGACCAAATATAAAAAATTATTACTTCATTCTACATTATGTTAAACTGTCCAATATTTTTTGATGCTCAAAAATGCAGGGGGCTCTGTACAAAAGGTTCTATAATTTCTAAACGGTTCCTCCGAAAAAGCTGACAGTCTGCATTTCAACCTCATTGTCATTATCCTTTCACACTCAAAGTGATAGAGTACAGAACCAAAATAACAAAAAATGTGTCACTGTCCAATGAATTATGGTACTCACTGTATGTGAGCCTCCAGGAAGGCATTAAGTTGGGACTTACCAAGCACCTGGTGGACTGGCTTTTAAAGTTGATGTGCATGCTGCAAATAGCCAATCATAGTTTCTCTTCCTTTTTGAGTACAGGTTTCATTTTATTTTAATGTATTTTCTTAGGTGGAAAATGTGTTCATGGGGAAACAAAACTTGATTGTCATTGATTTTCATATGTAACGGAAGCAGACAACCGTGACATTGACTCTATTGAAGTTATCTAAAAAATATATGCTTGCATACATTTTGTGACTAAGTTGTTATTGCATCTTTATGTATCTGTAGATCTTTGGTGCATTGGCGTCAGAACCCTTCAAAGTCAGTGACTGCTTCTATGGGACTGGGGAGACCTTCCTCTTCTCCTTCTACCCAGATTTTGCGGTATGCTGGGTATTTGGTTTGTCGAGTGCCTGTAAATGTTAACTCACTTTTGTCCAATTGCAATATTCACACATTCCACTCTGCCATTTACCTGACAGATGTGGGCGTGCACAAATTAACAGACGGCAGCACTCTGCTCAGAGCACCTTAGTCCGCCATTTCTGTCTTTGTGTTTACCTAGCCTTGATAATAATTTACATTTGCGTAAAATGATTACTCCAGTTTGTTCAGCAAGCAGGCCAATTGTGTGTATCAAGGCATGAAGTCGGTTTCGAATGCTTTCTCTGTCAACTGCTTCTTCACACAATAACCTGTGCGGTGCTGATTTCTTTCCCCTCAAGGTATTCAAGTGGACGGGGGACAACATGTTTTTCATCAAGGGAGATATGGACTCCTTAGCATTTGGAGGTGGAGGGTGAGTCACTGCATTTCAATAACTGTGGAGAACACTGGGGCGTTTTCATCAAAGAACTGCTGCGACAAAGAATGTGTGTCAGAAAGTGGAGTTTGCTTTACAAGGAGTTTGACAGTGTGTTTAAAATGGAGGAGTTGCAGGGCTGTTTGTTCAGTTGACGTTCTAAATCTTAATTTGGATACACTACCACTTACTGCTCTATGTCACAGCTGCCAGAACCCAGCCCTGGAGAGCCACAGTGTCTGCAGGTTTTCAATGTTTTTCAGCATTAGTGATTCATTTAAATCATTGATTGGCTAGAGTCCACACACTTTGTTCTCAAGGCTGTAATTGGCTGCTTATTGAAAGGAAGCCACAAGTACTTGCTGATACTGCAACTGGACTGGAGCTTGATACCCCTGCTCTAGATTTAATTTTTTTTTATTTAAGAAAAGCTTATTAGCTTATGCTAAAATTACAGTGGAGATTCAGTGGATGCCAGTGTACCTATTAGGCTTGGGACGATGGTCGATGGAATCGACTATTGACAATGGTGAACCCATCGGCGATGGCTATCTTTGTCGATGCCTGGACGATTTTTCTTTTTTAAATTCTTAAAATTAAAATTCTGTGTTTTTAATAAATTTTCTACTCTACCATGCATTTACAATGTAACGTGTTGTCTGCGTCTTTGAAATGTGATCGCCTATGCAGCGCGACGGCGCCATAATTTACCTGGGTTGAGCAAAATCACGCTGATAGCCTACCTTCTGTTAGACCACTGTACAACTAACTATATAATTTCATTCAGGCCTAATTAAACAAATTATATTTCGTGTTCAATAGTGCTATTGATAAACTATTGTTCAGTCTAGAACGGAGTGTAGGCTTAGGCTACGGAGTGGTGAGCTGTAGCCATATATCCCTCAACAGCCTTTTTATTCTAACAGCACAACAAGCTTACCGGTGTCGGACTCGGGGCATGGAAACAAATATAGCCTAATATTGTGCAATCTGACTGTAGACTAATGAAAGATGTTATCAGAGAAACTAGATTGGATGAAAAGGTGGCCGCTATATTCCTATATTGATACACGGAATGTCTTCGTCGCTCAAGCGAAACATTGAAACGATTTAGAAGTTGAGGCTATAATCACAAATTGATTCAACAGGCTTATGTAGAATAGTAAATAATGTAATTTACAATGTAATATAGCCTAGGTTAACCATTTCATCAGTGAAAAAAGTCCCCTATAACGAAAAAAATCTCGGTCAAACGTAAGCCTATAAGTCTTGTTGTCTCTTTATTTCATAGGTTTAGGGTATAAATAGTTTCTGATTATCAATAAAAATAATTAGTTTCAGGGTAAATTATTATGTATTTTTGATTACATTAGGTTAGTTAAAAAGGTCTAATCCGATAGTGCTAAGTGAGAGAAGTTACGTGCAGATGGAGATAGACTGCGGGATGGCACGCGGCATAAAGGGGATCTTGTGAATCGCTCACTACAAGACAAAAATGATAATGAACGTGATGACTGCTAGTCTAGCTTCTTCACAAAATGAAATGAAATTAGTAAAATTAAACAAATTACTATAAGACAGACGAGGGCGCAGAAAGGCTTAGGGAAACTATAGCTCCTGGTGCTGACCGTCTCGTTGGACAGCGGCCAGGTGAGATAAATAGCCTCTACTAGCTAATATAGAATAGACGTGAAATCTGTTGAATATTATTATTTATTATATTTGGACAAAATAGTGAATACAATTCGCAATGGTATGCCATAATAAGCAAGCAAAAGGCCCGCTGTTCAATAGCCCCGCCCCCGCGCACCCCTCGATAGAATCGACCATCGGCGATGGCTAGAGGGCTCGATGGGACGATGCTGCCTTGCACACGATGGCACAAGCCTAGTACCTATGGATCTTGTCCTAGAAAACCATGTTAACACAACACTAAAGCTTGACAGTAGCTCACAAACATATTCAGCAAGATATCAGTTGTAAGGACGGTTGTTGTTTTTCGATAATTAGCATTAGCTTAGATTTTTTTTATAGACTTTGCTAATTGGATAGCTGAATAGTTATTTGGATCTTCTTTGGTAGTAGCTTTCTCTACAAATGACAAACTCTTTACATGTTGTTGACTGTAGATTCTTACCACCAACATTCTTTGCTCCTGCAATGCATACTTTTTTCAAATGGTACATGCTACCTGCTACTTGCAGCTAAGGATGATTAGGCATCCTGAGTTAGCTTTTTTGCCATTTGTCAAACCCTAACTGGATACCATCCAAGTAAATTTAGTTCTAGATCCCTGGCTTGCACATGGCGATGATATAGTATAGTATAGTATGATATATGATATAGTTTACATACACTAAGTTGACTCTGCCTTTAAATTTTTAATATTTGGTCGCATATCCTTTGCATGCCATGACTTCCTGGTGTCTGTGACCCAACAACATCAAAAGACTATCTTATTTTCTGGTACTCTTACAAGTGTAGTGAGGTTTGGTCACTTTTATTCAGAATTAATTAAGTTCAAAACTCAATTTGAATTCTATACGTCAGTAGAGCCCAACTTAGTGAAATAACGTAGACACGACAATGGGTTGGAAAAATGACACATTTTATTGGCTACAACTATGAATATGTGAATAATAGAAACAATAATTGATATAACATTCTATGACTTCATCTTAATCAGAGGAAATGATAATTATGTGATGGCTAAATATAGAAGCTAACAGTCCTACCATTATCAAAGGTTAGTTTGTGTTATGGGTTAATGACACGCTAAACTACAGTTGTGTTCAAATAAATAGCAATGCGTTAAAAAAAGTGAATAAAGTGCAAATATTTTTTAATAGCTTTTAGTTCCATATTTCAAATGTAGTGGAAACATTACACATTCAATTCCAAATCAAAGCCTTAACAAATTTTATCAAGTCTGCGTTGTTCTTTTACAGGAAGCAAAGAAAAGGAATATTAATCTGTTCAAAAAAATAGCAGTGTCGACATTTTTCTCTTCAAACTCAAACACTTACTGTATAAACTGAAGAATTTTTTCAAGATTTAACTTCACTTTAAATTACTGAACTAATATTTAGTTGCATAACCATTGTTTTTGATAACTGCTGCGCATCTGCGTTGCATCGAGTCAACCAACTTCTGGCACCTAGAAACAGGTATTTCAGCCCAGGATGAACGAACTACATTCCACAGTTCAATGGGGTTGAGGTTGGGGATTGAGCTGGCCACTCCATTACCTCAATCCTTTTTGTCTGGAACCAAGATGTTGCTCACTTACTTGTGTGTTTGGGTCGTTGTCTTGTTTTAACACCCATTTCAGGGGCATTTCCTCTTCGGCATACGGCAACATAATCTCTTCAAGTATTTTGATGTATTCAAACTGATCCATGATCCCTGGTATACGATAAATAGGCCCAACACCGTAGTATGAAAAACATCCCCATACCATGATTTTTGCGCCACCATGCTTCACTGTCTTCACAGTGTACTGTGGCTTGAATTCAGTACCCGGGGGTCGTCTGACGTACTGTCGACGACCACTAGACCCGAAAAGAACAATTTTACTCTCATCAGTCCCCAGAATGTTACGCCATTTCTCTTTGGGCCAATCGATGTGTTCCTTGGCAAATTTGAACCGATTCTGCACATGCCATTTTTTCAACAATGGTGCTTTACGGGGCTTCTTGCTGATAGCTTAGCTTCGATCAAACATCTTCTGACTGTAACAGCACTTACAGGTAATTTTAGATCATCTTTGATCTTTCTGGAGGTGTTGATTGGCTGAATCTTTGCCATTCTGACTATTCTTCGATCCGTTTTAACAGTTGCTCGTTTTCTTCCGCGTGTTTCGGGTTTTTGTTGCCATTTTAAAGCATTTGAGATAATTTTAGCTGAGCATCCTATAATTTGCTGCACTTCTTTATACGTTTTCCCCTCTCCAATCAACTTTTTAATCAAATTACGTTGTTCCTCCGAACAATGTTTGGAACGGCCCATTTTACTTAGCAATTCAGAAGGAAATATATTTTATAACAATGTGTGAAACATTTGCTTCCCTTCTTCCTTAATAAAGGACAATTAATGACACCTGTTTTTTCACAGAATGAATGAATTCTCTAATTAAAGTCCACACTGCTATTATTTTGAACACGCCCCTTTCAATGAATGAGTCAATTACTCAGAACAAGCAGCGTGCATGTCATGACAGTTGGGTCTGTTGTTTTTCTGTTACACTACTACATCTACAAGTAAATTATTTGCCATGCAGAAATATTACTACTACTAATAACAGTGGGTTCTGATGTTGTACTGCTATTTTTTTTAACACAACTGTATATATTGTGCTTAGCTTGTTTTATCAGTCTCATAAATATAAAGTTTTAACAGTGTAAAACTATAAGGTCAGGGAAATTGGCTATTCCCGACCGAAATGCACATAGCAAAACAAATTACAACAACAGTAGAAACCAGCAGTAAAATTACCTCAACTGGGTATTACAGGTTTTATGCTAGCCTATTAATTGATGTCAGTGCTAAATATAATGTGTTTCAATACTTAACGGTAACAAAGGGAGGCCAGTCCCGATTCCGTAAGTGATGTCAGCTCGTCAGCTGGTCCAAGGTCCTGGCAGGTGCGTGGACTCCTGGAGACTTCTTCTCCGAAGTCGGGTCGCGACAGGTTTCCAGTCAGGTCGTCGTGGACGTGGACAGATCTCCACTTGGGTCCGGCCGCAAGGGAGACAGTAGAGGAACAGTTTGAAGAAACGTGTCCTCAAAACAGCTGTTGAGAATAAACCAGCTTGGTTTATTTCGTAGACGGTGGCAGGCCAACTCTGTCTCGGTGATCAGGCGAGATGCGGGTTAGGAAACGCAGAAGTCCGTCAGGGTTTCAGTGGTGTGTCTGGTAGTGGTAAGACTGCGTCTTTCCCATCAGAGCCGTCCGGGTTCAGTGGTGCGTCTGGTACGGGTAAGACTGCGTCTTTCCCATCAGAGCAAAGTTGGTAAAGTTCCATGGGTTTTAATGGTCAAAATTCCTTTGATCCAAATTGGTAGATGGCTTTAGGGCACCCATGCATTTGATTGGCTCATTTCCTTGGAACCATCAATAAACACAGATGGATCAGCCATTTCCAATCACCTCAGGGTGTGTATGCGTGTGTTAAATTGGGGTCCCCCCTCTCCTTCTCAAAAGAGGGCGCAGTTCCTGCCCAACCCAGTGCCTGATCGATCAAGCCGTCTGTGTTCATCAGAGTCACATGAAGAAGGGTACAAACACTCCATTGTGCCTCAATCTGATCAGGAGTGTTAATTGTGAACGACTCCACAGGAGGCCCAGTCTCATCATCAGAAAGCCAGAGTCCCAAAATGTCCCTGTGTAACAATTACACAAGCAATACTATAACGTCTCTGCATTTGAATGGATCTCTATGGGAATTGTGGGGTGGGACTAGATTTAGCTGTAAATTATGCTGGAACAGTATGGAATACATGATTGGTAAAATGGCTGTAAGTCATCAAGGGTCTGAGGTATCAAACAAGCCTCAAACCATCACTTTGCTGCCCGATATGCAGTAGATATGGATGGATCACTAAGGGTTGTTTCTCCTGACAAGTTTTCCTATTGAACTCTATGGCAAAATAAGTCAGGAGAAGAAACCCTTAATCCATATCTACTGTATTTCTGGCAGCAGAGTGATGATTTAAGGCTTGTTTAATACGTCAAACTCTTGATGACTTCGAGCCATTTAGCCAACCATGTGTTTCCATACTGTTCCAGTGTAATTTACAGCTAAATCTAGTCCCACCCCCCAATTCCCATAGAGATCCATTCAAATGCAGAGATGTTATAGTATCACTTGTAAGAGTACCAGAAAATAAGATATCAAGAATCTTTTGATGTTGTTGGGTCACAGACATCAGGAAGTCATGGCATGCAAAGGATATGCGACCAAATATTAAATATTTAAAGGCACAGTCAACTTAGTGTATGTAAACTTCTGACCCACTGGAATTGTAACATAGTGAATTAGAAGTGAAATAATCTGTCTGTAAACAATTGATGGAAAATGACTTGTGTCATGTACAAAGTAGATGTCCCAACTGACTGAATGAGTTTTAATGACTTCAACCTAAGTGTATGTAAACATCCGACTTCAACTGTATATGTTTTTTGTGTGATATTGGAAGGCCAGAGTTTCTACCAGGTTTTGATCTGGACTGCAGCTTAACCCCTTAACTAGCACCGGCCCAAACATGGTTTTGTTTATTTGCATTCATCACGTTTATTTATGGTGAAATTTTCAATAAATCTGGTCACACAATATACTGTTTGAAAGTGTTAAAACTCACAATTCTGTCTCGAAACTATTTTATGATCCCAATGTTATAGCAACAATAGTTACTTGTTTTGTAACATGACACAAAACAGGCTCAACCAAAACAACTCCATATGTTCTCTGTGTTCTGGAAATCCACAGATTCATGGTTGGTATATTTATCCCTGCAAAAACATTTAAATAAATAAAATCTTTTAGGCGAGAAGAAAAGCTTGCAATTCCACTATGTTTGAGCTTCTGTTGCTTTGTTTCAGTAATACTTGGGAGTAATTCTGACTCTTGGAATACAAACTCCTAAGGGTTACCTTTCAGAAGAGACCAGGATTTTGCCTGTAGTCAGAAGGGTTTAAGTAACAGTAACAGAACAGTAACAATTTTATTTTTCGGGCTTTGGGTGTTCAAAAAAGGTGGTGCTTGAGAAGGGGTTAACCAACTTAAAATTGTCTCAGTCGCACAGATTTGACTTCCCACAATGCAGTGACTAGTTTATTGTAATGTAGTGACTTGGTGTAGTGACTTTGTTAATGGTAATGCAGAGCCTGAAGCATTGCGGGACTCCAGGACCACAGTGTCTACAATTGACTTTGTCTGTGATAGTGTTGCACGGTACACCGAAACTTCGGTACTTTTTCGATATGTAAAAAAACAAAAACGGTTCGGTATTAGAATTTTCCGACGTTCGGTACTTTTAGGTCAAATGTGTGCTCTGCATTACTGATTGAGAGGATGAAAGGTGAACGTTAGCTAACAATACTACGAGTCTGATTCTTTCACACGCGCGATATTGTTTTTGGCCGGCAGAGCTATAGGCTACTTTACGTTACCTACTAAACTAACGCCTTACTTCCACGGAGAATTTAGGTGAGCACAAAGTAAATGATTTAACGATAGTTTGACTTGAAAAATGATGGTATAATCACTGAAAATAACCCCGATAGACTGTCGTCGTATTTTATCATTCATGTCACGTATAGAAACAATAATATTTTTTTAAAACGTTGTACAAATGAGTATTCGCCGTTTTCCCTTGCTTACTGTACTATATACAGTGATGCACTTTCGGTTTAGAAGACACCTCATTTTTTTCTCCAAAATCTCTCGTATAAATATGTTTAAGAAACCAAGTACTTACCAGTATATTCAGCTACAGCTGTTTTCTGATGAACCCTGAAGAGTTTATCTTGTTATATTTCGCCAAAGTCCCGTACAGTCAACATTTCCGCAGTGACCACCCCTCTCACTTAGGGCTGAAATACGTTGCTGTACTTGTGTGAATACACACGCGCTTTCGTATGTTCTTTTTTAAACGTATTTAAATACATTAGGCGACGTATGTTATGGTTATTATATATATACTGTATGTGACTATTCTGAAATAAATGTATTCTGTAGCAAATTTCTGAATGATACAGCTTCTTCTTCAGTTCGAACTTAAAACCATGGATGTGCAGGGAATATTTTTTTAGATATTGACATTTAAATAAAACTAGTAGAAACCAGGAGGAAATTGCCTCTGAAGGGCCAAAGTAAATAGGGTTAAGGTCATTTCAGTAGAGGTACCGAGTATCGAATCAGTATCGTTTCAGTTTCAAGTACCGTTTCAGTATCGAGTATCATGATACTAAACCTGGTATCGGTATCGAAGTCAAAATTTTGGTATCGTGACAACACTAGTCTGTGATGTCACACGTTCTGTAGGTCTGGTACTATTGTTCTAGCCTTGTTATAGGCACTTATTTGTAAGTCATCATTTGTAAATGCATGCTAGATGTCAAAATGTGATTCCTTCTGGCCTTTTCATCCTAATGAACATCCCTTTGTTTATCTCATAGGGGCGAGTTTGGGTTATGGCTGGACGGAGACCTCTATCACGGCAGGAGTCACTCATGCAAAACATTTGGCAACCCTATGCTATCCCAGAAGGAGGACTTCTATGTGCAGGACATAGAGATCTGGTCATTCGAATGAGACTTCTGGAGTGGGGGTTGGGGGATTATTGAAACGTAGGTCATCCCCAAACAGCAGTGTCCCAAACCTGACTGCACATCACCTCGACTCCGAGGAAGGCCAGCGAGAAAGTGTACGACCAAGCTTACTGTCTGTTACTACTACTACTACTACTACTACTACTACTTGCATTAATACAGAACTTATTCTTTGTGAAGTTACTGTTGGTGTATTTTCTTAGAGCTGTGCAAAGCTTCGGTGCAAAAGTGTGGGGAGGATGTGAGGGACCGGGGGGAGGGGTTTAGAGGGTAACGTATGGGGCGAGAGAAAGGCATGCCGTTGACATGCTAATGGATTTACGGGATTGAGGACCATCGAAGCGTTAATGCCTCAGGTGCCGATGATGGTAGCACAGGTTTGGGACCAGGAGAGGAACTGCGGCAGTTTATGCAGATACACAACTAACGCCCCCTTCCGGATCTTTCCTTGTTAGGGTAACCCTTATTTAGCACAGGCCTTAAACTGTCCGAGAGGAAGCGTGCAATGGCGACAGTACAAAGTTTCAGCTGTGTACAACACGTAAGCATGTCTGCAGGTCAGGACCCTGCAAAAAGCCAACAGTTTCCACCTGGCTATTGCCCTGGGAAGCAAAGTATAGAGTATTTAGTATTATAGTTCTCCTGTCATTCGCCCATCATTGCGTACCATCTCCAAGCACATAGCTATAATCCGAATACCCATAGTCGTACTGTTCTGTTAAGTGGGTGTATGTGTGAGTTCAGCTAACACCTCCTCCAACCAGGAGCTGTGTGTACTGTTCGTAGACAGTAACGTGTTGCAATAGATTTGTGGAATATGCAAATTACTGTCATGTGACCTCAAGTAATACGGGGGGGCACTTTGTCTACCTGTTGTTCTTTCAGAGAGAACTTGTAAAGCTTTTACGTCTTGAAAAATAATTGCTTTTCTGGATATAATTTGAAAAGCCTGAGACGTGGTTTATTGTTTTACATAAATATATTACAATTATATATTTATATATATATGATTATATATATATAATTATATATATTGCTGTTATAAGTGTGACAGTGATCTTTCTTTGTGCTGACATTTCAGCTGCTACAAATATAATGTATATTACCCTGTAAATTAATGTTAAAATAGTAGATTTGTTCCTATATATAAATATACATAAATATATATATAAATATATATATATAAAGTGTGGGTTGCTTATAGCACTTTAATCTAGTATAAAAGCATAAGGCCAGGTTCTTAGGTACATTTAGCGGTAGCTGTACAGTCAGTTTTCTTTGTTTAGATCATGAAGCTGTTAACTATTTTTAGGAAGCTTGCTGCTGCAGTATTTAAAAGAAATGTTAACGGGCAGTCCCGAGTACCCAGCGTTACTGATGAAGAGAGCACCACTGGTGCTGAATGTCACAGAGTCCAGCGCAGAGCGTGAATCTCTCCTCCATGTTACCTGTCCAGTGGTGTGTCACGTTGTTAGCGTGTAGACAATGTTTACAGACAGCTAGAGGACGCGGAGATGTAAATAACAAATTTTTTTTTCTCAGTAGCTTCTTTTTTTTGTTGTTTTTCTCCCCCTCTCTGGTCTTCCACAGCAGTGTTAGTGTCCCTGTGGAGTCACAAAGAACTACATGAATAAGTCCTCTAATTAATTTCACCAGATTACAGTGTAACAGTGATGTATAAATAACAATACAAATGAATAAATTGTGTAACCTGGGACTTGTGACTGTATTGTTTTGGTTTTTACACTGTCCAGCCTGTCTGCACTGCGCTGTTTACTACAGCACAGTATCGAATATTGACTGAGCCTGTGCGTTACAAACAGATCTTATAAAATACATTTTTAAAAAGAACATCTTGTAAATTCACTTGCGGTGACTGTCACTAAGACACGATGGAAGGTATTTTAAAAATGATAAAATTGTGCTTTATTATGTGGGATTACAACAAAAGTCCAAGGTCCCTCTTCTAAACATTTTTGATTAAGGATCACAAAGTTAGTTTTTTATTTATTATTTCTTTTTTATTTTATTTCTTTTTTTAATGACAAGAAAAATAAACCGTTAAACTCTTAAAGCTTGTCAGCATTTACAAGACATTTACAAAATAAATAAAAACAAGACTAGGCAAGCCTAGCTCAGCCCGGGCGCTTGTATGCAGCCAGTCAGGAACATGTGACAAGGAACATGTGTGCAAAAGCCTAGTTATTGCACAACACATTTTGGTGTTTTAGTAATTGAAGTGCAAAACACTAAACTGTTGATCTATAGAGTCACAACTACTACTACTACTACTAAAGAGTAGTTTCATTTTAATATATTTATATACAGTATTAATGTATTATATCCATTTCATTATTTTTTTCCAAGAATATCATGTACACAAACCATTCTGAATAACAAAAACAACTTGCAGTAAAAACATCAACTACAGTTCACTACAACTACAACTCTTACAGTTCACCTTATTTTTTGGAGATGTTTAGTGCAGTGCAGAAGTCTGGTTGGCAGGTATGTCATACTGAAGCCAGACTGAATGCTAAGGCTTTTCCCACGAAATGGCGCAGAGGACGAGTAGCAACAAAAAGCTTGCCGAATACACCACCGCTCCTCCCGCAGTAAAAACATCTGTGAAACTGCAGACTGGAACTCGCACTTTACCGGAGGGAAAACGTTCCGAACTCTTGGCTAGACAGTCCTCTTCTCACCAACCCGACCGATGGTAGGTTATCTAACAGACTTCTGCTAATTCCAGTGTAGCAGCAGAATTGCTACGTGGCTAACAGGCGAACGGCAGCCGCATTTCTATTTAAAACTTAAACTTTATTTCTATTCAGTAATGACGACCGCTAACTTAGGCTATCAACCTTTCTCACAGCAACCTCTTCCTCTACCCCTAATAACGCCCAATTAAGGGTTAAGTTTGGATATCTCCTATCGACTAGCTCTTAGCTGAGGAGCGCTCCTGCTGCACGTAGTCTTTTACAACACCGCCATGTTTGTCTCCAGCTTAGCAAAACATGCAACTTCCTTCCTTCACCATAATTGGCTGAAACAGCAGTCCATCAGCCAGACAATCTGCCACTATTTTCACAATAAAAGATGAGGTTAACATTGAAATACAAAGCTGATGCTTTTAACCACTCATTACATGTTTGCTAGCAAAGCCCAAACTTTCCTGCAAAGGGATAGACGGCAAATTGTTTACCGCAATTACGCAAAATTAGAATTTTACGCATGCACTTTTCAACACTCGCAATTCACGCATCCGCTTTTAAACAACGGGGAACAGGCAGCCAGTCAGTCAGTTACCTACATGCAGGGGTTTAGGCCCAGCAGCTTTGCGTTCGGGCAAAAGTTATTTGGCAATAGACAAAGTCACATTATAAAGATTACTGACAGTCATCATTCACATCCGTATTAATTTTATTAGTGGTAAGACTGATGTATCTGAGCTTTTCCTGTCCTCAGATCCTTGGAGTATGAGCTGATTTAAATGTCAAATCAACTCACATACTATTATTGTTTTCAATACACTTATTTACTGCCCTCAGATGTTGAATTGCCATACTGCTCTACTTTCAATAGGGACTAAGCACAAACAAGGGCACATTCACTACATGTCCGAGTTATGATTTGTTCAGGACGAAAAGCCCCTTCATTACTAAAGCAATTAGTCTACAATATAACAGACTGTTTCCAGGATCTTGCACGATAGGCTAGGGGAGTCATCAGTCGTCCACACGCCATGGTGACACCAGATGGACAGATGCTCAGAAGGGTATCGCAGCCAAGCACCTCATGGGAGAAGTGTGTCCAATTCCAATACGCAGGTTCAACAAGCTCCTCATGGGAGAAGTGTGTCCAATTCCAATATGCAGGTTCAACAAGCTCCTCATGGGAGAAGTGTGTCCAATTCCAATACGCAGGTTCAACAAGCTCCTCATGGGAGAAGTGTGTCCAATTCCAATACACAGGTTCAAACACCCTGTAAGTAACTGAAGGACCCTCTGTACCGTAATGCTCTGCTCTGTATACACCTGCGTAAAACTGAAGGACCCTCTGTACCGTAATGCTCTGCTCTATACACCTGCGTAAAACTGAAGGACCCTCTGTACCGTAATGCTCTGCTCTGTATACACCTGCGTAAAACTGAAGGACCCTCTGTACCGTAATGCTCTGCTCTGTATACACCTGCGTAAAACTGAAGGACCCTCTGTACCGTAATGCTCTGCTCTGTATACACCTGCGTAAAACTGAAGGGGAGGCATGTGGCAAAGTCTGTAGGAGAGCCAACTCTAGCCATATTCAAACCCCCCTGTGTTGTTAGGGGTTTGATTCCCCACCACGGCGCTTTCTGCACTGTGATCCCATCTCTATACGTGTCTGTACTTTCCCTATCTGAATAAATACAGAATGTCTGCTCTCGTTAAAAAACCATCAACAAAACTGAAAGCATCACTTTTTAAATATGGAATATGTGGGCGTTATCAAGGATCATGCCCCTGGAAGATTGTAGCCAACGGTTTCCTGCCACTGCACTCCCAAGACCATGACCATGTTAGGCCCTGTCATGATACTCTGCATTTAACGGACCAATTGACATTTTGGCATTCAAGGTTTTAGCAGACTCTCTTCTCCAGGGTGACTTATGCAGCTTACATTCTTTTCATACAATCCATCTGTACAGCTAGATATTGTACTGAAGCTGTGGAAATGGTTTTACTCAAGGGTAAAATGGTAGTGCCTCAGCTGGGAATTGAATTGAACAACTTTAGAGTCACAAGCCCAGTTCTCTAACCTCTATGCTACACTGCCACTGCAGTTGAAGCATTTCATTACACGGTTAACTCACCTAAACTGGTGTCCTTGGTCTGAATTGCTTGTTGATTTCATGGTTAAAAAAATAAATCTGCATGTGGTTCACCAGGATACGGGCAGAATGGCAATGTTCATGTTATGACATGACATGGCTAAGGATTGAAAAACAATGTTTTCAGGCATTTTATGGTGATATTGCATGTTTTGTTTATTTTCTAAGTGAAAAGCAGCTAATACAACCTTTACAGGGAAAAACATTATTGATGACATTTTCCTGTAAATTGTAATATGCAATTACTTTTTATTTGCGGAATTTAATTGGTTGAAAGAAAAATAAATGAATCAAATAAAACTGTAAATGTGGCATGTCTAAAGGTTTGTGCCAGTCAGTATTTGGTACTGGTACTTTGGCAGAAATCACAGGCTTCCAATGTTTCTAGCAGCCAGCTAACAATCTTGCTTTGGGAATTTTTTCACACTCTTCCTTGCAGAATTCTTCTAGTTCATAAATATTCTTATATCTTCTTGTGTGCACTTCATGTTTGAAATCTCCCCACAGATTTTTAATAATATTCAAGTCAAGGTGACTGTGAGATCCATTCCAAAACCTTAATCTTTCATTCCTTTAAGTAGTTTGTGGTTGATTTTGGGATATATTTTGCATTATTGCCTTGACATATCCAACCTATTTTCAGCATAAATTTATTCACTAACTCTGGGACATCGGCTTCTAGGATTTGTTGATATTTCATTGAATCCTAGGGGCGGCGCGGTGGTGCAGGGGTTAGCGCTTTCTGTGGCGTTTGCATGTTCTCCCTAGGTGCGTCCCAATATTCTTCACTCTCCCACTACCACTCCTCTCCTACCCGAAAGTATGCAAAACTGCCTTTCGAGTACAATTATTTGCATGTACAGTATACGATATACCTGGCATTGTGGTTTGCGTTGAGACATTAATTTATATGTAACCATTAACAAGTACTTAAGATGTAATCAGCAACATTAGATGAAAACACAAAGATCCGTTTCCAGGGCACGGAGTAGAGGAGGTGGTAGTGGAGGAAGGGAGAGTGCATTTTTTCGACTATTGGGACACACCCCCTGTGTCCGTGTGGGTTTCCTTCTACAGTCCAAAGACATGCAGGTTAGGCTAATTGGAGACTCTAAACTGCCCATAGGTATGAGTGTGTGAGTGAATGGTGTGTGTGCCCTGCAATGGATTGGCGACCTGTCCTGGGTGTATTCCTGTATTCCTGCCTCTTGTCCAATGCATGCTGGGATATTGCTTTGCATACCTTTTGCACACCAGTCTACCAGTCTAAAACCAGACATTTTTCTCAGTCTTCCAGAACTTTTTTTTACACTTAAATTCATATGAATGTTGGTTCCTAACACAATTTAGGTAAGGTTAAGGGCAAAAGAAATGATAAAGCATGAATGTTATGTTTTGGTTTTCAAGCAGGGGGATATATAACATCCAATGATGGATGTATACATGATTGGGCAAATAAAATAGGCACGAAAAATGACCGCTATTAACAGCAGAAGGAATCTGGTTGGAACTTGGAAGCATAATAATTTGTCTTCCTCAAAATGAAATATGCGGAAGTACTGTCACCTAGTGGGGAAAATATAAATGGCAGGTTGCTTTTTTGACATTAAAGGAGAAGTTCTGTATTTAGCATGTTAAGCCCTGTAATAAGGTTATTTACGATCATATACAAAGGTCCATATCAACATATTGACAAACTGTGCAGTCTTGAGATATATTGCTTTTTGCTCATGTCACAGCTAACTTACACAATGGATCTGGATGGGCATATAGAAAATTCTTCAAAAAACACCATAAACTCTAGTTTTCAAAGACGGGAAACTCACCGAGTGGTCACTGGTGTCCATTGATCTTCTGACACAAAAATCGTCGCAAAGTATGCTTCGTATCGGGTTTTATTTATCATTTTATTAAATCCATTGACTTGTATAGACACCAAAGGAGGTTTAGATAGACACATCCGCAGCCGGAAACCAGAAATACTTCTGAATTGTTTTGGAAAGTTTGTAGTTTTCTGTTGCTCACTAGCGGTCTTGTGCGCTCGCAGTGAAGGAATCAGTCGCATAAACATACACTAATTTAGCAAAATGGATCCTTTTGAAGAGTTCGTACTAGCTGCAAAGCAAACCCCGACCTGGCTACCCGGAAGCGGCTCTTCTTCTTCTACGGTAGCCTTAAAACTCAGTCAAGGCCTCCCAAAATTTCAAGCGGAAGTTGGTATGGCTGTACTGCGACTGAAAATAGTTATATAAATCTTTAAACGGTTATTTAAAACATGTTTTAAATGTAAACGTAAACGTAAATTACAAGAAGACACCAGTGACCACTCGGTGAGTTTCCCGTCTTGGAAAACGAGAGTTTATAGTGTTTTTTGAAGGATTTTCTATATGCCCATCCAGATCCATTATGTAAGTTAGCTGTGACATAAGCAAAACGCAATATATCTCAAGACTGCACAGTTTGTCAAAATGTTGATATGGGACCGTTGTATATGATTGTAAATAACCTTATAGGGCTTAACATGCTAAATACCAAACTTCTCCTTTAATTAGATGTGTTGTGAAACCACACCTTTTGTTATTCACCATACTTAATATTATTCCGCCACTTTTTGAGAACCTATTTCCTCCTACACCATTCATACCATCGACACCATTCATACTCATATTATACCTTTATACACCCTCCAGGTTGCTACTACTTTTTACCTTTATACCATACACACTTTTTCAGATAATTGACCTTTTATCACCAAAAAAATTAATTGGAGTCAATGGGCACATTTTGAAAACCGATGCAATAGAATGTGGATGCTGTAACATATTACACTGCTTATGACATCACTATGCCTTCCTCTACAACACTGTTATGACTTCCGGGTTCATTAGACTACTTACCACAAAATACATCACCATATTTTAACACACCTTTACTAGATCCCTTTATACTGCATTACCAGTTCATACCATTTCCACCTTTTATTTTCCACCTCACACTATATTACCATCTTCCTATGCCATTTCCAGCACTTGATAACACTATGAAGCAACCACACCTACAATTTCTTTCGGAATTGGTCATCTAATTTTTCTTTACTGTTACAAACTAAAATTTACATACAAGTACTTTTAAGACTAAATAAAGACAAAGATTTTCTCATAAATACATGGTAACAATGATGTGATGATGATGATGACAGGTCAAAGCATGTTATAATAAGCAATTCATTTGATCAGTAAATAGATGAGACATTACTGAAAACAGATTCATAAACGACCCAGGACAGCCACATGAACTGTTGTTTTTTCTTATAATCAGCCACCAGTTTAGTTCCTTGAAACAATATTAGGCAGGCTAACCGCTTAATCAACTGCATTAATTGATTAATTGCTGAGTAACAACAGAATCTTGCAGACTCCTGCTGCTCTCCAGGACCAAGGTTGTGGATCCCTACCTTACTAAAAGACAAAATGATGATTGCGTGTTGCCTTAGGGTACGTCTGAGTACTCTGAAGTAGCATCCTCCATATGCCATATTGCTTTCACCGGTCCATACTGCACTGAGTACTCTGAAGTAGCATCCTCCATATGCCATATTGCTTTCACCGGTCCATACTGCACTGATCAGGTGAAGGAATTTAGGATGTGACTGTAGTTTTTGGACGCAGCCTTGGTTTCACAGTGTTGAAATGGGGATCACTTTAGCAAGGATTGTATCTGTTGATAAGATGCAATGGGCCTATCAAGCTTTGGTAAGTTGATCTCAACTGTCACGTCCAACTGTTTTTTTCCAGTTATGTTGATCTTGAGCAAAGATGAAACAAAGATTTGAGAGAGGGTGTTTCAGGTGTTTCCTCATCCAGTTATAATAAACTTTCCAAACCGGTTTCTCCAGTGAACATAAAGGAACAGCCTATACTGGGCATTTCAGTTTCAAGTGCTCACTTTGCAGCAGTAAGGAAAAGGCAGTGCTGAGAATATCAAATGTGTGGTTTTTCTGTCCATGAGAGCTAAGGATTATAGTAATAGCACTGTTTTGATTTAGAATAAATGCAATTTTCACTTTTTTTCACTCTCTAAAGAGTCATATTTTTCAAATGATTCATGATTTATTGTTTGGTGGTTATTGGTGGTAAAAAATATTCTGATATAAATGCAAATGTAACGATAGTCTTTTCTTGAAAAATTGTATTTGACAGTAGTGCCATTCCACAGTATATATTCTTATGCATATTCAGGGCATCGGTTAAAGCCTACATTTGTTCAGGAAATTACCTTGCTGGATTGAATAACTTAGATGAATAACTTGAATTTGTTCATGCTGTCATGCTTTCTTACACATTACAAGACTGGCTTGCTAGTTAGAATTTGAGCTAAACTAACTCAAAAGATAATAGTCATCGTAATACATCATATTTATTGAATGTTAATGTATTAAATAATTTACTTTCATGCATATTAAAGTAAGTTCCCCTAAGGATTGCAACTAACTACAATTTATAGCGCACAGCTCAAAGCAGGCTGCGCTGGATTCAACCAGAGCCAATCAAATTACCTCTTTTCAGTCAATTTAAGAGCCGTGCGCATTGCGAACCTGCCTACTCCCAATTTCCCACTACCCCGGCAGTGGAAGACAATGGGCTCTATCTTGACAATCTTAGCACTTGGTCTAAACGCATGGCGCAAAGTACATTTAGGGCGTGTCCAAGTCCACTTTTGGTAGTTAGAAGGCGTGTTTTTTGAGCGCTAAGCATGGCGCAGCGTGCAAATGGGCTGAACTTAGTCTCTTCATTAATTATAGGTGTGTCTTGGGCATAACATGCAATAAACCAATCAAAATGTCATATCCCATTCCCTTTAAAAGCCTGCTTTTCCACCCTGGTGGATTGCTTATATGATGGCGAAACAGATATGCTTGTGCATGTGTAGTGTGAGCAAGCAATAGGCTATATGGATCAATAGTATGATCAATATTATTCAGACTAACCATTATGACACGTTTTGATATACCAAATAATAATCTTTAACATTAGGGTTTAACACCGGCACAGGTTCCCGGTAATTCCAGAGAGTGCTGTTATTTTAGAAAATATAGCCTATGCGGTTAAATTTCGTTAAAAGCACCTGCAACAGCTGAGAATAAGCTACCAGAATGGCTTCCGTCTACGGCCAAATTAACGCCAAATTAGCCTGCTTGTTTAATTAATTTAGTTTGACTATACAATGAAGCATTGTCAAACATCAATTCCATGAGTTCCCATGGAGTTCTCGAAGTTCAAGCTTCATCCGAAGTTCATTATGTGAATTCAAATATTGATTGATAACATAAATACCATTATTTTGCCTTAATGATGACACTAAATACACTAAAGCTGTCAGGTTGGGAACCCATAGGTTCACGCATATTTTTTGTTTTATAATGTCCTGCTTATGGAAATGTGACCAACCTGTTTTACTGGTAGAGTAATTCTTTAAACTAAGTCAACTTTCCCAGGAAGACCGTGAAAAGTGTGATTTACAGCAGGGGAAACAGACCTGCTCCTCCATGAGGTTAAAGCGCACATGCAGAGAATGGCATTACAATTAATTGTGAATTAATTGTGTAATGTGCTGCAAATTTGTTTTTGTTTCTAATTAGACTCTTAAAATCGTTTTGTTCAGTTATGGAATAACAGGTGAAATCAGCCGGGTTTTAACAAGATGAGTATGGAAACCTGGTCACTGTAATTTCAAAAATATGAAGGACAAAGAGTAAGGTTAAAATTCAGTTAACATGGTGAAATTTTAATTAATCTCCATTTTTTAACCGTAGGCTATCGAAAAAACCTTATGCACAGCGAATTCCGGGGACTGTAGCCTACAGGCTATTTGAAAAACAATTCACTGGACAAGGTTTTGATCTTTTTTCTGTCAAAACCATTCTATTTAGTTACAGGCTGTAGGCCTAGATGAAGAGAGCTGTATTGTAATGACATCTGAAGCGCATTTTCAGAACTGAAATGTCCGTCTATTGCAGTGCGCAAGTTTTCCATTGAATGACAATTCATGCATTAGGTGTAAATGACAATTTGCGCATTAGGCTTGATATAGGTGTTATCTGCAAATTTTTAATGGATAGCCATTGCCCTGTAACAGAAGATTGTCCCCCCAGAAGATTACAGGAATTATTAGCAAATATAGGGCGTCATAGCTTGATCCAGAATAATTGTGAATAGTCTATACATGTAACCTTAAATGTACCATCGCACATCGCCTGGATGTCGATGGAGTGGGCTGAAAGCAATTTAATTTGACCCTTTTATTATTATGCATTTTTTGATATAGCCTAACAATAATAATATTTCACATTGTAATCTTGATATTTTTAGTCATGCTTGTGCGCCCCCCTGTGTGTAACAGACAGGAGGGTGTACATGCATTGTGCACATGCCTATGTAGATGCACTTATATGCATCGTTAAAATAACACGTAAACAACTGCGTCATGACTTTAGACCAGGTTTGTGGTGGTTTTAGTGCAAGCGCTTTCTTCTGGCTCATGATAGCAATACGCCAAAATGATCCTGGCCACACCTCATCTTAAAGGGTTAGTTCGGAATTTTGGACATGATGTCTCATTTACCCATGATGTTGTTGATTGATGGAGAGCATTTTCAGCTGATTCCATGCTGTCCTTCTTGTGGACATGCACACGTTGCTAATGCTAACGCAACTCTATGGTAACCGGTAGCATCCACTACCAAACGCATTTAAACACTCCACAGTGCACCCAAAGCAAATAAAATATGATGACTATGGTACCAGGAGAACTGTTAAGGAGATTCTCCCCGAATGTCCCTTTGTCATTCCCTTACATGCCATCCTGAGCAAACCTTCCATATTCCACAATTCTCTTAGTTTGTGCAAAATAAGGTCTGGCCAGGAATAAGGCGGCTGTAATTCTCCTTTAATCCAGACACTCATATATATATATACACACACTTTACTTTCCCCTCCATACATATTTGTACTCTCTGTCGAAGTAGAGTATAAGTAGAATATACGGAGAAGTACGGCGGCGGAGCAATACTTTACGTTACCTACTAATGTAGTGCTGGCACTGGTCGACTACAACAACAGAGAAGAGCAACAAGTTGCAATGGCCACGTTCGCTCCACCGCCGTACTTCCACAGAGAATATAGGTCAGCACAAAGTCAAGGATTCAACAATAGTTTGGCTTCAAAAATGATGGTATAAACACTCAAATTAACCCCGATAGACTGTCGTCGTATTTTATTTGCTTTAGGTGCACTGTGGAGTGTTTAAGTGTGTTTAGTAGTGGATGCTACCGGTTACCATAGAGTTGCGCTAGCATTAGCAACATGTGTATGTTCACAAGAAGGACAGCATGGAATCAGCTGAAAATGGTCTCCATCAATCAACAACATCATGGGTAAGTCATAAATGAAACATTATGTCCAAAATTCCGAACTAACCCTTTAAGACCAACCCGCCCTGTTCACTTGCAATGGGCGCAAGAATACTTGGTTTTTAAACGACGTGAGCGCTAGGCGCTATAATGAACCCTGCACCGGGTGTAAGATAGCAAAGACAGTTTCGTTTGGGTTAGCACTGCTTAGCACCGGGTGTAAGATAGGGCCCGATATATCTATTTAGTGCATCAGTGTGCGTAAATCAATAAATTCTACAAATTGTCACTAAAATGTTAGGCTATATAAAAAAAAGTGTGCCTTTGTGCGGTAGCCTAAGATATTATAATAAAACGAAGTCCACCATATACTTAAATAGCCCATGCAGAAACTACCGTATTTCTATTTTTAAATGACCAGCTAAACAACCGTCAACAAATTATTCCACCTTGCGACATTATGCATTTATATTATGCTCAAACGTTCCACAAATCACGCATTCAATCGTGCATTTGGACAAAGTAATGTCTCATCACAGAACTGAGCATAGTTACGTTCAGTTCATTGGTCTCCATTGGTTAGTATGTTTTGGATTGACAGCTGATTCACCTGGAAGTAGAATGGATAAGCAAGCAAGCATCCACCAAGAAATTTATGGCATCCACATCAGCAAGCAGAGATTTCTGTAAGACCAATGCGATGCAGTCTCGTATTTCCACACAAGTACCTATTATGGCTATTAATTTGTTAGGCTGTTGAACACAAATACATGAATTTATGTATTTTTAGTGTACTTGATGCAAACGTAGCTAGTCAGCATTGTCCAGCATTGTAGCCTTCTTGGTGGCATGAGCTATTTCTATTTGATACTCTTCTCTCTTTAGATAATATGGCCTCCCAGCCTCAGGACCAAAGTAGGATGTCACTGCTCCAGGTAGGCTCTTAGTTAGAGCTAATTCAATTCTGCATTGTTGAATTGTCTGGCTAGGGGTTGATGCACTCTGTTTAAAGGGAAATTCCACCACAGAATAAGATTTAGCCCGTCTCATTTGGACTGAACTGAAAGAAGGTATTATATGGATATGTAAATAGCTGGGGCATGATATGATAAATGTGGTGGACCCGGAATAATATCAACTGAAATGCCGGAGATATGTGGTGCATAGACAGGCACACTCAAGGAGTCCTCAGAATCAAAAACACAGGATGTGATGTTAAACTATCCCTTGTGCCAATAGGTGGTGAGCACTTACATGAGATTCGCCTTGTTGTTGAGAGTGGCTGACGGTTGACAGGTGGGGGTTCTCAAGTGGGCACCCTCCATCCTCAACGTTTCGTTGATTAGCCCACTACATCTCCGGAGGGCTCAACAGTGGATTCTGGCGTCCCAGAACCACCCCCCCATTCTATCTTCCTGATCTCTCGATGTTATCTTGATGTTCTTGGAGCCCAGCAAGGGTCCTTCCGCTTGAGCCATAGCCACTGGCTGCTTCTTTCAGCAGCCTCTGAGACTGATCTGATGGTCTGCCGCAGAGCCTGTCCGTGGATTCCTAGTTCCTTCAGCAGTCTGATGGTTGAAGAAGCCACGAATCCTCTGCATCCTACTTCAACCGGATAGACTTTGGTATTCCAGCCACGCTGTTTTGCTTCTGCTGCTAGCTCTGCATAGCGTAGTTTCTTACGCTCATAGGCCTCCTTGATTGAGTTCTCCCATGGGACTGTAAGCTCTATGATGTATGCAGTCTTCAGTGAAGGAGACCAGAATACCATATCCGGCCTAAGGTTGGTGGAGGCAATCTCAGCTGGAAAGATTAGCTGCTGGCTGACATCATCCAGCATCTTCCAGTCGCGGGCCATGCATAGATGTCCTGTTTCTGGCTTGGTAGAAGGATGTTTGGGCCTTTTCTGTCCTTCTCGGACGAATGTTGTTTCCTTCAGGGGATTGGTTGCTCTCAGGGGCAAGGCGTTGGTCACCCTCCGCTTGTTCTCAAGAGCTGATGCCAGGCTCTTGAGGACCTGATTGTGCTGCCAGGTGTAGCGGCCTTGCGTGAGGCTGGTCTTGCAACCTGTCATGATGTGCTTGAGAGTCGCTGGAGTTGGGCACAGGGCACAGGATGGATCCTCGCCGAACCACTGATGGAGATTCTTAGGTGATGGAAGTATGTCATATGTAGCTCTGATGATAAAGCTAATCTTGCTTGCTTCCATTTCCCATAGATCCCTCCAGCTGATCTTTCTCCTCTCCACACCTTCCCACCGCATCCATTGCCCCTGTTTAGCAAGGGAGACAGCCTTCGCACTTCTTGCCATCTCCTCCTGTCGGCGCACCTCCTCGACCACCAATTTCCTCCGCTCTGACGTTGCGGCCAAGTTGGTTCACTTGCCACCAAGCCAAAGCCCCCTTTTCCCTGCTGGACTTGCCCCACGATGTCTCTGTGCCTCAGGGCTGATGCTGCTTGCTGCACTGCGTCGGATGGTGTCCATTTCCGCCCAGTTATTAGGGGCGGTGCAGCGTTGCTGATGGTTTGGTCTCTGGAGTCCTTCAGTGTCATCTGGAGTCTTACTTTAGAGCACTTGTATTCCTCCGTAAGACTAGTGAGAGGTAGTTCGAGGACCCCTTTACCATAGAGGCTGATATTGGTTAGACATCGTGGGACACCGAGCCATTTTTTCACGTATGAAGTAATGGTTCGCTCCATCTTCTCCACAGTTGTTATTGGGACCTCATAGATGGTGAGTGGCCACATTATCCGGGGGAAGGAGTCCGAACTGTAGGCACCAGAGCTTCAGTTTCCCAGGCAGCAGGGTCTTGTTAATGTCCTCTAGACCGCTGACGATGTCCTGCCTTAGTTGCTGCACCTGCTCTTTGTCCTTGAGGCTTGCATCGTACCATCTGCCTAGGCTTTTGACAGGCTGCTCGGACATTGTTGGTATTGGGTCGTCGCCGATGCAGAACTTTGTGTCTCTGAGCACCCCCTTAACTATGGAGATGCTTCGAGATTTGCTTGGCTTGATTTTCATCCGGGCCCACTCGATGTTCTCCTGCAGCTTTCCAAGCAGCCGCTTGGTGCATGCTGCAGTGGTGGTCAGTGTTGTTATGTCATCCATGTATGCCCTAATCGGTGGAAGACGGAGCCCAGCCTGAGTTCGTTCACTGCCCACTACCCATTTTGACACCCTGATGATGACTTCCATGGCCATTGTGAAGGCCAGGGGTGAGATTGTGCAGCCTGCCATGATGCCTACCTCTAAGCGCTGCCATGTTGTAGTGAAGTCAGCTGTTGTGAAGCACAGTTGCAGGTCTTGGAAGTAAGTCTTGACCAGTGTAGTAATGGGCTCTGCTACTCGGAAAGAAGTTGAAAGATTCCCAGAGGAGTTCATGAGGAACTGAGCCATATGCATTGGCCAGGTCAAGGAAGATCACATGGAGGTCTCTTTTTTTCTTCTTGGCTGCTTGGATCTGGTGCCAGATCATGCTTGTATGCTCCAAGCAACCAGAAAATCCTGGGATTCCTGCTTTCTGTACAGATGTATCCACATACTTGTTTCTTTCCAGGTAAGTGGAGAGCCTCTGTGCTACTATACTGAAAAAGATTTTCCCCTCGACATTCAGAAGGCAGATTGGTCGAAATTGGTTAATGTCTGATGCATCCTTTTCTTTTGGAATTAGTACACCGCCAGCCCTTCGCCACGCCTTGGGTATTACTTGCTTCTGCCACACTATCCTCATGAGCCTCCACAGAAAGCGTAGGACATCCGGTGCGTTCTTGTAGAGCTTATATGGTATTCCATTAGGCCCAGGAGCCGATGCTGCTCTTGCTCTCCGGACTGTGTTCTCTACTTCCTTCCATTTCGGAGGGCCAATGTCCAGGTGGAATTCAGGAGGTTGGATTGGTGGGATGTCATGTGGGATGATCATCTGCTTATGCCTCTTCGCCTCTCTTTTCCAGATGTTCTTCCAGTTCCTGCTTTGATGTTTTCAAGGTTCCGCTTTTTTCCTTAGCAAAGAGATCTTTGACAAACTTGAAGGGATCTTTATAGAACCGTGTTCTTGTGTGTTCCTTCTTCCAATGTCATTGGAAAACAATTTGTCTCCCAGCTGCCAACACTTTTGCTGGCTACTTTGCTCACCTGGCTGGCTACTCAAAGATTTGGGGAACCCCCCTGGCACACTTGGCTGTTATGAAATGGTATAGGGAGGTTATGATCACAAATATGTATGGAGGGGAAAGTAAAGTGCGTGTATATATATATGAGTGTCTAGATTAAAGGAGAATTACAGCCGCCTTATTCCTGGCCAGACCTTATTTTATACAAACTAAGAGAATTGTGGAATATGGAAGGTTTGCTCAGGATGGCATGTAAGGGAAGGACAAAGGAACATTCGGGGAGAATCTCCTTAACAGTTCTCCTGGTACCATAGTCATCCCGTACAAGCATTTTGGGCAGATTCTATGTCTTTTCTTTTCCGTCTAGTATAGGGTATACATGCATTGCCTTGTAAGTAAAATGTTTATCTGTTTTGAAATGCAAAAGCAGTCAGAAACTTCTTTTTCTCCCTGTGACCAAATCCAAATCCTTACACACCCATCACTTTTTCCTCAGCCTAAGCTGGAGCAGGAAGTAGGAGTAGAGGTTTTTGACTTATTTTTGTTTTTGTAGTGGAATTTTCCTTTAAGCTCAACGTCATAATAGCTGTGTAGCCAGCAACGTTAGCAGCGGAGTGCAGGAGCTGATCTGCAGACTCAGCCAGTCCATGCAATCTGTTGTAGAGGCACCAGCTAATCCCTCAGATATTGTAACTGTCACGTTGAACCATCCCCCTTCCTCTGAATGAATGTTCTCCACCCCCATCCCCTTTTAACAGAGACCGTTTTGCCAACATTCTGCCAAATGATGTCTGCCATTCATATAGTGTTCTTGTACTTGTAAATGTATAATTTGCTCATAAGATATTCGGTGTATTGGTTAATATGATGCCTTTTTCTTTATTTTTCATGGACATTTGTTTGGCCTCTTAATTTATATTTTCTTTTTCAAATGATCAATCACAGTGCTGCCCACAAGAGGTGGCGCTGTTTAAATGGATGACTGTTTCCTGTTACTGAACACTGACACTGATAAAGCCCTGATGGGCAAAATGTCTGTCCAATAAATAAGACTTTTTTTTAGTATGCAATTATGAGTGCGGACCTTCTCTTATTATGATGTATGTCTACATTGGTGAATGTACCACCATCAAGACAGAAAACAAGTAAGTATTTGGGGTCTGCTCCCAGTTCTAATAATGACATCCAAAGAACAGCAGCAAACATTTACTGTACACACATACTGTCGAAGCTCATCTGCAGTGATTTAAGTGATGTTGAAGCTGCAAAAACCAGTTCCTCGTACTGAAAACGTACATCGGGCAAAAACCATTGGCCTCTGCTGCTCTTTCTCCCTGACAGACCCCACCCCACCCCTTCCCCTGCACAGCCTGATGGGATGCCACCTGCCGTCGTAGGACCTTCAGTGTCCTGTGTGGCAGAGAACTAAGACCCTTTTCTCACCCCACACATGCACACACACACACACACACACACACACATATGTTCATCCTTTTGGGACAACAAGCAGCTTTATCACCCCATATGAACATCACCGGCACCCCTCTTCCATGTCTGATCAGCCACAAATCCCCAGTGCCCCCATCCCACCCCTGTCCTACAAGCCCTACTTCAAGTTCAGGTTTTGGGCATGGTGCTGCCTCATCCACATCCCCTCCCCAGCCTCACACCCAGAAAATATACATACCTACAGGGAAAATTGATGTGTTTGAGTGCAGAACCAAAACAAAAAATATGTCACAAGCAGCTAGTAGAAACTACGATGACATTATCCGCCCTCGGCTGGCCTGTCTCGGGATGTACCAAAACAATCGTGCCCAAGGGTTTTTTCTTCTAGAGCTTGATATAGGTTGCAAACACATTTTAATCGTTAAAATGCAATCTGATTCATCACATAACAGCATATTTAAACACTGAAACACATACTTTCAGGGGCTTTTCTAAACTGATTTAATTTGGGGAGGAATCAAGGGATGTTGGTAGGGCACAAGGTGGGAACGAAGTAGCGGGGGGTCTGGGTGTCCTCCCCTAGAACATTTTGAGCCTTTTAAAACTAATTTCCTGCATTTCTGCACAACAGGGAATTTTGTAAAATTAAATGTTTTATTTATGAACATTTTGGAGAAGATTTTTTTTTTGAAAGCCCTAGGCGAGATTTGAAATGCTTTCATACAAAGCAAAATGGTAGGCTAATCAGTACCTTAGTGGATAAGATAATTTAATTATCTTTTAAACCCATCTCCACCCCTATCTTATAGGAGGATAACTGTATTCATGTCCAATAATACCCAATCATTATCTAATCCTATATGGAAACAAGATATATTAAAGATAAGCTATATTCCTTCATCTCTTTCAGTCTCTTTGTGCTATTTTCTATTTACATGTGAAATTAAGATTCTGTAATTGGCACATCATTTTCATTTATATTTTAGCCCTTCTCCACCCCTTATCGGAGGACAACTTTATCAATGCCCAATTAAATCAAATTATTATAGAATCTTAGTTTTTTGAAGTATTTAGAAGGGCAGCAGTGTAGTATAATGGTTAAGGAACTGGCCTTGTAACCGAAAGGTTGCAGGTTCGATTCCCAGGTAGGACACTGACAGACTCGAACCCTGTCTGCATTCCGTCGAGGCCTGAAGACACACCTCTTCAGACTCCACCTTGACTGATATTCTAACCTAGGACCTCATGGTACTAGTTCCCTGCGTTTTCCTGTCTGTTTATTATAGTTTATAATAGTATTTAGAATAGAAGTGTAGTATAGCTGATTTACCCACAGCTAACTGTGAACTACAGTCAACGTTCATTACTAGGGATAGCTGTTACATTATGGTAAGGATGTGCCTTGTCTGTTCTGTAATGATCTTGACGTCTCTGTATGCACGTCGCTTTGGATAAAAGCGTTTAAAAAAAACTTTCCTTTAAACCACTACTAGACTAGCCACTCAGAACGCATCCCCTCCCTCCGCATTCTTTACAGAAGCGGAACGGTCATCAATGATAGGGAACATTTGACATAAATCAATATTCTCTATCCGCTTCGCGCTCAGAAGGGAATGCACTACCTCGTCATCGTGGGTAGTGAGACCAAACACTTTAGAAACACATTTCTCAGTTACGTACTATAGAAATGATCCCTGAAAGTATAGTCTTAATTTTCTTCTGCTACTCGTTGGGGTCGCTTTAAAGTAGCAACTGGTTTCGTCTATGGTTTTCCTTACCGATGCATTTCGGTTTCAACTGATTTCGGTTCGCGCGCTTCGCAAGTTATCTTACATAACATAACAGTCAGTTTTTACGCAGTTTTGTCATAGACTTATAGTCCCAAAACATACATTTATAATGGTAAATTGTTTACCAATCCCACAATGCACCACTAAATATTTGTATATCTACGCGTCATCCTATTTGATTGGTTAGAGCGGTTTCGTCACAGGCAAAACGAATCGACATCACATCATTTTCCCGAAAGTATGAGTGTATTGGGCGTGTTCGAGTAGACGTCGGCTCGCCTGCCTCAGGGGGAAATGACAAACGCCTGAGCAAATCGAACTGGGACAGTTTCGGACGTTTCTGAAACCGGCAGGGAGAAAAACAATATGGAGTTAGCCGTGTTGTTTGTTGTTGCGGAGGACTTGGAGGCGACAGAAATGTCCTTTTTACTTCAAAATCTTGAAGAAATGGAGGAGAACGAATGAAGGTTGTTTTAATACTGACTTGCATTATTTAATGACTTGTATTGTTAGGGTAGTCAATATTTATCTTTTGCTATGCGACTTTGGCTAAGCGCCGAATTGTTCCACAGTGAAACTGCAATTAAAGTTCTTGAATAAATATCTATAATTGCCATTGTAATTAAAGCGCTGGGTGCCGTTTCATTATCGAATAACTAAATTATTTAGCTAAGCTGTCATCTGTTATGGTAACATACCTGTAAACATTAGGCTGCTTATGTTCTATTTCTCATATTCAGTTGTTTCTTGTCTGTCAATTTATGAAATGGCATAAACTACACCTGTCATCTCTGTTTAGACTAGCAAACATGGTAGACATGTAATTTTAGTTAATCTAAACCCAGAAGACATCATAGCCATCGGTAGCCATACATTGTAATGTGAGAATCTATGTAGCTATGTTAAGTATCATAACTTACATGCATGTTTTCATAGACTTTTGAGTGGTGGTTCTAAAGAATATTTTATTGCAGAATATCTGTACCAATATAATTGAGTAATGTCACTTTCATGGGACTTCTTTAGAGTTAATGTTAATGCATTGAAGATATTCCTTGTGACATAAAGGAAAAGTGTATTAATCCTAATCATTAATTATGTTGCTATGAAATAATAATACTTGGTTGCATATCCTTTGCGTGCAAGGACTGCCTGAAGTCTGCGAGCTGTAGAAGTCATCAGATGCTCTGTATGTTCACTGGTGATGCTAAGCCAGGCCTGTACTGCAGCCTTCTTCAGTTACAATATGGATGAAAATGCCCTCAAATTAAAGCTTACAGTCTGTACTTTAGCCTCTAATTCATTGTATCATTTCACATCCAAAGTGCTGGAGTACAGAGCCAAAACACAGGGGAAACAAATATTCACTGTTCACTGTATATATCCTTTACAGTCTGTTGAGATTTATTTTCACACTAAAACATTATACATAGAATACATGATTCAGCTACTCATAATGTCAGTGTTCATGATTTACATGACAGCAGGTAGTCCTTTTGGACCCTGACAAAGAACTTATTGAATTGAATGCCATCCAATGTCTTTAACAAGATAAATTGAGTTTGTATGAATGAATAACTAATATAGTACATATAGGGACATTGGGATACTGGGAGTCATTATGTGTTTTGAGGGAACAATGTCAAGAAAGATGACATTTTCCTTGCCAGTTATGGTAATGTATGGATAAATAGAATTGTATTTGCATAAGATGTATTCCAATATCAACATGCCATCTTCCTTTTACCTGTCACCAATCATTGTTCATATATTTCTGATTTGACAATAAACATACAAAATGACAGAAAGAACCCTGTGTCATTGTGGCTTGAATGGTGGTGGAGGGGAATAGTTCTACAGTTTATTTACCTTTTGTGAATGTCACCATATTGTGTGAAATAAATATTCTAAAAAAGGTTCTCTCTGCTTAATTGCCGGTATAATTTATCTGTTTTGTTCTGGAGACCAGACCACCCACATCTAATCAACCCATAGCCATAATAACAGTGTTAGATCTTTAATCTCACTCATTAATCTTACAACAATTTGTAAGATGGATGTACAGCATTGTACCCAGGTTGTGTTGCTTAATATTGTTTCATTGTTAATACCCTTCATGTTATTATGGCATTGTGTTGTTTGTATGTGGTTCTCTCTGCTGGCATGTGACATGCAGAGGTCTGGCGATACACTGTCCCATCTGGATATAGGGAAAACTCCACTTCTCAACACAATGACGGACAGCAGGTCATACCTTCATTACATTACATTATAGTCATTTGGCAGATGCTCTTATCCAGAGCGACGTACATCAGTGCATTTTCGAACTAGGAACAAGTGTGTTAAGATCTTATCTTACTGATAACAAGGATGGTGAAGAGAAATATTGATTAGGTAACATCAAAAGACATCCAAATACTTTGAAATAAATGAATGAGTTATCATTTGGTGGTGCTACCTTAATGTTCTATATGGTCACACCAAATGTTCTGGAGAGGACAATTAGATTTTACACTTAAACAAGCTGTCGCAAAAACAAACCACTCCGTATGACAAAGTTGAATCTTTACTTTTCTATAGAATATGGTATAATTACAAATATAGTTGAATAAAGTATTGAATAAAACATTGTTACCTATAGCCTATTTGGACAGGCCTTTTTTTGTTATTATTTCTTCATACACTTTTTGGTTCAGATTTTATATAGGCCTACTGAAAAAACTGAATAAATATTCATTGTGAAAATAGAAAAGAGAACAGAGAAGGGAAAGAGGAAAATACTGCTATTACATTGTAGGATTTAATAAATAACCCTTATCCCTGTGTTTGAACACTTAGGGAGGGGTAAATTTCACTAAGATTGTTTTTTAGAGTAGAATCAACACGCCGAGATCGGTGGCGATATTCTGAAACGATCCGCGTGTGTCATGACGAAACACCTCTCTCTCCTCGCACTCTAACCAATGCTGTTGTTGGTTTGTTTGAAGGCGCGGCGATGTTGATGAAGGCGCCCGATAGCTGCTGCACCGCTGCTAAGGCGCCTTGCGACTTCCTGTTGTCATTTCCGCCTTAGTTCACGCAGCACCGACTTTTCTGCCATCTCGGACAGTTTCCGATGCAGTCCGACGCAGATATGACGTAAATCGGCTCTAGCCGAACACGCCCATTATTTCCAGTAGCCCGGAGTAGGGGGCGTGTTAAAAGAAAGGGGGCGCGCGTCGAAAGCATGTTTCTATTGGTCAATAATTCTGCTAGTTAATACATTATCCAATAAAAAGCATTCTCCAGGACGCAGATCAAAAACATTTTTGTCTGCATTTCGAAACTACTGGTCAACAATTCCGTCACACGTGTTAAGCATCGCCCATATTTATGTCTTTATTTTCCACGGCGAATGTCTCAAAACAGCAGCAATCGCAGAGAACTGCTACATTTATACCAAACGAATGCTATTTGACATACAAGCCTTCAGCTTTTGTTCGTTGTTGATTAATATTTTTTGATATGATTGTTGTAGCCTATGACATGTTCGATAATAAAATGTTTTATTGTTGTATCATAATCTAATCCTCCTGTTCGCGTTTTAATGGAAAATCACATGAATAACCATTCACAGAACTTTCCATCTCAATTTGCAATGATTTACATTATTTAGGCTAAATTATTATCGTTACAGTTTCCGTAAAGCCTAGACACAGCGTCAAATGATGATTGCATGCCAATGAACCTAGTTATCTTTTGTTGAGTAATTGTACAGCGGATTTTCTTTCAATATTACTTTGATTTTATAACCCATTAATATCAAGACATAGGTCCCATTGATCATGACCAATAATATAATCTTATATAATAACTTTTTAATAGTCTCATTCATATAACCAGTAGCCTATAGTACATTATTGCAGCAGCTTATAAAAGTTAACAGATTGCAAACATTTTGGTAAGTTCGGCATTATATTGCAAACATGGATGCTCTCTTACTGGAGCTTTCTTTCAAAGTAGAGCCATGACTACTTTCGTGATGTTGATGAACTTGACTTTCCCATTTATTATGATTTTCTTGGTTTGATGACAGTGATAAAATCAAATTGATGTTTCAAACAATTATTAATCAAATAACAGGATGCTCAAAATAAAGTGTGCATTGAAGGCTGCACCTATTGCTCACACCTGTGTCTACTACATGTAATATAGCCTACTAGTGGTATGAATTACAACAAAAGTATACATGTGACGGGCCACCTATTCATGGAAGGATGTACAAATTAATTAATTAATTAATTAATCAAAATGAAAACCCGCATGACATAAAATGTCCGCATGACATAATCTTTTTAAATAAGTACTTCATTAATTTCAACAGATTTTTATAACTTTTCTTCCAAAACTTACCAAAAATGGCACTTGAACACCCCAATATTCAGCGACCACTCTCTCCTAACTGGAGGTGTCCCTTTCACATATCCCACCTGGAGTGAAAAAGGTATTCATATTCTGAAAGACATCCTAGATACTGATGGCCTCCGCTCTTTTCAGGACTTGCGCTCTGCTTACAACTTACCAGGATTTTCTTTTTTTTATTTTATATCTCCAGCTGAGGTCCTCAATGAGGGCATATGGTGTCCCATGGAATACACCACTAACTGTACATGTATTACAAACTATTATAGATAAAGGAGACTAACCCAAGGGTGTAGTAACATCCCTTTACAATCTTTTCACTTCCTCTTTGCACAAACGATTGCATATACAACAGGTTTGGGCCAGGGATCTAGGTCTCCCACCTAATGACCAATCTATATCCTGGGAACAAGTGTGGAAAAGCGTGGCACAGGCCTCTAAAAACCTTGTAGGGGGAAAAGGGGGGCTAGTATCGGGGAGATGTGGGGAGGGGGGTAGAATATAAAATACATATGAAATGAAATGTAATTTTGTAAAAACCTAATAAAAATTTGATCAAAAAAAAAGAAAAAAGATTTAATAACTTTTATGTTTCATTCTTGACCTATCTAGAATTCTGACCATATTCATTTGTATTAGCATACCTCAGCACCCTAGTGTAATTACAGCAAGTGTTGTGTGAGTCCAATGGCCATAATGACATTTTTGAGGAACCAACAGGTTACTTGTTCCAGGGCACCAAGGCTGTCTCATGGATAGAAGCGTAACTTACAGATCGTATCGTGTTGACATTGTGATACAATGACTGTGAAGGACCCATTCTCTCTATCTGTACATCCCCTTCTATCCTTTCCTAGTATTCCAACATCACCCAGTGTTGTGGTTGCCATGTTGAACAAGTGGATAATGTGGAGTAAGAAGTAAATGGAATTAAGCTGTATCATATCATCTATTAAAATAGATGGAAAAGCAACTGAAATATCATAAATTAAATTAAATAACTATAAAGTAAGGTGTTTGAAGTAATTTACTTTCTAAAAAGTATTTAACATCCCCACTAGTGAAAAAATTTGGATCATCCAAAATCAAAGAGTAACCCTTGCCCTAACCCTTTCCCAAGCTCCTGAACACAACCCTAATCTTGCCTCAACCCTAACGCTTGCAGTTTTCTTAACCTAACCAAACCCTAATTTTAACCCTAAAATCTATTTCCAGTCGTTGGACAGTGGTTCCGAAACCTCCCCTCGGGTACCCTCAGCCGGATCCAGGTATTTGATATGTTCCACAACAAGCACACCTAATACAGCTAATCAAGCCCCTGAGGTGGAACACATAAGATACCTGGATCCAGCTGTAGATACCTGAGGGGAGGATTGGGAACCACTGCCCTAGGAATTCTCTTGATGTATCATTTTTACTGAACTTGAAAATAAGTGCCAAACCTATTCTATTCATAACATCCTCAGGTAGTGCCTTATAGAATTGACCCCCTAATCCTGAATTATTTTATTCTGGAATTATTTAAGATGCACTATGCCCAGTAAAGCATTTATTCCAATATGACCATTTATTGAATGATGGTATATACAAAAGACAATTAAAAAAGCAAAGATCAGTGTCCCAGTGTTCTCCCATATTCCCAAAGTCTGAAAATTTGTAAATGAAGCTCCGAAAGGCCACATTCTCATTTTTCAGAGTAAAGAAAGGCCACAAACACAATCTTGCTGATGGGACACTTCTGTGCCAGCCTGTTCCTACGAGCATCAAGTCCATAATGTTCCATGCAGAAAGTTCCTCCTCTGAGTGCCAGGGCATCCAGTTGTGTTACAACAGTGACTACATCCCTGAACAAGGCACTCCAGGCACTTTTCAGTTGCATACATCCATTGGCGTATTTCGAGATGCTCCAGTCCACAGATGCCTGCTCTGCATCCTCAAGGTTCTCCAATGTCCACTGCTAACAGCATTGTGGATTTGAATGACTGTATATCACCAAACCAATCAAAATAAAATTGCAGCACAGACTGTAGCCACAGAAGCTGGATGCTAGGCCCAAACTGTGACTTCCACCTTCATCAGATTCCTGATTTTTTTCCAGACAGTTTGTGTTTTTATGTAACCTTATTTGGCTGCATTATGTACAAATGCCTGGATTTCACTACCCAAACTAATGTGACAATGAATTGTGACATTATTTTTACTTTACACTGAAAATCTGATCATCGTAAAGAATCACTTTGGTTATGTATGCCAGCCAATGTACTTGCCAGTTTAGACAATATACATGTGATTGGAACAATGTGTCACAGGTTTGCTGAAATATGATTCCCTTGATTTAACCAGTAGACTCTCTCTTTATTTATGAGCCCCGTACAAGAACACAATTAAGGTACAGCAGTGTGTAATTAAAATCAATTAGCATTAATTAACTTATTTTAACGGACCTCCATTTTATTAATACTAAGGAATTAAGTGCATTAGTTTTAAATAAGACATAAAGGACCAATATTTTTACCATATTGGCTAGAAAGCACTTTTCTTGTTTTTGTTTTTTTTAAAGTGAAACCCTGCCTTTGCTTAAAAAAAATATTTATACAAGAATTACAAATTTAGCAGCGTAGTGGTTTGTCGAAAAATCTTTTCATAAGTGAAGTGTACTGTGTTAATTCACAATGACCGGCCAACAAACACGCAATATATTAAATAAGAACATCACAAGGTAAATTAATCTTTCAAATAGGATGGGAAAGGCCAAAAATGAATTATTTAAGAAACTAAAAGTTAAGTTTTCTTTGTCAATTTTACAAGCAAATATTCCTGTTCCAGCAAAAGTTTATGACTTGCATTGAGTTCAGTAATGGTCTTGACACCTTAAAGGCAGCTAAGGAAAATTCATGAAACAACTGTAAAAGTAAGACAACAGGGGTGATTGGTTGTTCCCAGGCATTTCTGAGCACCCATCAGTAGACCAGGTACTTGAACTCAGAGTAGATGAGGGGAAACATAACTGTACAAGCACGGTACAGAATTGCGCCACTTGTGAAAAAGGCCCGTGGCTTTGTGAGCCAGGACTCCGACTTGAAGCTGAAGTAGATTGCATACAACGCCACTGCAAAGAAGTGGCCAATCAGTGTCATCGGTTTTGGAGTTAGCCTGTTGAAACAAACAAACAACAGCACTGTAGAAGGAGCTAAAGATATATAGCTATGATAGCTATGTTAGTGCGCACTATGTCGTCTGTCCAGTTTGAATGTGTACTATTGAACATTTCTGCAAATAGATACATTTTGTACTGGCTGCTTAACTTCATCAGGTTCATAAATCGAAATAGGCTTACACAGACAGCAGTCCGATTGGGCCAGCAATGCACTCTCCTCCAAGCTTGAAGTAATGGAAGCAGGCCTTTCTGAGCTCATGGAGGGAATCTGAAAGATGAAACGGCTAAAGGTAATTCATGCTATTTTAAATATGTCTACTGTCCTGTGAAGGTGATAGTTAATGATTTAACTAATATCTTTTAAATAATTATACATAAGTATACGTACTGTTTCTGTGGGTATGGATATTTTTTCTACGGTCTATGGTATTGATGCATATGTACTGTATGCATTTTTTCCTTTGGTTTCTACCATATTGTCATATGATATTCACAGCCAACCTGTATATAGTTTGTTGCATTGATATACTTGAATGCATGATTACAAAATTTGAAATGATGACAATAAAAAAAATTAGCAGGACAATAATCAGGAAACTGAGTAAATGGTACAGGACATTCAAGTATGAGAGGGCAAATGTCAAAGGAGAATGGACAGAATGAGAATGAGAACACGAGTCGGTTTGGCAAAACATGCATGTTCGCACTGAACAGCAAGTGTGAAAAAGCCAACAGGAGATCATTATACGCACTGGTCGGTGGTTTCGATTGGAATGTGCTTTGGCTCATGGAGCGCAGGGCTGTCTTTTAAAATCTGCAACACCCACTTGATTTGTTGTCTGTAACTGTGCCATGCTGGCAGAGCACACAGCGTGCTGATTGCGTATATGTGTGAAGATGCCCTTATGGTGCTCTCTGATGTTCTGAGCACAAGTATCACATTAAGCAGAGAGGTACAGACTCATTTACAATGGAACAATTGACCAAACGACAACATGACACAAAGCTGTTCTTGATGGGCAGGTGACACCCTCTGTCTACATTTGACAATAATGCCATCGGTCATGCTGAATCAGTTGTGTGTTTTGAAGCATTCACTGGACAGGCTGAATCATAGTTGGAGTCACATTGTGATGAGCATCTTCTAAATTCCCTGGCTTGGTGTTAAAAACAGTTACCACAATGATCCAATATGCTAGGACATACTTTTGACGTGGGTAAAGGATCTATTCCAAAGTCCTTTAGTGTGGCTCCCAATGAAACATGTACTTTCTTGGCAACTCAATGTAATGGAAAAGTATATTTGTATTGTTGAAAAAAAACCATCTATTTTTACTGGTAAAAAATGCTGAATTGTGTCTTTGTCAAAACTGAGAAGTATTGATTGAATCCAGGGCTAACAGCCAAATTGAACAAGGTTACTGAAGATAAAAACGATGGTTTTTGCAAGCATATTAACAAAGCATATCCCAGATGGTATTCCATAATTCTCCTCTTCCCAGAAGATGACACTTACTGTCCGTTGCAGCAAACAGCTCGTACAGGGCCTGCGCCAGCACATTCACGACAAACGAGTGTGATGACTTCCGCTCCCAGTGGAATTTCTTCTTTGCCTTTTGACAGGAAATATGGAAAGAAACTGATTACAGATCATGCATCTCATTTCTTGAATTTACAGTTAAGTAACACACTTTAAGCAAAATATTTGTCATGTGGTATATTTTAAAGAATAGCAGTCACTCTAATATCTAATAAGTGTACTTATACTAAGATGCTATACTAAGTGTCTGCAATTGTTTATGCTATTTTATGTTATTTGTTAAGTTTATTGATAATATGTATTGTGTTCAGGAGCTAGTGTTTACTGATGACAAATGGTACTTCATGGGAATAAAACTGTTTATTCATGATAATGAGAGCATTTATAATACAGCAGTATTTATTCATAATCAGTGTTTACTGATGATAAATAAGTCATTACTGGGTTAAAGCTGTGCTTGACATCAGTAAATGCAATTAAGCTGAATTAGTGTGCCTCTCTGTTCTTCCTCTAAAGTGTTCTAATTTTTTGTATAATCTGAGCCAGGAGACCCAGATTAACATGCAGAAGTTTGTCATCATATGCATCATGCAACCCTGTTTTGGGAGGTGTGCCTTTACCAGGTGCGATTTTTAAGTGTTTTTCATATTGTGGGAATATAATTATTGGGATTTTAATTTAGATGTACCTGCAGCATGGCCATGTCATCATAAAGATCCGGAATGTTCTTCAGCAGGCTCCTCCATATCCTGACATCATTGAGGACCACGCTCATCCCTCCCCCTGTCAGTGGGTGCCTCATGTTGTATGCGTCTCCCAGGAGAAGGACTCCTAACCAAGAGAATGCACACACTTCACTCATCTGCCCTGGTCTTATTGGAAATGTAGTTTCTGCTAGGATTCAGCACCCACTGTGACGGTAACATGCTTTTAAAATGTGTTTATTGCTGATGGACTAAAATATAAATACAAGGGTTTTTTGTTGAGCGAAGGTGGTTGTTAGTCCTTTGCTCTTTGAAAGCTCAAATATCGTAGTTTGACCACAGGGATGCAAATGTTAAATCCAAAACAAAACAGCCCTGAATAATCAATCCATCTGGTTAATTAATTCTAGAGGCCAGAGCAGATAATTTATAGATTAAAGATTTTAAATATGACAAACATTTCAGAGGATTGGCATGATGAATAAGTCTCCTTACATGGTGGTCTTTGCTCCCTACCTGATTTAGTCACAGGAGACGGGGGTAGAAAACTGGCTGGCATGGACCTCAAGCGATCGTTTTGTAGAGCACCCATGAAAGGCTCTTTAAGGTGCTCTGAAGAAGGACAACAGATGGTTAGTCAGACAAAAACAAACACACTGGGGGAATAACATACAGTGCAGCTACATGTGGGTCGTGCAGTCCAAATAGGATTAAACTCCATAACCCATAAAACTGCAAGGCACAGCTTCCTGAAATGAAGCAGAATGATTTCACCACAAAGTTGAGTCAGCTCAAATACATGTATGTTCTTATCTCAGGATGTAGCTCTCACACAAATACACACCAGGCTCTGACACCTATAGAAGTGAAGGAGAACTGGTAATATTTAAACATTCTGTATTTCACTCTTTGGACTGATATAGGGTAAGGACATTGTACACTGTAAAGGGCAGCACGTGGGCTACCAGAAAGTTCTCTTTTGAACTAGAGAGTTTGCCAGTTGAGAAAACCAGACAATTATGGGTCTTACATACTCTTTCTTTCCTTTTTGTTATCTTACCTGGAAGCTGTGGGTAGATTTTTTCCACCATATACTCTGTGAGGTTTCGGGGCATCTCCCCGCGTATGTCAACTAGAACTCTGGTTTCGGAGGAGGAGATTTGGTAGATGAGGACTGGGCTTGGGTTGGCTAGCACCAGCTCAGCATGATTTGGCTTGAACTGAGGAGAATCCTGGAAAAAAACATTTTTGAAATTCCCAAACAACCATTACTCAGATGCATGCATAGACATAGATCTCTAACTGGGAAAAGCACCCCTATCTTTTATTTGAATACGTATTTAAGACTGTAGTCCTTGTAAAAGACAATTAGCTTTTAGAAAACCATTTACCTTCATTATGCACCCTACGAAGTGAGAGGATGTTTTCACTTTTCCAGATACCAAGTTCTTCCGAAACTTGGAAAAGCAGCCATCTGCGACAACAGTTAGAGGAGCCCGAATTTCCTGTGAGAGATAATCAGAACATTGGCGGGAAAGGAGGACAGAGCATGGTGAGATTCCTACTCTAGAAGAACTTATAAGGAAGCTCAAAATTAAGTGCTTTTCATTAACTGTTTTAAGCACACAATCACATACACATCTAATCTATGTCAAAGACTTTATTCAACTAGTGCAAGGTCAGTGCAAATCATTACTCCAATCTTTTTATTTTTTTATTCAATCCTGCTGTTTTATGAATACATTTCACCAGTCTTTATGTCATCAGTCAGTGAGTGGCAAACAAAAATGGTGTAGAGAAAACGCAGGTGCTCACCTTTGTGTCTCCGCTTTCCTTGTCCCTGTACTGAATACCAATTACACAGCCATCCTCCTCCTCTAGGCTGGTCACAGTACCTTCAATAAATGTCACACTGGAAAAAAAAACATATATGTTCTGCAAATAACATCATACCAACTGGTCTTATCTTCACAACATAGAGATGACCCTTCACTAGGGTGTTCAGGCTATTCAAATCCTGATAAACCGGGGAATCAGTTGTATTACAAATGTGACACATTAATGGCATTCAATAATATTCAAAGCAGAAAACAGATACCCTTGCATCCAAACTGCTAAAATCTGGTAGCAGTTATATTTTTTTATGAAAAAAAATTCTAAATATACAGTGTTTGAAAATTAATCCAAAAGAACCTGTTTAGTTGAATTGACAAACTGCACAACAAATAAATGGCCCTGTGCTGGTACCAAAATGTACTGTTACATACTACTTAGTATGCACAGATTAACAGAAGTTAGCTCCTGCTATATTATGCATAGTTCCAGAACTCAAGGACCTAAAAGCGAGTATGCATCAAAAGATGAAAGTCGACCTCCATGAAGGCATACTTTATCCATACTTGCTATTCACAGAAATCCTTACAATTTGAAGCTATTTACTCAAATTAGAAGAGGCAAGTGATGGAGGAAGCTGTGTACAATTGTTTGAGGTCACTAAAGATTTTTTCTCTATGTTGTTTTCTCTTCTAAAAAATTCACTAGAAACATTAGAGGAAATAGAGAATTAATTTTAAACCATCTAACCAGTTTTTTTTCTTGCTGCACAATACCCAGTATTCTCTGCAGTACATAACATACCGTGCATTGTATGGCCTGTAGCCGTCTCTTAAGTATCACATGTTACACGTTAACAGTTTTTATGTGAAATAAATTCCTAAAAAGGCAATATGGATGTACAACCAAACATTTCCCTTGGTTTTAGATTTACTCTTTAGTCTGTACTCCCATGGGTCTCGGCAGCCAGTGGGTCTTACTTGGGCTCAGCAAGGGCGGCCCGGCGCAGGCCCATGATGAAACGGCCATGGTGGAAGGCACGGCCACATTGGATGGCATCCTCCTCCCGTGGGTAGGGGATCTCTACCTCTGCGTTGCTCTCCAGGTCATGGATTATGTAACCTTTCACAATGTGGGCATCCAACCCCTCCACAGAATCTGCGGGAAGACAATTCAGACACAACTCACTGATCACATGCTCTGTTTTTTCTGACTTGTAAAAGGAAGAAACCTGTTATATTAATGCAAACGTTTCCTGCAAGTTTTTGCCATGAAAATCAGGGGAGATAGAGGACAAAATGTACAGCTGAATAACTTTATGTGAACATTTACAGGGCGCTTTTCTCACTGCAACAGCACTGCACACTTGAACTGGTACACTTGAAAAGGATGTTATGACAACATTAATGTAGCTATCTATCTACCTCCAATCCTGAACTACTCTGTATTTGTCAATACTTTGCAGAAATTGTGGGATGCTGTGTTGGGAAACTCACTTTCAAGGCCAAGCTCCTTGAGTGCACGGTATCCCCCAGGCTGCAGCAACTCTCCCACGATCCTGTCGGGCTCCCGTAGGTCCCTTTCGATCACAGTGACCCTCCGGCCGTCACGTGCCAACACCGCAGCAATAGCGGAGCCCAGTACACCGGCTCCTACAATGATGATGTCAGGTTCTGAAGCGACAACGCCGGCCTTACCCGTGCATGATGAATTCTTCAGCTCCACCCTTTTCCTCCGACCGGATTCCTTAAATCAGAGGAAAAAAAGTTGTGACGAAAGCGTTCAGAAAGAATCTGTGCATGTCGTTGTATTCTAATTCTATAAGCTGTATACATAATATAAATACAAATGCCAATGTTTTCTACTCCTAATTAAAGTACATTGTGTTTTATATTTAGAAATCTGCATCTTACAGTCAAATGTTGGAATTTGTTCTGGAATTTTCCAGTATTGTGTATGCTAAATCACATCAATCACAATAATAAATAGTATACATATCAAAATATTGAGTTTGTTCCCATGTGATATATGTAGACCTATATCCTATCAGTCGTACCTTCCCTATTAAAGTGTTTTATATACCTATGTATACTTTTTTTAAAGAGTAGCCTATGTATAAATTAATATAGAAGACGACATTTGTCCTGTTGTAGCCATTTTGTAGCCAACAAGTCATATTATTACTTGGGATTATTGTATTCGCCATCGATATCAATTTTATAGAAGGATGTCAACCTACGGATCAGCATTTCATATTCAGCTTTGTATTCCAATTAATTTTTTTCATTATGGATTATATTAGCCTACTATAGGCTACGCCCAAATATAAGCTATTATAATTTAATGTTATTAATAAGTTCTAAGACTGAATGAGCATCTGAAGTAAGACAAAATAATGCATGTACAAATGCAATTAAGTTTCTGACAAAGAAAACCAGCGTGTAGATACCTTTTTGGGTGAGCTGTTTCTAATGCTGGTACAGTCTGTTGGTGAGTTGAAGAACCGCTGTGCAAGCGGCAGAGAGGCCAACAGTTCCAGTGGTACACGCAATATCTGCGGTACTTTGTGCGTCTGTCCATGGCGATACCTTGCATAAGATAGTAACAAGCCCGCGGTGAAGAAAACCAGCGCTACCAGGACAATCTCTTTGTGGGCATAAGTCAAAACGGCATCGCATTTTTTATAAACGTAGGTGAAACTTGCAATTCCCAGGAAGGTCCACATGACTGTACCAAGTTATTATTCCAGCGATAGAAAGATAAATAAAAGTAAACAAATTATGGTTATATATGTCAACTGCCTATAAATGTAAAAACAGATTCAAACACATTGCGTTGTCAATAGAAATTCAGATATATTTTTTTTAAAGTGCCCAAAAGGTGCAGTAAAAATATTACAAAGGAAAAAGACTGCTATCTAATTGTTGTGTTTAGGCAATGTGGCGTTTTGGCACAATATTCTGTAGCTTTACAATAAAATTATCCTTTTAAATAATGCATAATTCTATTTTTGTAAAATAAATGAACAGCGTTCTAACAAAGGCAGCGTTAATCCATTTCGTGAACATAATCCAGTTTCTAGACAGTTTTCAATGAGCGGCATGCCGGTGCGCTGGTTTCAGAGGATGCTGAATATTTTATGATAATGAGGAAAAGAAACAACCTCGCGTTTTCAGGCTCTCAGTCCCGCCCTCGCTGTATGTGAATCTACCAATCAGACGCTGATCATCGGTGAGCAGAGCTCACGCTATCTGGCCATTGGCCAATCCTGAACTGCTGAAAGGAGACCTGACTATCAAACTGGTAGTATGATGTGATGTCACTGGAACAAGGCACATTCGGCTCGTCTGTGACAGTAGGCTACCGCGTACCTACGAACATACATTTCCACCAGAAATAATTTATGAAAATACCGAGCTACTCTGAAGTCTGACACGCAGGGCAAATTCGTATGTTTTAAGTAGAAACGGCAAAATAAGGTTTTTTTTTCTTTTCTTCTGGAGGTCTGATCCAATATAAACTTCACACAGTTCTACACACCACATTATAAAAAAATCATTATAAGCCAACAGCATCGGATTGCAGAAGATTAGTCGTAACCTATGACTTTGTTATATTCATGACGTGAACTTTAGCTTGTCTACATTATCCATATGTAAAGGATAATCTGTAGGTGGGACAGAGCTTTTAGATTTAGACAAGTTACACCACATTGCAGCGAACATCGCGACGGATTTTATTACATGCCTATTGTCGGTTTCTGGTTACTCTAGTCTTTGCCACGTGATTGCCCTAGCCTATTAAGACAAATTCAAACACAAGACAATGCTATTGTAGGCTACCTTATTTACATGGAAATTAATTTTTACACGCACGCAGTAAGCACCATATAGCCTACATATAAAACCAATAGACCAGGGGTCACCAACCCTGCTCCTGGAGCGCTCCTGCCCTGCATGTTTTAGGAATCGCCACACCCGAACACACCTGATTCTAATTATTAACTCGTTATCAAGCCTTTGACAAGATTCAGCTGCGTGATAACAAGTTGATAATTAGAATCTGGTGTGTTCGAGTGTGGAGATACCTAAAACATGCAGGGCAGTAGCTCTCCAGGAGCAGGGTTGGTGACCCCTGCAATAGACGAATGTAAACGGAAACCTCCTTGGAACAATTTGGTTTAAGTCTCTTTAAAAGCAAAGAAATAATTCCAACAGGCTACCCTTAATGTGATGACGTCTTCACTTCTACTTTGGTTATACGTTTTAAATAGAAGTGCATTACACTTAGGGTGGCCATCCGTCCGGTTTTAGGTCGGACAGTCCGATTTTGAAATACCGTGTCCGTCTACCGGCGCAGCCTTGAGCCGGACGCTCATTTGTCCTCCTTTTGAGATCATCCCTATTTTATACTTTATCTAATTTTCAGTTTTTATCCTGGCTTCACTGAATCCTGCAAAGTGTCCTCCTTTTTGGTGTTATGGAAATGGCCACCCTAATTACACTTATTTCAAGTAAAAAAACATGTTTTTCCAAAAACCTTTTGGATTTGCTACCAGGAGTTAAGTTTTCGTTAATAGCCCACCTGAAAATAAAGGTTCTGATTGGCATTTCTTCTCTAAGTTAGCTTGTACACCCGTGGTGATGCTGTACAGTTGGGTAATATGACTGCCATCAGCACACACCATTTCACAGATGAAGGCAATATGCTGAAACATGTTTTAGCCTCATCTTAACTAAAGCTGTTGTGTGGCCTTAATGTAATTACTGAATTCTTTAGAACTATGCACTTCTGTTTTTAAATCCAAAGTCTGAATTAAAAGCACAATCGATTTTCATTTGAAATGTAGTACTTTCTGGATTTGCTGCCGAAAGTACTAGTTAATAGACTATCTGAAAAAAGAGGCTGTGATTGGTAGTTCCTCTCAAACTTGTACACCTGTGGTGACGCTGTAGAGCAGGGGTGTCCAATCTTATCCGAAAAGGGCTGATTAGCCCAGCACTATGATACCTGATTAAAGTAATTAACTAATCATGGTCTTCAATCAAGACCTTGATAAGTAGAATCAGGTGTCTTAGTGCTGGGCTAAAACAAAAACCTGCACCCACGCCGGCCATTTTTGGATAAGATTGGACACCCCTGCTGTAGTTCGGTATATAGGAATTCCATCAGCAAACACCATCGGCAATATGCCCAAAAAGTTTGAATATTTTCTAATCTTATCTCTATAGTACGCTATAGTGGGAATCACTGCACTCACCCTTGCTTTGTTTGGTGCCTCAAAACCAATTAAACATGCTCAATTTAAAAAATGAAATGGTTCACACTCAATAATGGACTTTTCAGGCTAATAAAGTTCACATTTTGCTGTTTTTTAATTTAACAAATACAGCGTAAACATTTTGCACAAACGTTTTTGTCTATGCCTTCTTCAGTGTGCAGGTTCCCTGGTTAAAGTGTGCAGGTTCCCTGGTTACCTGCACACTGAAGAAGGCATAGCCAAAACGTTTGTGCAAGATATTTACGCTGCATTTGTTAAATAAAGAAAGAAAAAAAACGGCAAAATTTGAACTTTAGAAGCCTGAAAATCCATTATTGAGTGCGAATCAGTCTCATCTTAACAAAAATGCAGAGTGTGGATGTATATATCCACACTCAATTATATAAACATAAAACCAACCAACACAAAATTTAATTGCATGAGAAATTTTAATTGCATTTACATTTTAAAAATTTAGTCATACACATTTACACCTTCATTGTTGATTTCATAATGCACCCATAAACCAACATGAATATCCCTGAATTGGGATTCACTATTAGTTTTCACTAAGGGTAAACATTTAAACATGGTCATCATCAAAAACTGTGCACATTTCTCCGTTACAAATACATTTAATCTTGGAGGCATTTTTAATTGCTCCTCGCAATAGAAAAGTGCAACTTTCCACCATCTAGTACATTTAGTAATATTAATGTAAACACTTAATATGTCCTACAGGTTTTCTCCAGTTTTCCTTTACTTTAAGTTTATTATTATACGGGGCATAAACGTAAAACTATATATTTTTTTCAATGAGTGCATGTAATTTGTTTAAAAAATAATCTACTATTACACTTCAACAATAGCGCCAAATAATGCTGCCAATAAACAAACTCATGCCAGTAATTGTAAAGTATATTTAAACAAATGGAAAATTTAATAATCCCAGTTTTAAAAGTATTTCAAACCACTGACTGAGAAGTGAACTCAAAGGATGAGTTGAGGATGGCTGATAATAATGTTAAAGAATAACTCCAGAGCCCAAATATAAGGCAGAAGGTGAGAGGGTTATTCTAACTCTAGTCATAGGTAAATCATTCATTATAAAGATGATCCTCTACATCAGTCTTTACAAGTAGTGGTTAAAGATGGACTCATATTTCTCTTGCTTCCCTGATGTAACTTTTGGGTCCCCATGTTGTTTGATAAACTCCTGTTAATAAAGAAGCTGCACTTTAAGAGAAAAATATACATTTCTGTACAGTTCTCTTCTTGACATTGAGCCAAGTAGTGAGAAACATCTGAGTAGTAGAACGACTACAAAATATAAATAATATGGACATGCATTCCACTATTTTCATACCTCCATTTCTTCCAAAGAAGTACTTCCATCCTCCACCATCTTACCAAGGCCAGAGCTGAAGGACATGTAGCGCTCCTGTCCAACACACACAACACAGCACAGTTGAATCCTCAGAACTTCTACAAATAATATATGTGTGTGTATGCAGTGTGCAGATTGTGAAGAAAACGGGGGGGGGGGGGGGGGGGCATTCCTCAAAGTTGTGCACCTACAACATGTGCACGCACACTCGTCTTTACCTGAATATGCAGGTCTTTACATTGATTTGCATTTGTGAGAATCATATTGTTAAAGTTAATTAGGAAAAACGTAATAAAACACGTTAATAACAATAAACGGCAAGAAACATAGAACATCTAAAAGATAAAGAGCAGACTGAGCAGCACAGATGGTCATGAACATCCTGGGCCCTATCTTACACCCGGCGCAAAGCGGCGCTAACGCAAACGCAAGTGTCTTTGCTATCTTACACCCGGCGCTAGGTCCATAATGACGGCTAACGCTTACGCCGTCAAACTAGCATGTTTGACGGCGTAACTCTTGCGCCATCATTAGTGAACTGGGCGTGTTGGTCTTAAGATGAGGAGTGGCCAGGATTCTTTTTGGCGTATTGCTATCTTGAGCCAGCAGAAAGCGCTTGCGCTAGAACCACCACAAACCTGGTCTAAAGTCATGTCGCAATTGTTTACATGCTATTTTAACGGCGCATATAAGTGCGTCTACATAGGCGTGTGCACAACGCGCATACCCTCCTGTCTGTTACACACAGGGGCGTGCACAGGCATGACTAAAATATCTAGATCACAATGTGAAATATTATTATTGTGTAGGCTATATCAAAAATGCATAATAATAAAAGGTTCCATAGGTCCACATACCTTTCCCTCAGCGAAGGGAAACAATGCCACATTACATTGCTCTCAGCCCACTCCATCAACATCCAAGCGATGTGCGATGGTACGGGACAATGGCTATCCATTAAAAAGGAGCTGATAACACCTATAGCTATCAAGCCTAATGCGCGAATTGTCATTCAATGGAAAACTCGCGCACGGCAATAGACGGACATTTAAGTTCTGAAAATGCGCTTCAGATGTCATTACAATACAGCTCTGTTTATCTATGAATACAGCCTGTAAGTAAATAGAATGGTTTGTGACTGAAAAAAGTTCAAAACCTTGTCCAGTGAATATTGCATTTATTGTTTTTCAAATAGCCTAGGCTACAGCGTATTCGCTGTGCATAAGGTTTTTTCCGATAGCCTATGGTTAAAAAACGGAGATGTCAACATGTTAACTAAATTGTAACCTTAGCTATTCTTCGTCCTTCATATTTTTTTTAATTACAGTGACCAGGTTTCCATACTCTCACCGTTTAAAACCCAGCTGATTTCACCCGTTATTCCTTAACTGAACAAAACGATTTTAAAGAGAACTAAGCGTCTAATTAGAAACTAAAACAAATTTGCAGCACGTTACACAATTAATTCACAATTAATTTTAATGCCATTCTCTGCACGTGAGCTGCATGTTCTCTGTTTCCAAGTCGCACGTTTCACAGTCTTCCTGGGAAAGTGGATTGTTTTAAAGGATTACGCTACGAGTTAAACAGGTTGGTCACATTTCCATAAACAGGACATTATTAAACAAGGGGAAATATGCGTGAACTTATGGGTTGCGAACCTGACAGCTTTATTGTAGGCTATTTAGTGTCATCATTAAGGCAAAAATAACGGTATGTATGTTATTAATCAATATCAGCCTACTATGCAGGTCGCCTAATGAACTTTGGATGAAGCTTGAACTTCGAGAACTCTTGGAATTGATGTTTGACACTTTCATTGCATAATCAAACGAAATTCGCTGAACAAGCAGGCTAATTTGGCGTTTTCTAAGGTGAGACTGAAGCCATTGATAGCTTATTCTCAGCTGTTGCAGGTCCTTTTAGCGAAATTTAACCGCACATATTTTGTAAAATAACAGCCCTGTCTGGAATTACCGGGAACTCATAGGCTAATGGTTAGTCCGAATAATATTGATCATACTCCATTTAGCCTATTCCTTGATCACACTAAACACGCACGAGCATGTCTGTTTCGCCATCATAAGCAATCCGCCAAGGTGGAAAAGCAGGCTTTTAAAGGGAATGGGATATGACATTTTGATTGGTTTATTGAATGTCACGCCCAAGACACACCTATAATTAATGAAGCGACTAGGTTCAGCCCAGTTGCGCCATGCGCCGTGCTTAGCGCCAAAAAAACACGCCGTTAAAATAGCAAAAGTGGACTTGGACACGCCCTAAATGGACTTAGCGCCATGCGCTTAGACTAAGCGCCAAGATCGCCAAGATAGGGCCCCCTAACTTTTAAACTATAGCTTGGATGCCTAGATTTTAATTGTAACACTCAGAAATAATGTATAAACTTATATTTGTTGTTTGGGATTTAATATAACACACATTCAGAATGAGAGACAAGTATCAGAGAGGGGGGGTGGGGGGGGTAGCATCCTAGCCTGGGATGAAAACTGGTCGAGCAGAAGAGGGGAAGTCGTGACTAATGGCAGGGAAATCCCCCAACTAACCCCCCCCCTGTCAATGCTCACTGTGTGTGTGTGTGTGTGTGTGTGTGTGTGTGTGTGTGTGTGTGTGTGTGTGTGTGTGTGTGTGTGTGTGTGTGTGTGTGTGTGTGTGTGTGTGTGTGTGTGTGTGTGTGTGTGTGTCGGTCTGTTTAATCCAGCTGCCAGTGTTAAAGGGATAGTTTGGAATTTTGGACATAATGTCTCAATTACGACTTACCCATGATGTAGTTGATTGATGGAAACCATTTTCAGCTAATTCCATGCTGTTCCTTCTTTTGGACATACACACGTTGCTAATGCTAGCGCAACTCTAAGGTAACCGGTAGCATCCGCTACCAAACGCACTTAAACACTCCACAGTGCACCCAAAGCAAATAAAATACGACGACAGTCTATCTGGGGAGCAATACTTTACGTTACCTACGAATGTATTGCCGGCACTGGTCGACTACAACAACAAAGAAGAGCAACAACTTGCAATGGCCACGTTCGCTCCGCCGCCGTACTTCCACAGAGAATATAGGTCAGCACAAAGTAAAGGATTCAACGATAGTTTGACTTCAAAAATGATGTTATGAACACTCAAAATAACCCAGATAAACTGTCGTTGTATTTTATTTGCTTTGGGTGCACTGTGGAGTGTTTAAGTGCGTTTGGTAGTGGATGCTACCGGTTACCTTAGAGTTGCGCTAGCATTACCAACGTGTGTATGTCCAAAAGAAGGGACAGCATGGAATTAGCTGAAAATGGTTTCCATCAGTTTACATTACATTACAATTATTTGGCAGACGCTTTTATCCAGAGCGACGTACAATAAGTGCATACTGAAGGTCATTGACGTGACTACAAAGCAAATCCAACAGAGCACAACTTTCTCACAGTGTCGGAGCTGTCCCTAGTAATAAACATCAATCAACTACATCATGGGTAAGTCGTAATTGAGACATTATGTCCAAAATTCCGAACTATCCCTTTAAGGCATTCTCCAACTGCAGAACGGGGTTTTTTTTCTCAACAAAATCAATAATGCCCCCCACTCTCCAATGTTCCTTAGTTATGCCATACCTTCACCATCTTGTTCATCACGCCTTCCTCAACGATTCTGATGGCGTTTCGCAGGCCCCGTGCAAAGGCGTCCATGGCTCCGATGTGGGCAATGAACAGGTCTTCCAGGTCTGTGGACTCTCGCCGCACCTTGGCATCAAAGTTCAGGCCTCCAGGCTGCAAGCCACCTTGTTCAATAATAGTCTGAGACAGGGATTGACAAAAATATGATGGTACCTTGATGGAAAAGAGGACAGATAAGCTGCCTTGATAAAAACACATTTACTTTTCACTTGGATTTCACTTAATCACACAGCAGATTTATACCCAGTCACATAAATGACTGCATTCACTTGATAAAGTTTGTAAATCCACAGACTCTATAAATATTATTTTAAATAATAAACCCTAACCCACAGACATAATAGTTTCCTTTTTACTATCATGCAGTTTATACTATATAGTTTTATACATATTATACAGTTTATACAGCCAGATATATTCTGTTTAAAAAAAATTTTAAATAAAAAAATACAGGTTTTTCCCTGTTTTCTCCCAATTTGGTATCCAATTGTACCCTAGTACGATTAAATTCCCTGTGTACTGCTGAGAATTTGCCGCTACACAACCCTGTTGGCCGGCGGTATGAAGCAGGTTGCCACGTCTTCTTCAAAGCGTGACTCCGTGTGCTCCTTACCGTCATTCCAGCACTACATGGAGCTTCTGTGTGCGTGATGATTCTCCCCGCCCAGACCCATCCATCCCAGGAGCGGCCTCCCAATTTGCTAATCCCTCAAGGCACCAGCCATACTCGGATCTGGCAGGACCTGGGTGCAAACCCAGGCCCTTGGTGTGCAACTGCTTTGACTCCAAGCCGATGCTTTTACCACTGCGCCACCACGGCGCATTGCCAGATGTATTCTGAAGCATTTCAGAATTCAGTTTAAATGCCCTTCCTCAAGGTTACATCAGCAATGGCACCTAGGGAACTGAACTCGCAGCCCCGGAGATGCAGGCTCAGTTCCTTAGCTACTAGATCATACAATGCCATTGTGTGCTGTCCAGACACACAGACGCATGCATATATGCACACACGCACGTTTTCCCTCACCTTCATCACCATGGTGGTGTTTCGGATGTCCATGGGGAACTGGTCAGTGTCCCAGCCCAGATCAGGTGACCCCGTGTTGGAGTCCACAGAGCCCAGCATGCCAAAACTGCAGACGCATCAGTCAAATGAGAGAAAGTGGAAATGTTCAGCTTTTTTTTAAAGAAAAAATGAGAGAGGAGAAATGCAAACGGAAAAAAAAGATCTATTCTGCGCACGCTGAGGCCATGACAATGTCGTGCTCGTAGCAATGGCCAGCCAGAGTCGTATGGTTGGGCTCGATGTTCAGCTTGAAGTGACCGTCCAGTCCAAAGTGCTTCAGAAACCCTATGACACTCATGGCGTCTGGCAAAAACCAACAAGAGGAGATGGAAAACAAAAAAATTATAATAATGCAATATTTTCAGTTAAAATAACATTAAATCACAAAACCAGTCTTCAGTGTGATATTGGGAATAATCTAGCACATCTTTTCCTGCATGTGTTACATGTGTAGTCATTGAGCAATTTAGTTAATTCATAAAATCCAGAATGAATTATGTACATAATTCAGCATTCCCATTTGACATGTTCCTCCACTCAAATCTATATGGATTTCTTACCATAATCATACTGATGTTTGCAAGGCTCTTTGGGCTTGGGTTCGATGAGAAACTGGCACTTAAGGCCGATTTTCTCTTTGTAAGCTGCAAAGGAACACAACTGTTAGTTCAGGGAGAGCTGCTGGTGGAGAAATTTTACAAAGGCAAGCGACCTCATACATCTCCACTGTTACTCACCCACAGCCATTTTGAAAAAGTTTGACATATGCTTCAGTTCTGCAGCTACATCTGTGTTGTGCAGTGACAGGAAACCCTCCCTGCCACCCCAGAAAACTGGAATGGTGACAATAAGAAATATCAAGACATACCATATGAAGAGACATTCAGGCTGCCTGGTAATCTGTAGTAGGCTACTACAGACTCTAAAGTAGTGGTTTCCAAACTGCGGGTTGGGATCAATTGGTGAGTCATGAATGGTTGTGGATCATGAGATAAAAATGAAAATAAATAACACATGACCTCATAACACTCAACAATGCATTCTCACCGGTGAATGTACTAATTTAATAATAAAAGTTCACATTGTGGCATTATTTTACACTGGTAGAGCCAAAAAGCTACCTAAAATGACAAAGTTATGCAAAATTATGCGATTCTGTATTTTTTATTATTTTAATTTTCGTTTTTCAGTTTAATTTTGGGCTGAATAATCCTCCATAGTTTTTTGTCATAGATTTTAATACAGGGTAGGTCACAGAACATGTTCATTCATTAAGTAGGTCCTGGGCTCTGTAAATCTAGGAATCAATGCCCTAGGGCAGTGGTGAGCAGCATACAGGGGGCTTGTGGTGCACATATGTCCCTCAGGCTACAAGTCTGTCACCACTGCTCTAGAACAGCCCACTGGCATTTAGTGCTTACCAAAGTTCTCTGCTCCCAGCTTCTTAGCTATGTCCAAACCTTTCTTAACCTGAGCTGCAGCAAAGGCCAACACATGGAAATCCGGGTTTGTAGCGGCCCCATTCATATACCTTTTAAGAGATATTACAGCAATTGAAAATGTTATAATTGAAAAATAACCTTGCTGAGAGGCTATGTTACAAGTTATGAAAGCAAGTTATGAAAGCATGTACTTTTTCCATGATTCCTTGAATTTCAGGGCTTATTCCAGAATCTGATACTGACCCTTGGGGTGGGCGAAGAGGTTGCAAGTAACCCATAGCACTTTGACCCCTGTCTCATTCTGGAGCTGAAGAGCCAAGTCACTGATTTCATCTAGATTCCTGTTGGACTCTTCCAGAGTCCCCCCTTCTGGACCCATCATCCCTGACAGAACAAAAAACAATACCTAAAAACCCTGGTTTACACAACACCACCCCTCCTGAAAATTCAGCAACTGTAGTGGAGGCCAATACCGCTCAAGGCTAATTATATAGCATGCTTTATATTAAATGCTTGTTATTCAAGTAAGTTATCATTGAGTATCATTGAGACAACATAATCTCTCTTACTAGAGACCTGGACCAAGATGACCTGATAATACATCACAATCAAAAAAATACAATGGCACAATGTAAAACTTATTGAAAATAAATTAGCCATTCCATATATATACACAGACGAGTGACAAAGGAAAAACCAACATAAAGTGTCTTAGGAAGGTGTTGGGCCACCACGAGCCACCAGAACAGCTTCAATGTGCCTTGGCATAGATTCTACCACTAGTCGAGCATAGATTCTAGTCTCTGAAGCTCTACTGGAAGGATGGAACACTCATTCTTCCAAAATATATTCCCTCATTTGGTGTTTTAATGATGGTGGTGGAGAGCGCTGTCTAATACGTTGGTCCAAAATCTCCCATAGGTGTTCAATTGGGTTGAGATCTGGTGACTGCGAAGGCCATAGCATATGATTCACATCATTTTCATACTCATAAAACCATTCAGTGACCCATCGTGCCCTGTGGATGAGGGCATTGTCATCCTGGAAGAGACCACTCCCATCAGGATAGAAATGTTTCATCATGGGATAAAGGTGATCACTCAGAATAACTTTGTATTGATTTGCAGTGGCCCTTCCCTCTAAAGAAACCATGCCAAGAAAATGCCCCCCACAGCATAACAGAGCCACCAGACCCCCCTCACTGTAGGTTTTTTTTTTTTTTTTTATTTTTTTTTTTTCTTTTTTTTTTTTTTTTTTTCTTCTGTTGGTACTTTGTTCCTCCTCTTAACTTTATCATAGCATGATTCCCTTAATTTGTCATATAGCATGATTCCTCCAAACATAATAATGTGATCTGTAAGGCTGCTAGTTATTTCACAGTAGCATGTGTTCAAAGTATAGATAACTGGGCCTGGAATTTTTTGTAGGATTGTGGTTCTCTAGTAATATAAAGTGGGGTGCAAAAATTTGGATATTAGAATGAGTGCATGTTCTTTGAAAATAATATTAGTGTTACTTTCCTTTGCCTAGCCTCCTTACAATTATCAAAGAGCTGTCATAAAAAGAAAAATATGTAAAGTAGGCTATAATTGACCGTCTGGTATATCATACCAGACCAATATTAGATGGATTCATTGATATACAGTGTTTGGATCATATTTGCTTTGAAAGAGAGACGATTTTGTAGCCTCCTTGTGTCAACACAGCTTCTCCAAAATGATTAGGAAGCGAAAAGTAACTCCCCGCAGTGTAAATCTACCAGTGCTCCAGGTTAAAAAATCTCTCCTTCCTGGCCAAATCCTTCCAGCATGTGACAAATGCACTCAAAAAAGAAATTGTTGGACAGTGGTTGCAAGTAATGGGCTATTATTAAGTATATGTGACTTCAACTGGTTAAGTTGACGACGTCGCATATAGGCTATTATGTTCAACCACTGTACATGACTTTATTAGGTAAATCGTAAAAAATATATTTTTAAATAAATCCAACAATTTATTTGTTTACTTAATAATATTGCATGCAACCACTGTCCAGCGATTCTTTTTTTGATTGTGTGATGGGTATATCAAAGTCGTCAATAGGAGCTATGATAATTTTATCAATGCGACACATTAATACATTCACTGCCTTCCCCATCAACGCAAGAGCATACGAAGCGCAAAGGCAGGATTTTCCAAAAGAAAAATGCGATTATTAAAGGCACTGTCACTGACACGTTGAAAATGTATACCCCCACACACATTTTTTTAGTAGAAAGCTGGCAACCCAGGCGGCAGGTACAAGAATATCATTAGAATATCATGCCCTGTGCCACCCACATTTTGAGAAACGCACCTGTGTAGCGCAGGTTAGAATGCGGCGTATCTCAGTCCGCGTTAAATCCGTGCAGGAGAGGCACTTAAGACTAAGAACAATTTCAGATAGAATTGCCCGAAACCTGGTGAGAAATGCTCAGAAGAACCCACACATCACTGCAAAAGAGCTGCAAAAAAAGAGTAGTAGACGGAGGTCTATTTGTTCACAGGACAACAATACAACATACTTTAAACAACAAAGACCTACATGGCAGAGTTGCCAAAAAAAGAAGCCTTAAAGCATCTGAAGTATGCAAAAGAAAACCTTGAGAAGCCAGAAGCAATATGCTTTGGACTGTCGAAGCCAAAATGGAACTTTCTGGCCACAACCAAAGGTATGTTTGGAGAAAAAAGGGTGAAGCATTTGTAGAGAAGAACACCTTGCCAACTGTTAAGCATGGAGGTGGATCCACTATGCTTTGGGGTTGTGTGGCAGCGGGGGGCACAGGAAATATTGTGCCGGTGGAAGGAAGAATGGATTCCACCAAATATGAAGAAATTCTAGAGGCTAATGTTCGAAGGTCAGTCCAGACATTGAAAGTTGAAGAGAGGTTTGGTATTCCAGCAATACCATGATTCAAAGCATACCTTGAAATCAACCATAAAGTACCTCCAGGAAAGGCAGATGAAAGTTTTGGAATGGCTACCACAGTCCCCAGACTTGAGTATTATTAAATTATAGCTACAGGAAGTGTTTGCAAGCTGGTATAGTTTCCCAAGGAGGAGTTATAAAGTACTATCTGACAGGGTTCCCAAACTTTTGCACAGGGCCTTTTTTATTATTTGGAAACTGCAAAAATTTGTAATAAAAAGTAATCTTGCTTTAAAATTTGAAAAAATGTGTCATGTTTAACTTTGTACCATTTAGAGGTCAGGTTAGCTTCTGTTCACTAAGGGCCGTATTCAGAGATGGCCAACTTAAGTCATGCGCTTAAGTGCCTATCCTGCACGGATTTAACGTGGGATGAGATACGCCGCATTCTAACCTGCGCTACACAGGTGCGTTTCTCAAAATGTGGGTGGCACAGGGCATGATATTCTAATCACCTGTTTCTTGTACCTGCCCCCTGGGTCGCCAGCTTTCTACTAAAAAAATGTGTGTGGGGGTATACATTTTCAATGTGTCAGTGACATTGCCTTTAATAACCGCATTTGCCTTTGTAAAATCCTACCTTTGTGCGTCGTAGTTGCTCTTGGGTGATGGGGAAGGCAGTGAATGTATTAATCTGTCGCATTGATAAAATGATCATAGCTCCTATTGATGGCTTGGATATACCCATCACACAATCAAAAGAAATACTCGCTGGACAGTGCTTGCACGCACTATTATTAAGAAAACAAATAAATCGTTGGATTTACTGAAAAAAAATAATAATCATTTTTAAATCTAATCTGTTTTTTAACAATTTACCTAATAAAGTCATGTAGCCTACGGTGGTTGAACACAATAGCCTATATGTGACGTCTTCAAATTAATAAAATCATTTTGGAGAATCTGTGCTGACACAAACCGTCTCTCTGTCAAAGCGAATGATCCAGATGGTCAATCATAGCCTTTTACATATTTTTCTTTTTATGACAGCTCTTTGATAATTGCAAGTTAGCTAGGCAAAGGAAAATAAGACCAATATTATTTTCAAAGAACATGCACTCATTCTAATATCCATTTTTGCGAAAGATGCTGTATTTTTCCTAATAAAAACCTAATAAACTACCCTTTTTCCCAAACAAAGTTGCGCGGAAAAAAATTATTAAGTGAAAACTCTGAATGCGTGTATCTTGCAGACATGACTCATTTTCATCAAATCTCCGCCCCGCACGCGTAATGCCAGGTATATCCTGGAGAGACGCTTTCGGGACTAAGTCCCATAGATATTAATTGTACAAGGCATTTTGACGAGGGGTGCCCAAATGTTTGCACCCCACTGTAGCTCAGAGCTGCTACTCTGTGACCCACTTAAATGAGCAGGGTTGCCTTTGGAGAATGAGCTTTAGCTATGCCATGATTTTCAATGACAGCGTTGATAGGAGAAATCAACAGCACAGAATGATCAAGGCAGACTCACTATGAGAAAACATGATCCATACCTGTCATGAAAGGTGTAGTATTTCACCTGTCGTGGAATGAAACAAACATTTACATAAATAAAAACAGAATGTAAAAACATTGAATAATTTAATGATTATTTTAATTACTCTGTTCATGTGTGAGGGCCCAAATGCAATGTATAACAAAATGTTAAATATTGGAAAAAGCGCGCCTTCACCTACAGTCCCAGGTTTTGGTTTGTACTGTGAATAAAACTGGTCTTTCCTTAAAAATCTACTGAAAAGGGAGTAAAACTTAGACCTCACTTACACCTAATTTGGTGAAGAACTCAAAAGCAGCATGTAGTCTCCTCTTGGCCAGGTCCATGGGGGTCCCACCATCATTCCAAGGCCGCTGCAGGGTGGAGAACCCAAACGGATCAGAACCTGAGGAGTGGGGACCAAATGCATTTGCTTCTTGGGGACACTCAAGCATAGCTACAGCAGTTCTTCAAATCTGGTAAGTCCCACTTCATGATCATTGCATTACATTGCTTTCATTTAGCAGACGCTCTTATCCAGAGTGATCTACAGAGAACATTCACCAGAGCTATGTGAGCAACAGTGCCAGGCTACAAGCATTCCCAAACTAACAAGTATAAGTCAGCAATATTGGAGGGAAATGGCTCATTTTTAATCTTGACCTCTCAGATCTTTCTGATATTTGACACCCATAATGTAACCTTGGAGTAGTGACCCTTGGTATACTTTTGAGAGAAAAAAAACACAAACCATCATTACAAAAACTAGGGACAAATTGTCCATTTTCACTGTCCATTTAAAAACAATGACTAGGTCTCATTGTAATCATAAAGACTTGCTCTAGAACATAGGTCATGTTTGAATACATAGACTTAATTTTTTTTAAATTAAGATTTAAAATTAATAATCTAATAATCTAATTTTTTATTTTATTTTGTAATATATTTTTTCTAACTGAGAATTCTTGTTGAAGTCTGCCAATTATTTTCTATCCAGTCTCCTTGCTCCACATGGGAATTATTCTTCTGGCACTTGGGATTCTTGTGTTTTTCCCTGTTCTTCTTGAAGCTTTTTGCAACAAGTGACACAAATTTCCTGCATCCTCAAAAGTATACCAATGGCCATTACTCCATGTTCATTTTTGAAGAGGATGTCTCCTGAATGGTTGGTCATTCTGGTTAATCAAACCACATTCTAACTCTCTCATATAGGTCAACATGTATAAAAAAAAAATTTGTTCAAATCTAAAAGGGTGATGTCAGAAAGTGATTGATTTCTGACAGAATGCTCCCAATGTTACATATTGGGTGTCAAATATGACAAAGAACTGAGAGGTCAAGATTGACAAGGAGCCATTTTCCCCCGGAATTACCAAAGTACAACATCAATAAAGCACAAAATGTAAGCTGACTTGTACCAACCAAGCCCCATAATACATGGTGTGAGTAATGTACTGTATTAACATAATACATAATAATACACAATTCACATGGTGGTACGTAGTTCCTCCCTCAGTGGGCTCCCTGAGATAGTCTCCTTTGTGTGAAGTCTCCTTTATCTGACTTTTGTTTTTGTCCAGACAAGGCTGCCTGTACAGCTGCCCCTGTACTTCAAAAAACCTATAGCACTACTAACAGTTAATTGAAGCTGTGAAGCCAAGGCACTCCTTTTCTCACCTTCTCAATCGGCTATCCTAATTAATAAATGCCACTGGTAACTAAAATATCACTGATATGCAGCACACCCATCTTATTAGCAAAACAATACAAACCTAAACTGTACAAGTAACTTCAAAAACACTACACCTTAAACAAATGTTCAAAGAACTAACAAAATAACACAAATCATACAATTAACACAACATTGCAGTGGCTAAAAATAAATTATACTCTAGATGATAATCTAGATGAACACCAGTAGGTCACTCCATACATGATGAAATTGGCACTATAATGATTGACAGGATTTTATTATGAATCTCACCAGTTCCACAGAAGGAGTGCCAGTAACACACAGAGAATCTCAGCCAGTCCTCCATCTTCTTTCCCAGCAGCACCTAGCAGCAGTCATTTAGATACTGTAGCTTAATAAGATTCCGTGAACAAATGACCTTTCCCCACAGAAACGATGCCGTTTTCACATTATACTAGAACTACGAATGTTAAATGGGTAAATTATGTGCAAAATGGCTGGATCACAGTGTACTGTGTATTTTTTTTTATATTATATTATAGAAATAAATTGGTGCATAATTGTATATAACGTGCTGCTGTGCAGCCTATCTTTCGTTTCTGATGTCTGTTATAATGATGTTCACTGTTTCGGCACTGACGTTTAACAAATTAGTGAATTTTTGCATGCAAGCATTGCAGTTCTTTTCACACCTACTTCAGCAGCGTTGTAGTGCTTGAAAGACAAAACATCTTGCGGTCCAGCGTCTGGTGCATATGGGATTTTTGGAATCCCTGTAAAAATCAATTTTAATTGAATACATAATATTTATTTAGATCACCACGAATATAGCCATATAATTGTCATGTGTAATTCTGCAGTGCAACTGCTGGACAAAATGTTCCTCTCAGAAATTAGTAGCCCAAACTTTTCTTGCCAGCTTGTCACCACAGCGAACAATTAAACTTCAGTGTTAGCCAATTCGCATGCAGTAGGCTACACGATGTTCATAAGCACAGCCATTTTTTCGCCATGAAAAGGACGAAAACTTATTCAATCAGAAAACTGGATTTCCACGTGTCATTCGTAAAAGGCGAGCTGTCGCAAGCTAACGTAGGCAAGCATTCGCGCTTTTGTTTACTACTACGTTGGCCACTTAAGCATTTATGCATTCAAATGAGTTTCTTAGAATAGCCGAAAGTAATAGTTTGCAAAAGCAACATTTTACCAGGAAAAAATGGTCCTTCTGTCGTCATTTTCGTGATTTCAAAAGATTTTTACTTTTACTTCAACTACAATCGCATCCGGATCACTTTGAAAGTCAACCTCCCTACTGTCTCTATTGCAGTATTGGGGTCCTCCACGTGGTGTCGCTTCATAACTGTTTAGATACAGTTAACTTCCTGTGTGCCCGAGATGAAACATTGACGCTGTTGTGTACTACTTAGTCGTCAGGTTAATTAGTTAATTTTATCATAATTCCAACCTTTACATAGTTGTACATGCAGTTACTGCAACAAAATCATATGCTTCCTGTAACGTGAAAATAATGTCCAGGACGGGTGACAATTAAAGGAAAAAATCCTACATTGAGGGGTTCCAGTGGCTCTGTTATGCTGTGGGAGGCATTTTCCTGGTATGGTTTGGGTCCACTTGTCCCTTTGGAGGGAAGGGTCACTGCAAATGAATACTAAATTATTCTCAGTGATCAACTTTATCCTATTATGAAACATTTCTATCCTGATGGGAGTGGTCTCTTCCAGGATAACAATGCAACCATCCACAGGGCACGAGGGGTCGCTGAATGGTTTGATGAGTATGAAAATCATGTGAATCATATGCTATGGCCTTTGCAGTCACCAGATCTCAACCCAATTGAACACCTATGGGAGATTTTGGACCAACGTGTTAGACAGCGCTCTCCACCACCATCATCAAAACACCAAATGAGAGAATATTTTTTGGAAGAATGGTGTTCCATCCTTCCAGTAGAGCTCCAGAGACTAGAATCTATGATAGACTACAGGTAGAATTTATGCCAAGGCGCATTGAAGCTGTTCTGGCGGCTCGTGGTGGCCCAACACCTTACTAAGACACTCTACGTTGGTTTTTCCTTTAATTTGTCAGCCGTCTCTGTGTGTGTGTGTATATGTATGTATGTATATATATATATATATATATATATATATATATAAAATACCTGTTTACCACAGAATTTGTTTGAGAGAATGGCAAGAATGTGCAAAGCCGTTATCAAGGCAAAGGGTGGCTACTTTGAAGAATCTAAAATATAAGACTTTTGGTTTTTGCATAATTTAATTTGTGTTATCTCATAGTTTTGATGTCTTTACTATTCTAAAATGTGGAAAACAGTAAAAATAATGGAGAAAAACCTATGAGTAGGTGTGTCCAAACTTTTGACTGGTACTATATATATATATATATATATATACTGTATGTGTATGTACTATATACGTATATAGTATATCACCCATTTTTGAGAGTTTTTGGAGAAAACCTTGTTTTTTTGGTTTTTGTACTCTTCAGTTATGCTGGGAAAATATATTTTGATAGATCAAAGTCTTGACTAGCAAACCCTGCAAAGGGGCCATCTTCCATGATAAATTTTTTTCTTAAATAGCACTTTTTTAAAAAGCTATTCCTAACATTAACACAGGACTCCCATTACAAAAACCTAGTTTTTCTAAATAAAGCAGATGTTTCAGCTATAGAAAAAAACTATTGATGTTTTAATAGTATTTAAATAACTTAATTGAAAATAGTTAATTTCAATAATATGATTCAATTACTAAAGAGAATTGACCTCTGTCAGCATAGATGTTAAATCCGTCAGATAAAATAATTGCGACAGCATCTTACGGAGTTGACAAAATGTTATATTTCTCATTTTACAGCATAGCTGTAGTGAGTAGCCATTTTATTTTTTTCAGTTGCTAAGAGGTCTCAATGCAAATGAAAATACACATTTTTAAACCATAATTCTTATTTTGTTTCAGTTTAGAAGGGAGATGGAGTTGACCTATTATGTTTAAGACACTGCTGACTGCAATATTATTTCTTTATTTAAAAAAAAAACTAGAACACTTACCAGAGGACAAGTAACCTTGCTGCCTTCTGTGAAACTATGGAGTAAAATCCTTAGGATATGGCTAACCCTTTTTATGACAATAAACTACATTTTTATAGAAAACTAATGGTGTTGACAAAAATCTGGGACACAACTTTCAGGGGCCAACCTTTTATAAACATATTAATATATTTTAAATATATATATATACAGTCAAGCCGGAAAGTCTCCCCACCCCTTTCACCTTCTCCACGTTTTATTACGTTACAGACTTATACTACAATAGATTGAGTTCATTTTTTGCCTCAAACATCTACACACAATAGCCAATAATGACGAAGTGAAAACAGGTTTTTAGAAAATATGCAATTTTATTTTACTGACAAAAATAGGTTATTTAGGAGTTACATATCTGTACACACCCTTAGCCTAATACTTGGTTGCTGCACCTTTGGCAGCGATTACAGCTTCAAGGCATCTTGGGAAATAATCTACCAGCTTGGCACACTTGTTTCTGGACATTTTTGCCCATTCCTCTTGGCATATCCTTGCAAGCTCCGTCAGGTTGGATGGGGAGCGTCGGTACACAGCCATTTTCAGCTCTTTCCACAGATGTTCAATTGGATTCAGGTCTGGGCTCTGGCTGGGCCACTCAAGGATATGCACAGACTTTATCCGAAGCCACTCCTTTGTTCTCTTGGCTGTGTGCTTCGGGTCATTGTCATGTTGGAAGGTAAACCTTCGCCCCAGTCTGAGGTCCAGAGCGCTCTGGAGCAGGTTTTCTTCAAGGATCTCTGTGTACTTAGCTGCATTCATCTTTCCCTCTATCAGGACTAGTCGCCCCGTTCCCGCTGCTGAAAAACATCCCCACATCATGATGCTGCCACCGCCATGCTTCACTGTAGGGATGGTATTAGCCAGGTGATGAGCGGTGCCTGGTTTCCTCCAGACGTGACGCTTGGTATTCAGGCCAAAATGTTCCATTTTGGTTTCATCAGACCAGAGAATCTTGATTCTCATGGTTTGAGAGTCCTCTAGGTGCCTTTTGGCAAACTCCAAGCGGGCTGTGATGTGCCTTTTACTAAGGAGGGGCTTCCGTCGGGCCACTACCATAAAGGCCTGATTGGTGGAGTGCTGCCTGGATGGTTGATCTTCTGAAAGGTTCTCCCATCTCCACAAGGATACGCTGGAGCTCTGTCAGAGTAACCCTCGGGTTCCTGCTCACCTCCCTGGCCAAGGCCCGTCTTCCCCGATTGCTCAGTTTGGCCGGGCGGCCAGGTCTAGGAAGATTCTTGGTGGTTCCAAACTTCTTCCATTTACGAATGATGGTGGCCACTGTGCTCTTTGGGACCTGTAAAGCTGCAGAGATTTTTCCGTACCCTTCTCCAGATCTATGCCTTGACACAATCCTGTTTCTGAGGTCTGCAGATAATTCCTTTGACCCCATGGCTTGGAGTTTGCTCTGACATGCACTGTCAACTGTGGGACCTTCTATAGGCAGGTGTTGGCAATCCCCAATCATGTCCAATCAATTGAATTTATCACAGGTGGACTCCAATTAAGTTAGTAGAAACATCTCAAGCAGTATCAGTGAAAACAAAATGCACCTCAGCTCACTTTTGGGTGTCATATCAAAGGGTGTGCACACTTGTGTACATATGATATTTTACATTTAGATTTTTAATAAATTAGCACAAATGTCTAAAAACCTGTTTTCACTTTGTCATTATGGGCTAGAATATGTGTAGAATTTTGAGACAAAAAATGAACTCAATCTATTGTAGAATATGTCTGTAACGTAATAAAACGTGGAGAAGGTGAAAGGGGTGGGGAGACTTTCCGGCTTGACTATATATATATATTTATTTATTAATTTTTTTAAATGAAGAGAATTATAATAGTAAATTTCCACACCTATGTTATCATTAGGAATTGTTAGTTTTAGGTTTTGAAGGCTTTTAACATGTTTTTTGATTGTTTGAAATTGTAAAATGGGACAAAGGTGTTTCCTGGCCCTTGACAGGTATAGAAGTTAAAAAGATGAAACAAATGATATTTATTTACATACATAAAACACTTAAATGTAATTTTTCACAAGAAAGTTTTTATTTTTTATTTGTTGTTTTAAGTAATAATTTACTTAAATAATTTTAAGTAATAACTTAACTTTTTTTTGGTAGGACATGATTTGTCCCAATTCTTAAGAATAGGTGCTTTAGGCTACTGTATGAATTTCATACAGTATCCTAATGCATATTTTGTCTCATATTGTTATTAGTAACTTGTATGTTCATCCACGAAATATTTTGTAAATTCCTTATAAATCAAATAAATGCCATGTATTTACATGCTTGTGATTGAATTGGTTAATGGGTTGGGTTTGGAGGCTAAGAAGTGGTTGCCAGAAATTTAGCAGTAGCCTACTTCCTAGTGACAGTTGGTGCTTGCAGAATTAGGAATGTCTGTGCATGTGCATGTGTGTTCAGTAGAAAGACGGGATACACACAGGTAGAGCTTTGTAACCAGCCCTGGTTCTAGACTGCTGTGATTGGGAGGGCAGACAGAAATTTAGGGGGGGCACCTTTTTATTTAGGGCACTGTGTGTGCCATACAGTTCCCAGGCTTTTTCCCCTCGTTTGCATATATTTGTGTGTGTGTGTGTGTGTGTGTGTGTGTGTGTATCCTTGCAACCACACGCACGTGTGTCTAGATGGGAGCAAGGCGGCAGGCCTATGATATTATATACTTAGACTTCCAAATGCATTTCAGAGTGGGTTCGGAACTGGTTACGGGATAGAATACAAAGGGTAGTAGCAGGAGGGATCTTATCTGAGCAGGGTAAAGTGGGAAGTGGAGTTCCACAGGGTTCGGTTCTGGGTCCACTGCTCTTCCTCATTTACATAAATGACCTAGATGCGGATATTGAAAGTACATTAGTTAAAATTGCGGATGATACAAAACTGGGAGGTTTAGCCAACTGTCTGGAAGCTACTAAGGTAATCCAAGAAGATTTAAACAAATTCCAGAAGTGGGCAGAAAGCTGGCAAATGAAATTCAATATAACTATATGTAAAGTTCTACATGTGGGGAATAAAAACATAGGGCAGGATTACTTTATGCGGGGTACAAAACTAGAATGTGCACATGCAGAAAAAGACTTGGGAGTAATAGTCGATCAAAGCCTATCAGGGTCTGGTCAATGTGCTGTAGCGGTAAAAAAAAACTAACAGGATGCTGGGATACATAGCCAGGAGTATTGAGTATAAATCTAAGGAGATCATACTCACACTATACAATGCCCTTGTCAGACCACACTTAGAGTACTGTCTGCAGTTCTGGGGACCTTACTACAACAAAGATATAGAGGCGCTGGAAAAGGTCCAAAGAAGGGCAACCAGATTGATCCCGGGTATAAAAGATAGGTTTTATGAGGAAAGGCTTGAAATGCTAGGACTTTTCAAGCTTAGTAAAAGGAGACTTAGGGGGGATTTGATTGAGGCGTTTAAATTTATTAAAGGGATCAACAAAGTGACCTACAGGAAATTATTCAAGTTGAGCTCGGTTAGCAGAACGAGGGGGCATAAATGGAAACTGGCAAAGAATACATTTCTCACAGACACTAGGAAATATTTTTTCACACAGAGAGTGGTCAATACGTGGAATAGCTTGCCTGAACATGTGGTGGAGGCAGAAACACTGGGGGTGTTCAAGGCCCGGCTTGATTCAGTGTTAGACACTATTAGTACAGTTTAGAGGTAAGAATAGACAAGCGTTGGGCTGAATGGCCTGTTCTCGTCTTTCCTTGTTATGTTATGTTATGTTATGTGTGTAGGGGTGTTCAGAGAGGCCACTATTTGTATTTCTTGAGGCCTAATTATGCGTGTTTGTATTCAGATAAAAATGAAGTTAGCACAGTTTGCAGCTCTGCAACAAAAAAAGAAGGAAACTTGGCAGACAATACTGTTTTTTGGCACTGACATTCCTATTGTTGGAATATTAAATCATTTAACTCACTTTTCTATAATAGCCTAACATAATATTTGAAGTATAACAACAGTCTTACATGTTATGCAAAAGTAGAAGGCTAACAGCAGAGCTAACTATTGTATACCACCCTGGCAAATGACAGCTGCTTTATGCAAATAAAATGGGGTAAGCTCCACAAAATTAATTATGTCGTACCAAAGTGAAATAAGGTTATCCCTTTAAATAAAAACTGAGTGTGCTCTTTAGCTAAATCAAGAAAAAAAAAAAAGTCTTTGTCCCAAACATGGAGCTTACAGTTGCCTACATCACCCATTCGGTGATTACGCTGAACTACCACTACACCGAATCTCAGGACTGTTTTCAAGAAATAAAGCAGCAAGCACTTTACAAACGAAGGTAATGTCAAAAAAAAAGAAAAGATTTGTAGGCTATGGTTTCTCTTAAAACTGTTGGAGATTTCTAACAATATGGTTAAAAGAAAAAAGAAGGCCTAGCTATTCCCACTGCAAAACACAAAGTAATTGCCTCAAAGCATGAGTCTTCTGTTTGTTTTCATAAAAGCCCTAACAAACTCATCCAAATCAATACTCTTGGTTATTAATTTTTCATGTGCCAGAATCACCAAATTCCTTTTTCTCTCATGCAGCATTGTGCGGCGGAAGGGTGTTAGGACACGTGTCAGAGTGGAGAAAGAACTCTCACATGATGCTGAGGATACTCCAATCACCAGTGCAGTTGCATACACTGCATGTAGCTCTGGAAAGGCTTCGTTATAGCCCTGTATATGTCGACACACTGTTGACAGGTCCGCGTCAGTGGAGAACTTCTTGAGCAACATGGATTTTGCCACATCAATTTCATTTTTCAGACTATTGGTTGTTGCATCAGTACCGGCAAGTAGCTGCAGCCGTTTCAATAGGGCCAACTCTAGAAAAGACGTAGACTGGGGAACAAGACAGCTTACTGCCCTCATCAGGTTAATATTTCTCCTCGAAAACCTGTCCTCAA